>OW026520.1:25507999-26107999 GCA_932274085.1 Protocalliphora azurea
CTTAAGGAAATAAATATTTACATTCTATTTAAATTCCCCTAAAAAATTTATAAAGAATATTTAAAATCTTTACTTACCAAATTATCAAAACGCAAAGCTTCTTCATCGCTCAAGCCCATGCTGCGTGTCAGCTGTAGATACGTTGACGTGATAGGTTTCAAACGTTCAAAATCTAAGGGAGGCAGTGACGTTCCCGAACGCATTTGTGGTATACGAATACTGTGAGATGTAGATTTAGGTGGCGTTACAGTTTCCTTCTTAATAGAGTTGGGAGTTGAAGTTGCTGCAAATGTTGCAGTAGGTATATTGATGCCCGACGTGGGGGTTTTGGGTTCAAATTCACATTTATCCGTTGAGCTGAAATGAGAAGAAGAATTTTTCGACAGATTAATTGCACGGATTTGTGTGGTTTGTATAAAATCTTTATCAATTGCAGGTATCTGCAATTGTAAAGATGATTCTAAAGCTTTTGTTGTTTGAGAGCTTTCGGGAGAACTTTTGAAACGTTTAGCTGATAAAACGGTAACGTTATCACCATCATCTTCAGAGGAAGATGTGGAATGTGGAGGTTCTACAGATTTTGCAGAGGGTTTTTTAAGATTCATTGTTTGCAGAGAAGGTAAGATATCTTTATTAATTATGGGTGGTACAGGTGGTGGAGGAGGCAAATGTACTGTAGAGGTTGTCTGGGGCATTAACAAATTACCGGTATATAAACGTCTCATAAAATCATAATAACGCATTAAATTGTCCCGTGACTTTAAAGTATGAAAATCGAAACCAAAACCATAATGGGGTTGAGCAAATGCTGTACTTTCTATAAAGGGTGGTGTAAAGGGTCTCTGTAAATTAGGATTAACTCTTATTTTAGGTAAAGAAGAATGTATTTGTGTTGCAGCTGCAGTGGTAGATATATTAGCTGAGCCCGAGGGCATTATAGGACTTGAGTTACGCCTGGGTAAAGATTGTGTTAAATCAATTTGCTCTGAGGGTACAACAAAAGTTTTAGAATTATTATCTGGATTAGAATATCTTCGTTTTTTTGCTTGGCTCATAGATCGGGCTAAAGGAGCTGTTGCAATTGGCGCAGCTAATTTTGTTAAAGTTTTCGTAGTGGGTCCTGCCTCTAAAGAACTTTCGGTATGAGAGGAATAATTTAAAACCTCCACTTCAGAAGAACTTTCATTTTGTGCTGCCACTACTACCGGTTCATCTTTAGTATGGGCTGAAGTGGAGGGCGAAGAAGGACGTAAATTTTTCTTGCATTCAGGGCAAATGGATAAAAATCTGGTGACGGCTTCACGGGGTAAAAAAGCATAGGTTTCGGAGATCTGCAAGGAAAATAAAATGAAAATTTTTATTTGTTTAAGAAAAAAGGAAAAGCTTTGTTTTTGTCTCTCGACTCACTATGCGATAGGTACGCTTTTGTCCAGCATGCATGCCACTTCTTCCACCCAATTCCATGTGTATGTTATAGATGATATCAAAGAACTCTTCCACAACAGCCACCATACGATAATGACGTTTTTCAAAATCCTAAAAAGAAAATAGTTTTCAATTAAATAGGATTCAAAAGAAAAGCTTAATACTTGGGAATTATAAAAGCCTTTTTAAAATGGTTCATATTTGTATTAAGAACATTATTTACTAAAACTATTACTACTAAAATTTTTAATTAAGAAATTATAATAGTGTTTAGAAAACCCTTTCTATATGTACTACATATTAGTAACATAAACAAAGCTTTTTTATCAAAGCATTTTATTTTACCTTATTGGTAGAAGCAACATAAAGATCCACATCTGCCGGATGGTCGGAAAGTATGGCATTAGGTGATAAAGCTTTCTTTTGGCGTGGAGTACAAGGTGCATCCTCAAAACTATCAGGACGTTTGGTGGTGAAACCTAGAGTCGAAATAAGGGATTTCAAATAAATAATAATAATAATAATAATAATAATAATAATAATAATTGCAACAATAACAAAAACAATAATAATAATAATAATAATAATAATAATAATAACAATAATTACAACAATAACAAAAACAATAATAATAACAATATAAAAAATACTAGAAATAGAAAAACCAAAAAATAATATTTTTTAATAAAGAAAGCAATGTATAACCTTCACCACAGGTGCAAAGAATATATATATGTTTATCATTCCGTTTGTAATTTCTACAATATTTAACTAGTACCCCAAGAAGTATATATATTCTGGATGCTAACGATGTCCGTCTGACCGTCTGGCTGTTAAATCAGTTTTTAGAAAGTCCCACATATCGGACATATATGTTTTATACATCAATTTGCATAGAATTTCCCTTAGATAAACGCTAATAAAAATGAATAAAATCCGTCCGTAGATAGCTAAAACACCGAAGATATCTTCACAAAACGTTTTTGTTTTCGACTTTTTAAGCCCCTATATAAGCTAATGACTTCGTTCGTGCACAGAAAAATCGAAATCTCTTTTTAGAATTTTTTTGCTGAAGAAATAAACAGATATCGGTAAAAACGCATAACAGTTTCAAACTTTTTGAAGCTCTTATACAGGGTAAGGACTCCGTTCTTATATAAATCGGTCATAAATATTTTTTTTATAATCAACCAAATCGGTCTATAAACAACTGAGTTATTTTAAATTTTTTTATATATTTAATGGCTGCTTTGCATACAGTTTTTGTTTTTATGGGCACTGAAAAACAACAGTAAAAACAACAAAATATATCATATTTGGTTTTTTCAACTTTTTGAGGCCTCTGCATAAGCCACACACTTCGTTTCTTGATAGCAAATTCTGAATTTTTTCACAGAATTTTTGTGCTGAAGAAATGAACTCAACCGGTCCAAATCGGTCGCTTAAAACGCGTTTTTGGACCTTTGAAGACTTTATATCATCTACGGACTTCGTTTCTACGCAGATCTGTCACAAGTATTTCTCCTGAATTTCCAATTTTTAAATCAATCTAATTGGCCCATAAAAAACCGGAGATATTAAAAAACTGGTTTTCGATTTTCTGGAGTCACTATATAAGCTAGCAACTTCGTTTTTGCAAACCAAATCGGAAAACTTGTTCTGAATTTATGCTAAAGAAATAAATTGAGTCGATTCATTAATTACAGAGATATCGACCTAAATGCATTAAACGTATACCAAAGTTCTAAGTAAACTACGGACTTGGTTCTGATATGGATTGATCACAAAAATTTTTCTTGAATTTTGGTTTTTTGAATCAACCAAATCGGTTCATAAACAACCGAGTTATTGGCTTATGGGTACTTAAAAACAACAACAATAAACTAAGGTAGAATATTTGAAGCTCTGCACAAATCTACCACAAATATTTTTATTGAATTTCGGTTTTTTAAATCAGTGAAATAGGTCCATAAATTTTTTATCGTAAATTTTTTAAATTTAATATTATCTTATATTTATAAAATATTTGTTCTGCATCGAAGTGATTATATCTTCCTTAAATACGTGCAAAGTTTTGTAAAATTCCAAGGAATTTAATTTATTTACTAGCTTTTACCGGCGTGCTTCGCTACGTTACTTGATGCGATAACTAGTATTTACTTTATATATGAGCTATTACTCAAACTGCACACTGGTCGAAAATCCCAGTTTTTGGCAGTAATTTCAGAATAATAATTTAAGAAATTGCAAAAAATTAATGTATTTAATAAAATGTAATAAACCAAGTAATCGAGATTATATATTAAAAAATAAAATGTGAAAAAGCCGATAACCTGACAAGAAATTAAAGTTGGTAGTATAATACTATTTTTAAAATTTTTGTTAAAAGGGAGCTAGAATTATAAAAATTAAGTATATTATAATGTTGTTTAATGTAAGTTACAGTCTAGGAGATGTATTTTAAGACCTCTATTTTAAATTTTATATAAATCCTATATTTCATCCTTTTTGAAATTTGATATAAAAATTACTTTTACATTTTTTTAAGACTCACTGTATTAGGCCTTTAGATGAAAAAATTTATATTTTCTTTGTATGGGGGCTACCTCTCCCCCTAAACCTATCCGTACTATTTTTATTCCATCAATGCGATATAAGTTGCCATGAAATTTGAGGGCTCTCACTGTTATGAAATATATCTTTAAATATGCCATAATGAATGTTTGTTTTATAAGGTCTTTTTATTTCAAGCTAATCGGTTCATCAGTTTGAAAGTTTTAAAAGAGCGAGCGTAAAATATGGGTGTGGCATAAAATATGGACATTCTACAGTGTAAGCATTACCTGTGCGTCATATTTCATATAAAAAGCTTCATCAACAACGTGTAAAATTGAAAAAATTGATTTTTTTTTTTAAGAAGTCGAAAAATATGGGTGTGACTTCCAATGGATATCGAAAAAAGCATGTAACCACTTCTGGCACTGGTACTATATGTGTATAAAATTTTGTGAAAATCGGTTCAACCGTTTAGAAGTGATTGATACACAAACAAACAAATAAACAAACAAACTTTCACCCCATTTTTTAATATATATATAGGGATATAAGAATTTATAAAATCTTGATTCTTTTTCAACTTTATATGAAAATACAAATTATTTAAAGATAGGTAAATATATTTGTAATTACATCCAATATAATGTAATTTATTTTCATATAGCACATCTCAACACGGGTGAAGGGTATAAAAGATTCGGTACAGCCGAATATAGAACTCTAGCTTGTTTTAAATAAAGAGAAACTTGTTCTTTAAATTTTAGAAAAAAAAAAACTTACAACAACAAAGACAATTAATTGCTGTCGTTTATAATCAACTTTTTATAACAGTTAAGTTCGCTTTGATTTAAAAGACATTCAAAATGAAATATAAAAGATTAATAATATTGAGAGAAAAGCTTTTTTTCACTTTGTAAATATCAAGCTGCTTTATGAATATTCTAAAAAAGCTTAGGGCAATAAAAATAAATAATTGCTACCATTTAAGCAATTTTGTTTTATATACTGAAAGTTTTTATAACATTTAAAGTCTTTTGCTTTAGAAGTATTTCAAAATTAAATATAAAAGCTTTTAAAAGCATTATCTTCGATTTTAAATGATTTATGACTTTCCATTACACTTTATTTAATTAATTAACAACTGAAATACAATTTGTATAAATGCTTTTCACCAAGCGGTCACATCAAAAAAAAATATTTTTTGCGAAAAATATTGATATTAAATTATGTTCATAACTTTTTCTTAAGAAAATTAAAAATTCAATAAATAATAAGAGCTTTTCCTTTAGAGGCTTTTTTAAAAACTCAAAAAAAAAAATAACTTGAATAGAAATATTTTCCAAGCATTATATATAAAAGCTTTGTTAAAAAAGAACTTAAGAAGTAGCTTTTAGGAAGCTTATTGAACAAGTTTTAGAAAATTTTCTTTAAGTTCATATATAAAAAATTTAATAAAAATGAAGAGCATTTTCCGGTAGAAGCTTTTTTTCTTTTGTAAATCTATTAAAAAAATGTTCACCTTCACATAAAGATTTGCCAGCATAAAATAATACAATTTTGCAAGCTTTTTAAGTAAACTATAAGAAAATTTATGTTACAAATTTGTTTTGATACTTATTAAAAAAGCTTTTTACAAAAAATTTAAATTCTAGTTTACAAGCAAAATTCATCTTAAGCAGAAATAAATATAGCTTTCAAAATTGCAAAAATATTTAGTAAGTTCAAAAAAACTAAGAAAATTTATGTTTAAAAGTTTTTTTTTTTAACAAATTAATAAAAAAAAAGTTTTGCACAAAAAAAATTTAATATTACATAATAGCTAAGTTTTATAAATTATTGAATAATTTAAAAGCAGCTTTTTCCTTTTAAACCTTTTTTGCAAATTTACTTAAAGAAAGCTTTTAAAATTTATAAAAATTTTAAATTAAAGACTATTTATGATTTGCAATAAATTTTTTTTGTCTAAAAGCTGCAAAAAAAAAATTAAAATACTTTTTCCTTCAGAGCTTTTAAATTAAATTTAACAAAAATAACTCTCTTCTTTAAATTCTTTAGAGAAATGATCTTAAATTTAGTTTTCATGGAAAAAATAAGCTTTTATTTTTCTAACAAAAAATTTAAAACAAATATTTTATTTAAATAAAAGTTTGAGAAGCTTTAAAAATAAATACTCCTTCCAAAGCTTTTAAGGCCAATGAAAATATTATTTTCTCTTTATAAACAAAATGTTTCTTAAAAATATGAAGATTTGCGTTTTGGTATAAAGTTAATGACTAAGAGTTTTTTGTAGCTTTAAAAAAAGCTTTTTGTAAATTTACTAAAAAATATTTTGAAAATTTTATAAAAAAAAATCAAGCACAAATTGATAAAGATTTACATTTTGTAAGATCATTCAATATTCTTTCATGTAATAATTTTAAATGAAGTTTTCATAAAAAAATTACGTCAAATAGCTTAAGTTATAAATATGACTTAAAAGCTTACAAAACTCATGCGAATATTTTTACCAATTTTGGAACTAAAACTCATCAGAAAGAAATATTTTATTTAAATAACAGCTTAAGAAGCATTAAACATAAATATAATTAATTTCATTTTGAATCAGTTTACTAAAAAAAAATTCTAAAATAATATTACTAGGCTTTTAATTAAAAGTATTTCCTTAGAACTTTCAATTTTATAATAATTGTCTAAGCTTTTAATCAAACTTTTGCAAAAAGACATATTTCATTTTAAAGAGACTTCGAAATTTTTAATATCTTCTATAAAAGCTTCCAAGTTTTAATACGCATGGTTACTTCAATCATATCCGAACACCTTTTTTAAACAAAAAGCTTTTCCAAGAAGTCACTTTTAAAAGCGTTTACTATAATCATATTTCGATTAAAGTTTGAAGTTAAACTTGCTTTATAAGCATTAACAGTACTTAGAAACTTTTAAAGTTGTTAAAAGTATTTCATTAAAAATTAACTGCAAACATTTTCGCTTCAAAAATTTAACTAAAAGAGCTCATATTATTTTCTATATGACTAAAGTTTTAGAAATTTAATTTTTTTTTTTTTTTTTTTTAATTTATTTGTAATAAGAGTTAAGAGCTTTAAATTTTTTTTTCATTTTTTTAGAAAAAGCTCTTTTTTTTAAATTTAGATTTTAAAAATATAAAAATTAAATGATTTTAATACTAACAATTTTTTGCCAATTTTACGTTTCAAAACGTTTCTTTATATCTCTTTAGCATAATTTTCCTGAGTGCTGCTAGATCTTTATTTTATTATTCATTAAATATAATGTTTTATTCCGAATTTTTATCCAAATATTTTGTTGCCTTTCCCTATTTTTTTAAATAACTTTTGTAAAAAAATTTAAGTTTTTTTAACTTTATTATTTCGGTTAACTCAATTTTAATTAATAACCTTTTTTTAATAAAAAAAAATGCATTTTTGAATCAGCTTTTGAATTAAATAATTTCCTTATAAGAAAATAAAATGTTTTGTCTGTTAAATGCTTTAAAAACTTTTCTATATATTCTTTATAAAAATATATAAAATTTCCTCAAAGCTTTAATATGTTTCTTTTAATTCCTTTATCCACTTACCTTTAGTTTTAACCCAAAATCTAAATTTCGAACTATCTGGACGACTATGCTCTTTACCCTCCAAAGCCTTCAGAATTCTTACTTTTTTTCGCATGGTTATGGTTTTAGTTTTGGCCTGATCACCATAGGTTTTCAAAGCCCAAGGTTGGAAAAGCTGTAAAAAATTTAAATAAATATTTATGTATATCTTTTTTATTTTTAATTTCTTCCTTTTTTTTTTCTTCCTCCACTTACCTCATATATATGTTGTCTTTCATCCAATACACGTTGAGCTTCTTCGCCAACATCACCCGAAACTGCTGTACCATCACCATTATTATCACAACTCTCTGTGGTTGTCATAACAACTGTCACACTACTACGCATTGGTATATCATCATCAACATCTGCATCGTAGGCATTATCCAATACTTCAATTTGCTGACGTTTATTTTCTTCTCCAATAACAATATTTTTTTCTTCATCATCTTCCTCTTCGGTTTGCTCTTTAATGGCATAAAGATTACGTTTTTGTGCCAAACAGCTTTCAGAGTCCAGTGTTGAAGTCGATTGAATGTCTTGCTGTTGCAATTGATGCTGTTGTTGTTGTTGCTGTTTTTGATAGCTTTGCATTTGTTGTTGCAAGTGAAATAATTGTTGTTGTTGTTGATGATGATGTACCAACATTTTGGGTGAGAGTGTATGACAGCCCTCAGAGCTTTTGTGATCATTATTTTGAGGTGACGACATAGTTTCAGTAAATTTGTTGGCAACTGTATTTTGGTTTATTTTAAAGCAATAAGCATTTGTTGGGGGAATTATATGAGAGTTGGAAATTTTAAGGTTTTTTAATGGCTAACAAAAAGCTTTGAATAACAAGTAAGTAGATAAACTTGAACAGGAACCACACAAAACTAAAGGGAAGATAAAAGTTAAGTTTTATAAATTATCTCAAAGTGAAAGTTAAGTTTATAATAAAAAGCTTTTCAAAAAATCGTATGTAGGAAATTTATTAAACTATAAAAGCTTTTAAAGATTTTTGTATAAATTGAGCTACAGAATTACTTAAGGCTTATTATAAAACTATTTATTTTGTTCAAACAAATGTTTAGTAAAGCTCTAAACTTTCAATATATTAAAAAATCTTAAAGTTTGTTACTGTAAATATTAAATATATTTAATAACTAAAAAAATAATAATTTTTTGTCTTAAGCTCTTTAAAGTTTTTGTGTGAAAATTAAGGTTTTTTTTAATTTTTAAAATGTATTCAAATTATTAATAAATTTCAAAATTAAATTAAAATATTTTTACACATAGCTTCTCTTTTATTAAAAAAAAAAGTGAAAATTAAAATAAAAATTCGATAAAAGTTATAAAGCTTTAAGCTCTTAATTTAGTTTTATTGTTTTACTTAAAGAAAAAAATATACTCAAATTATTTTTAATATATTTTTGTTACTTTTATGACTATTAGAAATAATTTTTCAAGAGAGCTTTAAGCATATTTTAGGTTTTTGGCAGCTTTTAACCATTTTTCTGAAAATCAGTTTTTTTTTTTTTTATTTTAGAACTATATATATTTATTCATATGTATATGAATATTTTTTTACATTTATTCTCACTATTTAAAATTAATTTTCCAGAGCTTTAGGTTTTACAATAAAACTTCAGATTTTTATATGAGAAAACTATTTTGGAACCATTTTTTATATTACGTTAACATTGAAAGTACATTTTCTTGGATTTTTGGAAATTCTCTGCAAACGTTTTCTTTTTTACTTTATTTTTCAACTTCTTAACAGCTTAGATTTTTAAATACAGTAATTCCTATGTTTGTTACTTAAAAAAAGAAAAAATATATTTTTCTACAAATAATTATTTTTTTTTTTTTTTTTTTAAACCTTCATAAAAAGGTTTTCTTGAGCTTTTATTAATAAGATCTTTGAGTAGTATTTAAATTAAAATAAACAACTTATATAATCTTTTATAGTAAAAATATTTTGATGTTAAAACAGATTTTTCATCATATATTAGTTTCCAAGTAGCTTTAAGCTTTTTTTATTAATTTTTTTATTAAGCTCTGCAAAATAGTTGGAAGAGTTAACACTTTTAATTTAATAAAATAAATTAATTTGATTTATTAAAGTTTTGATTTGAAAACAATAGTGAAAGCCTTTAGAAGCTAATGTAAAAGTTGTTCATTTACTGCGATAATGCAAGTAAAAACTTTTAAAATATTAACGAAATGATAAGCAAACGTTTAACTTTCTTTAATGATTTAAGTAAAATATAAAAACAGCTTTTCTGTGCTGAAAAATATTATTAGCGTTAAGATAATTTTCAAAAAAAAATTAATTAATAAGTATTAATAAGTATTTTCTTAAACTTTTAACTTAATGAGAAATTTGACTACAATTTCCATTTTTTTAAATTGTAGCTACAATAAATAAAAGCTTAATAATTTTGTTAATTTATTTTCTTTCAATAAAAAAGCTTTTCCCAACATTACAAAGCTTTCACTATAAAAAGTGTATTTTTTTAATTTCATATCTTTTACAAAAGCAGTTTTTAATTATTATATTTTAATTAAAAAAAAGCTTATAAAGCCTTCACCTTAACTTATTATTTTGGTTTTAAATTAAAAGTTTTTGTTGTTTATTTTAATATGTTGAATTTTATTAGTTTATTTTCTTTTAATTTTCTTTTAATTTAAGAAAAGCTTTTATTAATACTTCACAGCTTTCGTCATAAAAATTGCATTTTTAATTTATGCTTAAAATCTTTCGTAAAAGCTATTTTGAATGTTAAATTGTAATTAATATTGCACAACATTTGAATATAAATTTGCACAATTGAAAAATGGGAAACTTAAGCGTTTAAATGAGTTGCCTTATTATTATAAACTTTAATCCATAATTTTTATCTCAAAAACTTTAAAATTATTTCTTTAAAGTTTAAAAGCTTTGTTGTTATTTTAAACACTTTTCATTAATTCATTTCTTTAAGTTCAACTTTAAACAATTTGTTACAATAAAAGCGTTTTTTTTTTTTTTTTTTTTTTTTTTTTTTTGTTAAATATAAATATTTAGTTAATTATTCATTGCGTATTTCAACAGAACTTTATTGTAGTTAAATAAAGCTTTTTAAATTTGCTTTTTTCCAAACAACTTTTAATAATTTTATATTAAAACAAAATCTCTTTATTATATATAGCTCTTTTTAATCGATATTCCTTTAAGCTTCTATTTTAAAGCTTTGTTATACATAATAATTTTTTATAATTTTATTCTTTTATTTTTTTTAAACAATTTTATTATTAAAAATTGGTATACTAACACTTAACAAAATTAGTTTTTCCACACCAAAATTAACACGAAGATATTTTTTTTTTTTTATAAAATATTAATTGAATTAAATTTCAAAAACAAAATGTCGTTTAACAAAATAATAACACAAAAAGAAACACAACAAAAGTTGAAAACGAAAACTTAACAAAAACAATTAACGAAACAGTCAAATTCTTTTTAAAAAGTCAATAATTGTCTTTTTTATAAAAATCCTTTAATGAAATGTATAAAAAATATTATACAAAAAACTACGCGCGATGTTTACGATCGTATAAAGCCACGAACAGCAAAAACTCAACTGATCACAAGTGACCAAGAAGATGACCAGTATTTGATATTAACACAAGATGAAGTATCCTTTAAGAAACAAGATAAAGAGAAACAGGTTTTTCTATAAAAAAAAAAATAAGAAAAGGCTGATCATATTTTCAAAAGGGGTTAGAAAAAGGGGTAATGTTAAGAACTTTTTTCTTTAGTAAAACTTAAGTTTACATAACAGCGTTTGTTCACCCAAACAAATCACGTGCCTACCTCAACACTATTTACTTTTAATAAGAATTCTATAAAGGCTAAGAAGGGTGGTTTTTGTTACTTCTTTAAATGGGTTATAAACATTTCTTTAAGAAACCACCATCTCTAGTTATTTATCTTACTACCTTTATATATTTCAAGTTGTGTATGTAGTTTTAAAGCATACTTTTAGGAGTTTATTGAAAAAATTCTTTATTGTGTTTTATTTTGCACGTGTTGCTTCTAATTCAATAAAAGTTTGCTTTATATATCCTTGTTGGAAAAAACTAACACTTGTTGCTTTTAAAATATTAGTTTGTTTATTTATTTCAAATTAAACCCCTTCCATAAATAAAGATTTTTTATATTTGTAAATAAGAAAAGATTTATATGAAAGTCATAAGGAATTTAATCGAGCCTATAGCCTACTATATAGCCTAGTCTATAGTCTAGTCTATAGTCTAGTCTACAATGTAGTCTATAGTCTAGTCTATAATGTAGTCTCTAGTCTAGTCTATAACCTAGTCTGTAGTCTAGTTTATAATCTAGTCTATAGTATAGTGTATAAATTTGTCTATAGTCTAGTCCATAATTTTGTCTATAGTCTAGTCTATAATCTAGTCTATAGTCTAGTCTATAGTCTAGTCTATAGTCTAGTATATAGTCTAGTCTATAGTCTAGTCTATAGTCTAGTCTGTAGTCTAGTTTATAGTCTAGTATATAGTCTAGTCGATAGTCTAGCCTATAGCCTATAGTCTAGTCTATAGTCCAGTCTATAATCTAGTCTATAGTCTAGTCAATAATCTAGTCTATAGTTTAGTCTATAATGTAGTCTATAGTTTAGCCTATAACCTAGTCCATAGTCTAGTTTATACTCTAGTCTATAGTCTAGTTTATGATCTAGTCTATAGTCTAGTCTGTAATCTAGTCTATAGCCTAGTCTATCATTTAGTCTATAGTTTAGTCTACAGTCTAGTCTAGTATATAGTCTAGTCTATAGTCTAGTCTATAGTCTAGTCTATAGTCTAGTCTATAGTCTAGTCTATAGTCTAGTCTATAGTCTAGTCTATAGTCTAGTCTATATTCTAGTCTATAGTCTAGTCTATAGCCTAGTCTATAGTCTAGTCTATAGCCTAGTCTATAGTCTAGTCTATAGTCTAGTCTATAGCCTAGTCTATAGTCTAGCCTATAGCCTAGTCTATAGTCTAGTCTATAGCCTAGTCTATAGTCTAGTCTATAGTCTAGTCTATAGTCTAGTCTATAGTCTAGTCTATAGTCTAGTCTATAGTCTAGTCTATATTCTAGTCTATAGTCTAGTCTATAGCCTAGTCTATAGTCTAGTCTATAGCCTAGTCTATAGTCTAGTCTATAGTCTAGTCTATAGCCTAGTCTATAGTCTAGCCTATAGCCTAGTCTATAGTCTAGTCTATAGCCTAGTCTATAGTCTAGTCTATAGCCTAGTCTATAGTCTAGCCTATAGCCTAGTCTATAGTCTAGTCTATAGCCTAGTCTATAGTCTAGTCTATAGCCTAGTCTATAGTCTAGCCTATAGCCTAGTCTATAGTCTAGTCTATAGTCTAGTCTATAGTCTAGTCTATAGTCTAGTCTATAGTCTAGTCTATAGTCTAGTCTATAGTCTAGTCTATAGTCTAGTCTATAGTCTAGTCTATAGTCTAGTCTATAGTCTAGTCTATAGTCTAGTCTATAGTCTAGTCTATAGTCTAGTCTATAGTCTAGTCTATAGTCTAGTCTATAGTCTAGTCTATAGTCTAGTCTATAGTGTAGTTTATAGTCTAGTCTATAGTCTAGTCTATAGTCTAGTCTATAGTGTAGTCTATAGTCTAGTCTATAGTCTAGTCTATAGTCTAGTCTATAGTGTAGTCTATAGTCTAGTCTATAGTCTAGTCTATAGTCTAGTCTATAGTGTAGTCTATAGTCTAGTCTATAGTCTAGTCTATAGTCTAGTCTATAGTCTAGTCTATAGTCTAGTCTATAGTCTAGTCTATAGTCTAGTCTATAGTCTAGTCTATAGTCTAGTCTATAGTCTAGTCTATAGTCTAGTCTATAGTCTAGTCTATAGTCTAGTCTATAGTCTAGTCTATAGTCTAGTCTATAGTCTAGTCTATAGTCTAGTCTATAGTCTAGTCTATAGTCTAGTCTATAGTCTAGTCTATAGTCTAGTCTATAGTCTAGTCTATAGTCTAGTCTATAGTCTAGTCTATAGTCTAGTCTATAGTCTAGTCTATAGTCTAGTCTATAGTCTAGTCTATAGTCTAGTCTATAGTCTAGTCTATAGTCTAATCTATAGTCTAGTCTATAGTCTAGTCTATAGTCTAGTCTATAGTCCAGTCTATAGTCTAGTCTATAGTCTAATCTATAGTCTAGTCTATAGTCCAGTCTATAGTCTAGTCTATAGTCTAGTCTATAGTCTAGTCTATAGTCCAGTCTATAGTCTAGTCTATAGTCTAGTCTATAGTCTAGTCTATAGTCCAGTCTATAGTCCAGTCTATAGTCTAGTCTATAGTCTAGTCTATAGTCCAGTCTATAGTCTAGTCTATAGTCTAGTCTATAGTCCAGTCTATAGTCTAGTCTATAGTCTAGTCTATAGTCTAGTCTATAGTCTAGTCTATAGTCCAGTCTATAGTCTAGTCTATAGTCTAGTCTATAGTCTAGTCTATAGTCTAGTCTATAGTCTGGTCTATAGTCTAGTCTATAGTCTAGTCTATAGTCTAGTCTATAGTCTGGTCTATAGTCTAGTCTATAGTCTAGTCTATAGTCTAGTCTATAGTCTGGTCTATAGTCTAGTCTATAGTCTAGTCTATAGTCTAGTCTATAGTCTGGTCTATAGTCTAGTCTATAGTCTAGTCTATAGTCTAGTCTATAGTCTAGTCTATAGTCTAGTCTATAGTCTGGTCTATAGTCTAGTCTATAGTCTAGTCTATAGTCTAGTCTATAGTCTAGTCTATAGTCTAGTCTATAGTCTAGTCTATAGTCTAGTCTATAGTCTAGTCTATAGTCTAGTCTATAGTCTAGTCTATAGTCTAGTCTATAGTCTAGTCTATAGTCTAGTCTATAGTCTAGTCTATAGTCTAGTCTATAGTCTAGTCTATAGTCTAGTCTATAGTCTAGTCTATAGTCTAGTCTATAGTCTAGTCTATAGTCTAGTCTATAGTCTAGTCTATAGTCTAGTCTATAGTCTAGTCTATAGTCTAGCCTATAGTCTAGTCTATAGTCTAGCCTATAGTCTAGTCTATAGTCTAGCCTATAGTCTAGTCTATAGTCTAGCCTATAGTCTAGTCTATAGTCTAGCCTATAGTCTAGTCTATAGTCTAGTCTATAGTCTAGCCTATAGTCTAGTCTATAGTCTAGTCTATAGTCTAGTCTATAGTCTAGCCTATAGTCTAGTCTATAGTCTAGTCTATAGTCTAGTCTATAGTCTAGCCTATAGTCTAGTCTATAGTCTAGTCTATAGTCTAGTCTATAGTCTAGTCTATAGTCTAGTCTATAGTCTAGTCTATAGTCTAGTCTATAGTCTAGTCTATAGTCTAGTCTATAGTCTAGTCTATAGTCTAGTCTATAGTCTAGTCTATAGTCTAGTCTATAGTCTAGTCTATAGTCTAGTCTATAGTCTAGTCTATAGTCTAGTCTATAGTCTAGTCTATAGTCTAGTCTATAGTCTAGTCTATAGTCTAGTCTATAGTCTAGTCTATAGTCTAGTCTATAGTCTAGTCTATAGTCTAGTCTATAGTCTAGTCTATAGTCTAGTCTATAGTCTAGTCTATAGTCTAGTCTATAGTCTAGTCTATAGTCTAGTCTATAGTCTAGTCTATAGTCTAGTCTATAGTCTAGTCTATAGTCTAGTCTATAGTCTAGTCTATAGTCTAGTCTATAGTCTAGTCTATAGTCTAGTCTATAGTCTAGTCTATAGTCTAGTCTATAGTCTAGTCTATAGTCTAGTCTATAGTCTAGTCTATAGTCTAGTCTATAGTCTAGTCTATAGTCTAGTCTATAGTCTAGTCTATAGTCTAGTCTATAGTCTAGTCTATAGTCTAGTCTATAGTCTAGTCTATAGTCTAGTCTATAGTCTAGTCTATAGTCTAGTCTATAGTCTAGTCTATAGTCTAGTCTATAGTCTAGTCTATAGTCTAGTCTATAGTCTAGTCTATAGTCTAGTCTATAGTCTAGTCTATAGTCTAGTCTATAGTCTAGTCTATAGTCTAGTCTATAGTCTAGTCTATAGTCTAGTCTATAGTCTAGTCTATAGTCTAGTCTATAGTCTAGTCTATAGTCTAGTCTATAGTCTAGTCTATAGTCTAGTCTATAGTCTAGTCTATAGTCTAGTCTATAGTCTAGTCTATAGTCTAGTCTATAGTCTAGTCTATAGTCTAGTCTATAGTCTAGTCTATAGTCTAGTCTATAGTCTAGTCTATAGTCTAGTCTATAGTCTAGTCTATAGTCTAGTCTATAGTCTAGTCTATAGTCTAGTCTATAGTCTAGTCTATAGTCTAGTCTATAGTCTAGTCTATAGTCTAGTCTATAGTCTAGTCTATAGTCTAGTCTATAGTCTAGTCTATAGTCTAGTCTATAGTCTAGTCTATAGTCTAGTCTATAGTCTAGTCTATAGTCTAGTCTATAGTCTAGTCTATAGTCTAGTCTATAGTCTAGTCTATAGTCTAGTCTATAGTCTAGTCTATAGTCTAGTCTATAGTCTAGTCTATAGTCTAGTCTATAGTCTAGTCTATAGTCTAGTCTATAGTCTAGTCTATAGTCTAGTCTATAGTCTAGTCTATAGTCTAGTCTATAGTCTAGTCTATAGTCTAGTCTATAGTCTAGTCTATAGTCTAGTCTATAGTCTAGTCTATAGTCTAGTCTATAGTCTAGTCTATAGTCTAGTCTATAGTCTAGTCTATAGTCTAGTCTATAGTCTAGTCTGTAGTCTAGTCTATAGTCTAGTCTATAGTCTAGTCTATAGTCTAGTCTGTAGTCTAGTCTATAGTCTAGTCTATAGTCTAGTCTGTAGTCTAGTCTATAGTCTAGTCTATAGTCTAGTCTATATCTATTTTATAACGTAATCTATAGTACCGTTTTTTCTATAGCCCTCAAAACTATGCTATACCTTTTAAGACTATTTGTTAATTTCAATCTATCTTTCTTTACTTTTAATTTTTGGGGTGGTTTTTCTTTACTTCTTTTGATTTCAAACAACTATTTACATATTATTTACCTTAACCTTTTCTTTATTTAATTAAAACGATCTCTATACCTGGACTTATCTACATATTTGTCACACATGATGATAGTCTTTCATCATTGGCTATCGTTATGCTCTTTTTTTTAATTTTCTTTTTTTTTATATTCCCTAAAGGCAACACCCCATTTCTTGTGCAATTCTTATTATTCACGATCTTTATTATAGGCCATGTCCGGGGTTGGTATATAAATATAAAACTAATAGTTACCCCTCTTTCATCACTTGATTTTAAGGATACTTCTAAGGGTAAAAAAGTGAGCACAGAAAATATTAATACTTATTCTTTATTTGAAATTTTGTTTAAACATTTTGTAGTTTTTCTGGTTTTTGTACTGAAAAACATTTTTTTATTATACTTTTTCTAAAGTTTAATATGTTTCTTACATCATTTTTTCGTATTTAAATTATGTATGTTTTGCGCCAAAATAGTATTTTTATGTTAAAGTTGGTTTGTCCCTTTTTTACTAATTTTTTGCCTTTTGATGACTCTTTTGTCAACTAATTTATTACATGTTTTGTGAGTTAAATGTCAATGAAAATGTCGTTACAAAAAAAATTACTCATTAGTGTTTGTAAACATCCTACAAATGGAATTGTAACGGTTAAATGTTAAATTTAAAAAGGTGGACACTAAATATTATATTTGTTAGAGAACAATACTCTAAACTCCTTAAGAAAAAGAAAATCTTAAACGCCTTCTGAGCCAAAGAATGTAAATTTAGCGGTCTGAATTTAAATTACTTTGACAAATATTGATAAAATTTATTCAAGAAATAATGAAGTAATTCAATCAAATAATTTTTTAGAATGTTTATTTATTGAAATAATTTTTCTAAGTACCTAAACGATATAATAAATAAATTGAAATTCATTTGTTGTTTACAAGAGAAATTGTTGAAATAAATTTATGTTTGTTTTACAAAATTGGGCCCTGTAGCGGGATTTAGTAACTTATTTTAACGGTAATCGAATCGTCTATAAAATTAAACAATAAAGATATCGATTTTGCTATTATGTAACATTTTTTAACGATATTTGATATCGTAACGTATGCTTCTGTCGTGAACTAAATCATACAATTTTTGTGCTGTTTATTTTATCAATAAAAGCACATGTTTAACATACAAAAGAAGTAATTACACATGTGTACAATTTACTAATAATTCCTAAATTCATTTTAATTTCTACTCCTATTACACAAATTGTCAACCGTTGTTTAAGTGTAAATACTGAATCACATGATCGCTACTGCAAACTATAAAAGTCATCGACATATTCGAAAATCTTGTCGATTTTCGAATCGTTTAAATTTACTGAATAACACTACAGAATTGTAATTCATTGTTCAATTATTCTGGGGAATATAACCTATATAAATAAAAAGTAAAAAAAATCCAACATCTCGTGCTGAAGTTTCAGTATGGTTTAGAACTCTTTATCGGAGTATCTGCTAGATTTGAAATGTGATTCAACCCATTTGTAAAGTTTTGTAATGTTTGAATTTCAGTGCTTAGAGTACAAAACAAACAGTCAAGCGAAGAAACATTTTTATATTTATAGTTATTAGATGCGTTCTTTTACTCTTCAGTAAAATTCAGTTTACTGGGTATTTACTGAGTAAATTAAACATTTTAATCTACAAAAAAAAAAAAAAAAAAAACTTGAAAACATAAAAATACGTGAACGAAAAATTTTTAAAATTCAGTAAGACATACGAGGGGTGAAATTGAGAAAAATGGCGATTAATTGTAAATTGAAAATCAATATTTTGGAAAAGCAATTGATTCTAGGTAAAAATAGATATAATAAAGCGCCATTATCTGTTAAAAAATTCTTTAATTTTTTTTTCACTCTCCGTGTAGTGCACTATCAAAGTCACAAATCGTTTGCAATTTTTAATCACAGCACAGGAAAAAAATATTACCGTATATTTTTCAATTAACACATTTGTTTCATTTTGCATCTGAACTTAATAAATATATTCATAAAAATATAAAATAAAATCTTTAATTCATTCAATTATCTACTTGATTGATTTGATCAATTTTTTAATTGGAATTTTTTTTTCATTTTTTACAGTTTTTAGTAATTGATGTAATAATTTTGCTGAGAGGTGCAAACTAAAAAAGTTTTTAATTGAATGAATTATTTACTAATATATTTGGTGATTGGTGAGTTTTTTCTTGGGAGTGGTAAAAACTAAAAATCTAATCGAAATTTTATATTTTTGAGTTTTATTTCAAAAAAGTAGTTTTTTACAATGGCATAGGTATTTAAAAATACAAGTATTCAAGTTTTTGTTAACAAAATTTTTTGTAGAAATATTTTTAATATATATATATATATATATATATATATATATTTTTAATCGGTTTAAAAACAGGAACTTTTTACATTTATATAGAAACTCAAAAAGATTTTTTTTAAGCCATTTACACCAAACCAGAGGTAGTAGTTTTTGGCTTCATTTGGTTTTTTAAAGAAAAACTACATTAATTTCGTTGTTTTTTCCATATAAATCAAAATTCATTTTCAATTAGTTTTTGTCGAAAACTAAATAAAAACTACTAAAATAATTATTTATGAAACAGCCTGTTCAACTAATTTCATAACATTAAGCTTTCATATACGAATGAAAATGGAAAATTTTAAGATCTAAGAAGTATTTACATTTGTTAATAAATTTTTTACAATAAATTTGTTTTAAAATGCAATTAAAATGCATTTTAGTGCAAAATCCAAATGAGTTATAAGTGAATTTATAAGTAGTCAATAAGAGTTTACGTTAACGAAAACTACATTGAGGCGAAAAATGGTATGTAAACACTGTAGATTTAAATTTTTGGTTTTTATAAAAACCGACTAGTTTTTGTATGGTGTAAATGGCATGTTAGATGAACTGGGGTAAAAATAAAAATGTTATTATTTTTTTTTTAATATGCTTGTTTTCTGAACCAAAATTAAATTATTAGAGATTTAAAATTAAAGCTCATTTAACTTATTTATTTGCTTTATTTAAAAAGAGATCTATATAGAATTTAACAAAAGTATTGAAAAACGAGTAAAAAGTTTTCAATCGTGCAAGTTTTGCCTTACTAAACCACTTTAATGTACAAAAATAATTTTGAATTGGCATTGGAGTGACAGGTCCTTATATGGAAGCCTTGACCATGGTTTGATCCTTGTAAAATTTGACTGCAAGACTAACACTTAAAGATATTTGGTTTGTACTTAATTTTATCTTTATAGGAGGATTTATAAAGCAGTTATGCACAAGAAACTGATTTACGGGAGCTATGGTCAATTTTGAACCGATCCTCATGAAATTTATTAGTATGTTTTTTGCTTAGACATCTGTGACCACCTGTGACAAAAATTTGTGGAAATACAGATATATTTAAGACATGTTTGACCTATTTCCGGCAAAATTTTATATGGGAACTCAGTAAAATAATGGTTGGATTATAATCAATTTTAACAAGAAAATCTCACGTACCGAGTTTCATTAGGTTATCTTTAAAATGGTGAACTACAGATTATCAAAAATGTTGGTTATTGATATACAGACAGCCGGACGGACAGTGGTTTAGGCTAAGAAAAATATTTATAAATTCAGAAAATATTTATTTGACGTAGTAATGACCTAATTACTATAAAAAATTTCCTTGAATTTTTTATGACCTAATTACTATAAATTTTCCTTGAATTAAGCGCCATTTTTGGCGTTTCTATCCCAATGTGCGGCAGCTGGTTGAAAATAAGTGAAAATAACAAATAACAAAAATTTGTGTTAGAGTTTTACCGAAATTCACTTTAATGCACAACAGCTATATTTTTCTTTTTGTTATAAATAAATTGATTGTTTCTTAATAAAACAATAAAATTTTAATGATAAAATACTATTTTTTTTTAATAGTTCCCTTTTATTATTTATATTCGTACTAGAATATACAAATAAGAAAATTTCCAGTAAAATTTTAAATATTCAGTTAATAAATTCTCATTTTATTCTCTGAATTATGGCTCTCTTTACTATATTTTGGAGAAACATGTCTAGAATTGATCGAAATGTATGACGGCGCTTCATGCAACATAAACAGAAAGATGTTGCTGATTTAAAATGCACTGTGGGAAATTTAGTCATTTTCTGATTATAAGTGAACAAAATTTTCCACCAACAATCTTTAGAATATCTTCTTTAATATTGTGTAAAATAAGCCAAAATAATATTTTATTGAATTTAAATTTTCAACCAAAAATCTTCAGAATATCTTCTTTAATATTGTGTTTAATGAGCCAAGATAATATTTTACTGAGTTTGATGTTTAGTGTCATTAAAAATATATAGCATTAAAGAAGATAAATAAAAATTATTTAAAAAAAAAATATAAAACTACAAAAACTGCGGGTCCCAAAATTGTAGCCTTTTATTTAAACAATGCACACAAGGGCAACTATATAGAGACTATTGGTAGTAAAACAAAAATCAAAAATGCATTTTATGATACAACGAGCGTATAAGCCTGCTAATGCCAGGAAAAATTGCAATATGATAATAAAAGAATGAACAAAAAATCCAAAAAAAATTTATGAACTACTTTTTGACGTTTTTCTTTTCCTTAATAGAAATTTAAAGATTTTAATTCGTTAGAATTTAAAAGTGAATAATACTTAAAGTATTAAAAGGGAAAATTAAATAATAAAAAAAGATTTCAACAAAATATATCTGCATAAATTCGCTCCCTGATCGAAATACCAAATCAGTTTCCGGAAAATTTTGGAGAGCAGACAAAGAGTATAGCAAATTTAAACTTTTTAAAAAAGTTTTAAAAATATTACAGAAAATAAAAATTAATCCACTTATTTCCGCTTCCTGATAGAAATTTCAAAATCTGGATTTGTAGGACAAATAGTTTTATAAATAAGCCGAATTTTAATTCGTCTGGGGGCTTCAGAAAGCTCTGTAAAAAATAGGCTTAGGAATTTATGTCCTCTTCATGGTCTCGGAGCTTCAGCATGCTCTGAAAGGGGAAAACAGGCTTAAGGTATTATATATATATATATATATATATATATATATATATATATATATATATATATATATATATATATATATACGGATTGTTATATAACTATTAAGATGACTTTTTGTATAGTCGTGACTGAAATCCAAAGTGAATGGTGAATTTAACTACTTTTAAAGTATTAAAATTTTTGTTTTCATATGTCACACTTTAGAGTTAGAAAATATCATCTGACATTATAATAAAAATAAAGGGTTTTTACTATTTATTTTGTTAAGAACTGGTGTAAAAATTTTTGTACAAAAATGCAGTCACCACGTGTTTACTATTATTTTACTATTATTTTAATAAAATTTTAAAAATTTTGAAAGCAAACAAAAAATAATTTAAATATACAAAATTATAAATAACATTTACATACACCTAAACATCAGAATGTCAAGTTGTATATTCTAAGTATTTTAACATTTTGATTCCAATTTTGTGATATTTTGAAATGTTTGATGCATCTTTGAATTTTTTAGACCGACAGTTTACAATTTAGAAAATAATTGGATGAACTTTAGTATCTATAGTTTTTTTGACATAGAAAATTTTTCATCGCTTGCTTGTTTCTAATCCGATTTCAAATGTTTTTACACCCTCTTAAAGCTTTCGATAAGGCCTATGAAAAACATGTTTGCATGTGCTATTTGTCTCTTATAGTTTTCGGGTTATATACATTTAAAATTTTTCAAAATTTTGCTCCAGTTTTTTCAATATATATGTAATGCAGGTTTGGAAAAATCCATTGTCAAACTCTTTGGAACACAGAAAAGTTTTCAAAACTGCATTTGGTTTGCAGAGCTAGCCTTTTGAACTTTAGAACATATAGGCTAAAATAAAAATTTTGATTTAAAATAGGTCAAACTCGGGATGGTCTGTACATAGTCCTGTTGGGCATTTGGGCTTGTTTTTAACTCTAAAGCTATTTCTGTGAAGATACTTTTCAGAAAAGTATTAAATTATTATATGCTCTTAAATAAAATTTTATTTTAAAGAAAAGAGAATGGAGGCTCCTTTTCGGCAAAAAAAAAACAAACACAAAAAATCACAATTTTTAGAAGAGATTTCAACTTCTAGCTTTTCTTTATTCGATAAATAATTTTATTCTTTAACCAACTGGGTAAAAAATTTATAAAATTGAACAAAAATATTGGGATATATATTGAAAAACTGGACCAAGATTTTGTAAAATTAAGATAGTTAAAATTTTAAATGCAAATAATTTGAAAACTATAACACATGCACGCATGTTTTTTGTAGGCTTTATTAAGATCTTTAAGAAAGTGTAAAAATATTAGTAAATGGATAAGAAACAAAAATTTGGCAAGCGATGAAAAAATGTCGATGTCAGAAGAACTCTATTTTAAGTCTTAATAACCCCGCTCCTACAGTATATGTGGAACCTTCCGTCTAAACTTAAAATGGTACACTTCTCTCCTAAGCCAGTGTGAAATTTTATATAAAACCAGCCAGCCGATTGAAAGTAATAGATCTATTTCCAAAAAATTGTGATTCTGCCCCACTGTGCAATCTTACAAAACCTTGGTTTTTAAATTTTGTTTTCCTAATTACTACAACCAAACAGAATATTAATTTTCCTAAAATATGTAGAAAATAAATAAAATATAAAGTATTTCCCTATAGATAATATGAACAACTTCTAAAATAAAGGCAAACATACACATACTAAACGTAATAAATAAAACCTAATATATATTCAATATACATAACTAAATGAAATCAAAAGATTATTTAAATTTCAAACTGTAAAATGCCGACGGAACTTTTATATATAATACATTACAAAAAAAAATCATTAGACCTAATTTTCTTCAAGTACAGTTGCATTTTAAATTAAAAGCAAAAAATCATTATTTTATATAAAAAAATTATCTAAAATTTTGTTTTTTATATTTAAAGAAAAATAGTTAACCGTTACTAAAAAAAAACCCCCAACCGAAAACCTAAAATAAAAGTTCAAAGTTCATATAAAGCTAGATTTTTCTAAAATAAAACAGCATCCTTTTTTTCAACACATTTTCTTGAACAAAAATTTTCTCACACTCGCAGCATCATCTTCAATATCATTAGGCCGGACATCAGATTGTCCTTTTGCTCAACACTCAAACGTAATATAAAAACAGGATCACAAAATATTTCCACTGAACTTTCACATGAAAATTTCAACGCCAAGCTACATTAACAAATACACGAAAAAAATGAACACAATTTTTATATAGAAATGTAAGGAATTTAATTTTTAATGACAATTAATTCTTATAAAAATTTTCTTAAAAAAGTCCGGTTTTATAAAACTGGACATGATTATTTGCAGCATCTTATGATCAAACTACCACCATCTTGCCTTAGCTCATAATAAAGCAAGAGTATAACGAACAAAAAGTTTCAAATGAACTTTGACATATTTCTCTAAGACAGTAAACTGTCTAACAAAATAACTGTAGTTGGGTGAGATAAAAACTACCCCTTTATTTCTTATAACTCTAGTCTTGTCTTGATCATTTTCTTTAAAGGATGTTTTAATGATTAAAAATAAAAACTTGTTTCTGATGATCATCTATGGATTTGGTCAGTTTCTGACTGACAAAATTGATGCTGCATTTAAAAGTACCCGTAGTTTTTGCTTGAGTTTTTTGTTGTTTTATTTGATATTTCTTTTCGTTTCATATAATTGTACTGTTTTGGGTGTTAATGTCCAGTTTTGTATTGGAATTTTGTTTCATCTTTATTTTAGATTTGCATATTAAATAATGTTGCTGCATTACTGGGATGTTGAATTTTATTTTTATGTGGAGTTTCAGCAAGAAGTATGAGCTGTAGCTGTAGCAATAGGATAAAAAATAAAACTTGTTTTGGTGGGAAATTGAATTTTGTTAACTAAAAAATTTATGTTTAAGTTTTTGTGATAAAAAGTTATGTTTTAAGTAGGATATTTTTGATATGGAATAATAAATAAGAGATAAAAAATATATTTAAAATAAATATATTTAAGAAAAAATTTTCACATTTTTTTTTAAATATTTAACATTATTGGAAAAGTGTTTTCTTTTATTTTTTTCTCTTTTCGTTATTGTCGAATTTTGCAACTGGAACAATGCTAACCGCACTTGCATCCAGCTGATGATCAAACAGACACACAGTGGTGTAAAATCGCCAAAAATGGCGTTTAATTCAGGGAAGGCGTATAGAGCTTTGTTTATAATTTTTTTGCAATAATTACATCGAAAAAATACTTTTTGAATTTAAAAAAATTTTTTGTGAAAAAAACAGATCTTTTGGGCGAAAAAATATAAAAAAAATAAAAATAAAATTAGTAATAGATAATAAAGAATTATTTTCTTCGTTGTTGAAATACTAACATTTTAGTCTTTTTAAAGAAATTTTAAGAATCAAAAAATGTTAAGAAAAAGCCAGAAACTAAAACAAAAATTTTGAAACTAAAACCAAAATAAAACGTCTAAACTGGCAACACTGGTTGTAGGTATATTTTTTTTATTTTTTCTAAATCCGTCTAAAAATGGGTATTTTTTACTTTTATATAGAAATTCAAAAACTTGGTTGAAAATAACAATTTTGTAATTTTACTTAATATATGTAGTAGAAAATCCAAAAAACATTTTGCAATTTTGAAGAAAAGAAATGAATGTACATGTACCTTGTACTCAAGTTTTACACTGATATGGACCATTATCTGGATCACAAGTGTAAGGTTCTAAAGAACCCCATTCATCACATGCACAAGGGGAACATTTTAGATCAATTTAAACAAAACCTTCAACATATTCATCACATTTTTGACCACTATAACGAGGTTTACATAAACATTGGCCATCGATATTATCATATACTGAACTGTCAGAGACTTCGGAAAAACAGTCACAAGGTTCATAACATACCGAAGGATTACCCCAGAAACCCATTTTACAACCTTCACAAAATGCCAGCCCTCGGTGTTGCCTCTGTAGGGGAGATAGAAAACAAATTTTAAAAATTAAGATAAAAATAAATTTATAAGATTTTTATAATAATTAGAAGCTTAATTTGTCTTTTATTAGTTAGAAGAAAAAAATTTTTTTTAAATTATTTAAAATATTTAAAATGAAGGAACGATTTTTAACGAAATTTTTAATTAAAATCAAAATTGTTATAATTTTAAATTAATATTAAGAAATAAGATTTTTTATAATAAATAAAATATTTTGCTACTTTTGTTATTCATTTTATTATTATTAAATATATTAATATTATAAATAATTAAAACGTCAAAAAAAATATTAAATTTTTAATTGAACTCTAAATTGTTATAATTTTGAATAAATATTAAAATTAAAGGTATAAAATAATTTAATTTGGTTTTGTCGTTTAACACAAGGGTTCCTAATTTCTTCAGACCATGACTTAGAATTTAAATTTTAAGAAATAATATTAATATTTAGACCTAAATAAAATTTAAACAATGAGAGATATTCCAATGAAATTTTGACACATCATAGATAGACTTGCCTTAAAATCAGAGAATTAAAAACACAACCACTGTTTTGTATAAAAATTCAAATTTAAAGTTTTATTTTTTCAAACTGTTTATGTCCACGCATTTAAAAATTTTACCATTTTTGAGATCTACGGTCATGTGTTAATTATATTAAATACAAAATCCCCTCTGCACCCACTTCTTACACCACATTTTTCCATGGCTTTATGAGGCTCAATTCAGAAATTGTTCATTCTTACAAATTTAAAGACTTCTAGGAGCTATGTGAGGCAAGTTGGTGACTTATCTTGTGCTACATTTTTGTAGCAACATTTCTTGTCTATAAAACATGAATGACTAATTTGCTTTATCTATTACATAGAAAATTATATAAACTAAAAACTCTTCAGGGGAGGATATTTTCTTTGTTCGTCAATGGGTTAAGAATGTGACAGGATGGAGAAAAATGTTTCTGATGATTAGAATAACTATATCTACTAATTAATATCTGCAACATATTTTTCCCGATACTTTTTTAGTGTTGACCTGTGATATTTAGTGACTTTTATTTTTTTGTAAATTATCTTTTGTGCAAAATTTATTTTATTTATTTATTATTATTATTATTTTGTGAAAATCTGTTTCTTTTTTAGATCCAAATCCAATTTCATTTTTGAATAAATATTCATTTTTAAACAAA
Organism: Protocalliphora azurea; assembly: GCA_932274085.1. Lineage (NCBI taxonomy): Eukaryota > Metazoa > Arthropoda > Insecta > Diptera > Calliphoridae > Protocalliphora > Protocalliphora azurea. The sequence continues at coordinate 25,534,923 of OW026520.1, forward strand.
AATTGTGATTTTTTTTTTGATGTTTTTAATAAAAATTTCTTTTTTTGTACCCTACATCACCATATTTTGGTTGGCCTATTATGCGTTTGTGCTGATGTCTGTAAAGCATAGAGAAACTTATCCAACACCCACCTTAAAGTATACCAATCAACTTATAATCACTTTTCAAATCGACCTAACGATGTCCGTCCTTCTGGCTGGCTGGCTGACTGTTCATGTAAACCTTGTGCACAAAGTACGCGTGGCAATTTTAAAGCTAATTCAATGCAGTTTGGCACGAGGTACTTTATGGCACAAGGACAAAGCCTATTAAAATTGGTTATGATAGGTTCATTATTTCACCTAGCCCCATACAAATGTACCCCCGGAATAGAGTTTAAACACTCAAAAATGCCTTAAAAATAAAAATATTTTAATGAAATTCGGTGCAAGAAGTTCGGTACAAGTATCAATCTTTGCACCAAATGATCGGTCCACAATTGACCTCTCTTCCGAAAATCACTTTAACGTTTATAAATCCTATATGAATTTTAGTGTCAAGTTAATATTCGACACAACTAAGTTTTATGTAAGTAGAAGCAACATTGCCAAATTTTATAAGAATCAGTCCATAATTTGCCATAGCAAATTGCCCATATAAACCCACTTCCAGGAATCGTATTAAAATACACAAAATCATCTAGACAATAGTATCAACGCATTATTCTGTATTTGTATATTTTATTTTACATTTCGTAAAATTGGCCACAGGTGAAATATAAGTAGCCTTCCCGAATTTTTATGCTCGTACACAATGGTGTAGGATATCAAATAGTTTCTTTTTTTTTAATTTATTTTTCCAGTCTCAAAATTAGTGTTTTGGATATTTTTTTTTCAAAATGCATTTTGTTTTTTTTTTGTGCCTTTTCGGTTTTTTTATAAAAATTTCACTTTTTCTAAAAAATTGTTTGTTTTTATTGTTAATATTAAGCGACTTATGGCTAAGTTAAGCTTTTTCATAAAAATTCAAAAATATCGATTTTTGGTATGAAAAATAAATGATTACAGAGTACTTACTTACTTACTTACTTACTTATTTACTTTACTTTAGATGGCTATTACAACCAGTAGTTGGTTTCAGCCTGAAGTAAAATAAAACACCAGCTATTTCTGTCTCCTGCATGCTGACACCAGTTCGAGACATCAAGTGCTGTTAGGTTTTTTTGCACCTGGTCGATCCAACGGATCCCTTTCCATGCCCTTTTCTATGATGGGTTCTTCCTTGTATTCCTTACGGGCCGGATCATTATTTTCCATTTGCCAAGTGTGTCCAAGCCAACGAAATATCTACATCGATATAAAGCTCGTACAGCACGTGATTTTACTATATCTTGCGAAGGATCTTTCTCTCGAACACCTCGAGCAATGTCTCATCGAATCTTTTTATTATCCATGTTTGAGCACCATATAGTAGAATGGGCAGGATAAGCGATTTATAAAGTGTTATTTTTGTTCGCCGCGATAGGGCTTTATTTCTTAACTACTTACCAAATACAAAATATCACAGATTACAGATCACAGATTAAAGTTCTTATTTCTAAAAACTCAGCATTTAGCTACTTATGGCCAATTTAAAATTTCTTTTCAAAATATCAATTTTGATTTGAAAAATTTGTGATCGCAGTTCGAAGTCGTTTTCTCAAAGCACTCAATATTAAGCGAATTATGACCTATTAACATTTTTTTATAGAATTATTTTTGATGTGAAAATTTTGTGACTATAGTTTAACTTCATTATAAATATGAATTTTTGCTATGAAAATTTGGTGATCAAAAATTTACGTCCTTTTCTAAAAAATCTCAATATTAAACGAGTTATGACCAGTTTTTGTTAAATAAAAAATAACGATTTTTGTTATGAAAAATTTTTGATATCAAATTAATATCCTTTTTTATAGAAATTAAAAAAAAATAAACTTTTATTTTTGGTGCCTGGTTTTTAATGACAATTAATTTTTCTATATATTTTTTATTAAAATTTCGGTTAACATTTGTATGTTTTTTTTAATTGTTTTTAAATCCCTTTTTTTGTAAAGATTTGATTTGTAAGGATTTTTTTTGGAAAAATCCTTATTTAGAAAGAATGTTTTTTAAATATAGTCGGATCCTTTTTAAGAACTCCTTTAAGCTTAAATCTGAGGTATGTTAAATCATGTGTTCCGTTAGATTCTGACAATTATTTCATTTTTTATTAATAATAAACACTAGTTCTCATACTCATTACTTAGTAATGTGTGTTCATTACTTTGAACAGAGTTACGTCTAAATTTATAGTTATAAAGTAATTGAGACGATAGTATTTTCAAAACAGATAATAAATTCCCCAATTTAAAAAAATTTTATTGAAGTATGTAATTTCTTAGTGTTTGCGAAATATTTTTTGACATTCGCAGCTCAGCTTCTATTAGAAATAATTTTAAGATTATCAAGTTCATTTTATGATTAAAAATAATTCTTTGTCCCAAAAAAAAAAAATAGCTTTATTTAATACTTCTTCAACAGTTATGGAAAAGACATTTTATTAATATTCTAATTTAATTTTTTACATGTCGAACATATTGCATAATTTTTATAGTTTTATTGCTTTTTTATTTTTTATGTTCTTATTTATTTATTTTTTTTTTCATAAAAAACAAGAAAAATTTATAAAAAAAAAATTCACATAATATAACCAAGTCATTATTCTTTTTAAAAATTAAATATGTTTTTTTTCAATAAATTATTTATTATATTTTATATTACCTTCTTCGTTGGTGTTTTAAAAAAATACATTTTGATACTGAAATATTTTTTTTTTCTTTGAAAACTTGTTAAATCCTCTTTATCATCTGCCTTTTTATTTCAGTTTTTTTTTTCTTCACCAAACTTTCTATTTTTTAACATACTCAGACATTAATTGATTTTTTTAATGATAAAGCTAATGAAAGCAACTCCTTTCTAATTAGTTACAAAGAATTTTTAAACTTAGACAAACCAATTAACTTTTGACCGTCTAAAAAAAGAAGAAAAAAATTATGTTCTAATAAAATAACCTTAAAGTAGACTTCAAATAAATTAAATAAAAACTCGCCTTATTTAAATTAAGAGTTTATTATCAAATCCTATCATTAGTTTTTAATAAATTGAAACCTTAGAGAATTTAATTTTTTATTGATTTAAGTATTTTATGAACGTTTGTTTGTGTAACAAAAAATAATTGGGGTTAATATCAATATTTAAATAAGCTTTAGCATATCAATCACTAACCCAATTATAAATATGTTGAAAAAATTGCATATTTTTAGGAGTTTTATAAAGTTTTTTATTATATTTTTTAAAATAAAAAAATAATAAAAAAATTCAAATAATATAAAAAACAAATAAAAAATAATCATTAAAGCTTATGGAAAAAGAAATATGGTTATTTTTTATTAAAACAGCTTAAAAAAGGAATGAAAAAGGTGTCTGCTTCCCTTAAAAAAAGAAAAAAAGGAGTAGCAGGAGTTTTAAGTTTCAATTTAATCATTTATAATGTTTGAATGCTGTGTCACATTAATTTTAAACAGATCTCTCTGTATTGTGTTTTTTTTTTTCTGGCAAAATTTTCTCCTTTTTTTGTTGCAGAGGTCTACAACAATGTTTAATCAGTTGTTAGCTGTTACCAGTAAATGAATAAGAGTTGTATTTATATGCCACTTTTGTTATTGCCACAGCCAGGAGTTAAGGTTGCATGTTGCATTAATATTTGTATATACTTGGTGAGTGCTAAAAAACCAGCATTTAAAGGAGTATAAGTGTATGCCCCATAAAGTTTAAAAAACGGCTGTAAAAAAGTGAAGGAGGTCTTGCTTATTTGGCGCCTCTTTTTGTTGTTGTTTTCGTGTGACTTGACTGCCTGTCATGGGTTTTTTTGCTAAGACTTGCCTCATTTACTGGCTTTTTTTATATAAAAAACAATTGTTGTTGTAGCAGTGCCTATGGTTTTACTGTTTTTTTACATTTACTCTAAAGTATCTAGCATCTCTTTTTCGTTTTGGTCATTTTTTCACAATTGACAACAACAGTAAAATTTTTATCATTAATTCCACAAACAACAACAGCAGCAGCAACAGCTGCATCATTGAAGCTGCATAATGCAATAGCCGCTCGGTCAGCATTCATACGCACCAAGAACGAACGAATCACTAAAATGCAGCAGCTGTTTGTAGGCAACAAAAAAGAAATGCAGCAACATTTTTATTTTTGTTGTTATTTTTGTATATATTTAAATAATTTTTTCCTTTTTTTTGGAGCTCTAGCCGTTTGTAGGGAAATAAAAACCAGCAAAGTGTGTTCTCACTAACAAACAAAAAACTCTGCTAAAAACAACCAGACACACATTTATTTAAATGCCTTACAAATACACGCACTCACCCATATACATGTTTCTACATATATATATATATATATATATATATATATCAAAAAAAGAAAGGCTCAACATTGTGTCCTATTGAGGTTTTGTTGTATTTTTTTAACTGCATGGTGTTGTTGTTGTGTTGCCTTTGGAGCAAATAATTTTTATATATTTTATTTTTCATTCGCACACGCATAAAAATAAAATTGTAAAAAATTCCACAAACAAACACAAATGCAACAAACCGATAAGTACAACAAAATTTACACGCACAACAATACATACTTAAATAACCACACACACACACGCTTACTTTCTCATATAATAAAAACAGTAAAAAATCCTACAAATGTATTTGTTTACACACACATATGGCAGCTGACTGACTCTCTTTTTATTTTTATTTTAATTTTGTTGTTGTTGTTCATCATTTTCCTGTATGAACCGTTAAAACTCATTGCATCCAAGTAAATAATGTAATCTACTTTTAGGAGGCCTCTTTTTTAAAAAAAAAAAACCATCAACCATCACAGTTCTGATGAGTATGGAGATTTACGCATACCTTTGACGAATTTTTGTATATATTCCTTTTTTTCTGTGTGTGTGTGTGTGTATGTATGCGTTTGCATGTGTGATTTTTTTGTATATAGTTTTGAAACAAAAAATGTCTGTTTACAAAAATGTATAAGAAAAATGAGAAAAATAAAAACAAATTAAGCTAAGGGAACAGCAGCTTCCTATAGGTTTAATAGCATTAAGGCAAAGGTATTAATGAGACCGAAAAAAATATTAAAGCCAATATGAACAAGATGAAGAGCAGATCGAAACCTGGACTATAGTGTTCTCAAGAGAGGTATAGCAAGGAGATTGATGACCCCAAGGTTATCACTAGTCTTTAACTTAGCACAGTGTTCTTTTTGGAGGTATGGGCGATCAAAAATCAATTACTATTAAACGACTTAACATTTTTGTTCCGGACTTTTTTTTTATGTTATTGTGCACAAAATTAGCTAACGCTTACAGTACAATTATTTTTACTAATTTACATATTTGTCTTGTAAAATTACAAAAAAAAAATATGTAATAAGTGTATTTCGGTAAAAGTTATACAAAACTTTTGAATTTTGAAACTTAAGCACTACGTCTGTAACTTATATACTTAAACTTTTAACTGATATGGACAATGTTAACGGAACGTGTATTCAAGTCAAATATTTAAACTTCGGATGGACGTTCGGACATATTTAAAACAATACATGGTTACTAAATCACGCAAGAAGTAACTAAATATTATTCGATATTATGTCCCCCATACGTCTATTAATTTAAGTCCTTTTCCAAAGTTAAATTCTCATTTTATTTTATAAAATACAAAATAATACGATTTTTTTAATCAAAAGCGTTCCTACATCCAGTCTTGCACTCTCTTGCAGCTAAATTATATAAAGAATCATACAGGATGACTTACACTATTGGTCTTTGTAAGTAGAATTGTTTGCTGGTTTTGGCAAAATAGTTAAAAGCTTAGGTAAGGACAACAAAATGTGCAAAAAAGTTTTTTTTTAAACAAAAAATCTATATGTTGAAATTTTAACAAAATAAATGATCCAAGTTGATCTTGATAAATAATAAGAATATCATTCAAATAAGAGAATAAAAAATTAAAGGTATATAAAAATTTTTCTATCGAAATTAATTTTTTTATTCTGATCAAATTTAGCTGATTTCAAAACCAAATATCTTTGTAACTAAAAAAGATGTCATAAAACAGATCTAGAAAACTTAGCATGTTTTACATTAGGATCAGTGTTAAAATTAGCATTATTCAAATGACGCAAGAAGAAACTAAATATTGTTCGCTGTTGTGTCCCCCATACGTTTATTAATTTTCATAATATTTGCCTCACTTTTCCGGAAGTATGAACCAAAGTGTCCCATTGTTTTGCATGTTGGCAGAGTCTTTATTATGGCATTTTTGGAAATATGGATAGACGTTTACCGGGCTGACAGTTGTGGTATTCTAGGACTTCAGTACGCAGGAGTGATATTCTACGGAAATGATTTCGAGGCTAATATCAAAACTGCCTACATATTCAATAAAATTTGGCAAGTCTTAAAGTACTTTCTGAAATTAAGTTATAGAGGTTTATAAAACATTTCTCGACTTTCTTGAATCCAGCTCAGGCAGAAGATCTCATTTACATCATCTCTTACATGATCCATCCCTCTGCTTGCAAAAAAAAAAACATTGAGATCTTGACACAACAAACTGAGATTAAGTCTTTGAGTTGGGACCAATTAGATAAGCAACAACAATATCACCAAGGACAACCGGAAGATATGTATAGAATCATTGATCGACTCTGAGAATCCGTTTAGAAATATAGCTGTAGCAGTAAGTTACCAGAACAAAGGGCAAAAGAGTAAAGGAAGAAAGTTGATTCATCTTATGCCCTTGCAAAACAAGACGAATGTATCTCAACTCTGATGGAGTTCGTAAAAAAATAATATACACCATAATATTAAGGAACAAGGCGCAGAATGAAGCAAAAGCGGCAACCAAACTGCTGGTGGAATAGTGAAATAAACAATCTACGGAATACATACTTTAAAGCTAGAAGAAGAGCTCAGGACTCCAGGGGTAGAGCTAATTTTGAAGATGTAAATCAAGAATATAGAATAGCAAGAAGAGAATTTAAGCACGCAATTCTGAGAAGCAAAAGAAAAAGCTTCGAACAGATATGTTCTGAAGCAGACTCAGACCCATGGGGAAAGGCTTATAGGGTAGTCACTTCGAGACTTAAAGGGAATAAATGCCCACAACTGATTATAGAATAGAATATAGACCAGACTATAGAATAGACTATAGACTAGACTATAGATTAGACTATACACTAGACTGTAGACTAGACTATACACTAGACCATAGACTAGATTGTAGACTAGACTAGGCTAAACTACAGCCTACGCTATAGACCGGACTATATACCAGACTATAGACTAGGCAATAGGTTAGACTGCAGACTAGACTATAGACTAAACTTAAACTTAAATTGTAATTTTTAATCGAGAATTATAAAAAATCTCATCGCTCATATCTCCTCCATCAAAAATCAATTCATCAGATTTTAATCCTCTTTATGTTTTTATACGAAATTTTATTTCATTTACATAAAATCCATTCATTCTCTAAAGTCATCGTAATACATTCATGTGTTAAGTATTTGTGAAAATAATAATTTTTAGTTGGTCCCCTCCAGCAGTTAATTTTCAAATGCATGGGGCATTAACAACAAAAAGTTTTTCCTTATTATAATATTTTTTTTTCATGTAGTTTGTTGATTTTTGTTGTTGCTACCACATTATTTATCAGGCAATGATACGCACTTTTTGACACTCTTTTGCACACAAACAAACATACAGGCATACATAAATATTAATTCGTAGCATTAAATGAGCTCATGTTTAACAAAAAATGTTTTCAATGTTCCTCTACAAAATCCCTAGCAACCCCTTTTCCGACTCCCTCTCGCTTATTTTGTGAAACTGATGTTCATCAAACAAACAATAATTATAGAAATATCTCGAGCCTAAAGTTTAATGTATGAGTGTCATAAGCTGGTGTTGCAAACGTAGCAGCTAGATATATTCCTTTTTTTTCTCATGCTGATGTTGCAGTCAGTGAAAATATTAGTGTTGCTATGTTAGTTGTAGCAATGTATGTTCTTGTTGTTGCAGGTTTGGCAAAAGATTTTACATTGCCAGCTGCATTTTCCGCTTTTAATTTATAACATTTTGCCCATGATGAGGATGTTGTTGTCAATGCTGATGATGGCGTTGGCGATAATTTTATACTTTAGCAACAACAATCAAAAAATTTGCAAAAAAAAAGTAAAAGGTTTGGGAACCTTTAGCTTCCCCCCCCCCCCCCCCCCAACCTTGCAAACAAAAATTAAGTTTGAGTTTCATTTATGAAAATCTCTTCTTACTCATCTATTCGTCCTTTATATCATAGCTGTTGTCGTTTTTTTCTATATTTATATTGTTATAGTTCAGAAAAGTAGCCTCTGGTGCTCATTAAATGTTGGCTTTTTTCCGAACATGTTTTTCCCTGGTATTTGTGGTGCATATTATAAAAAAACCATTTTACGTTTATATGTGAGCAACAACACACACAAAAAAATCCCTCATTATCATATAAAAATAAATTTAAAAGTTCTAGTCTTTTTTTGTTCATTTGTGTTGAAAGATTTTTCTGCAAAAAAAAAACCAAATAAAGGAAAAACATGCAGCGATTTACTAAATTTAACGGTTTTTTAATAAAAAAAACGAAAGAATTTTGAAAATAAACGAATTCGTGCAAAAAACAAAAAGCAACTGGAGTATAACTTGAATTATATTAATTTGATATTTAATATTTTCTAAATTGAAGCATAACCAAATTTCAACAGGCTAAGCAAAAATCTATTTTCTAAAGATTTCTGCGATATGCCACCATTTTTGTGCCATTAGCTACTTACACACATTTGCGTAAAGCAGTTGGAAACAGTTGACTGCGATACGACGATTTTTTTTCACTGTTTGTGCTTCAAGTCTTCACCTACGGCTTATTATGTAAGAAATCCTCTCAGCAGAGGAGTAATGTGAGATCTTACACCCAATTCTTCAAAACCTTGGAATATATATATACATATATTTCCTTATCTTTGATTAGCTAGGTATTACTATGATATGTGATTTTATCTGCTGTGGTTAGCCAGTCAATATCATTTAATAAATCAAATTTTACAATTTCACAAACATTAGCTCAGCATTTTCAAATTAAAGAACTTACAAAATATACCATCTAAACTTAATATATTCCATCAGAATCCACATATATACAATATATATACAATAGACTGTTTCAGCCGACTTTTGAATTTCGACCGTAAGTCCCCCTAGGATTATTCTTTCTTATGTAAAAATATAGTGTGCAAACTATTAGAGCGATCGGATGTCGCTGACGTCATTTTGGAGGAAAGTTTTTAAATATACTTATATCCAGAATCTCAAGTTGAAAAGTATTCGTGATTGTTATGATTAAAAATAACTTTTGCGAATATATGTCTGTCTATCTGTCTTTCCGTCCCATTGGCCCATAGCCAAATAAATACATTTCTTTTTCAACACGTATGTGGTATATAATCTCGAAAATCTTGTTATTGGCGGAGTTATTAACGATTTTCTAGAACAGCTTTAACGATTTCTCCAATTTGTCTTTGCCATAATTTAATAGTATTTTCTATTTCACATAACATTTATATAATATATAAATGTTTCTCTTTTAGAAAGTTGTAAGATTGAATAGTCCAGAGGAAATATTCTAGACTATAAACCGTTAAGCCTGAGTTCGTATCCCCGGGACCCCTTGTAAGTTTCTAAATTTGACAAGAATTTCTAGGCTCGTTTTGATGTGTTTTTATAAATTAGTATTATTTACATTTAATTTGGGTTTTGAGCTTTTTATGTAAGTAATAAAAATAGTAAATTTCAACATATCGATGTGGTATACTGCTTGGGCTTATAGCTGAAAGACTTTAAGTCCTGAGTTCAATCCTTAGCCAAGACCTCGAAAAATTATTTTATAATTTGTCTTCCAAAAAAAAATAAATAAATAAATAAATAAAATTTTGAAATGTCAGATTAAGGATTCGAACTCATACGAACACTTTAAAACTTTTAGCTTTGAACTCTTATCCCTTAGGCCACATGGCATTTTGAAATTCTGAATTCTAAAAAATAGTTTTGTTAAAATTTGTGCAAAAAAAAATCAACATTGTTGAATTTTAAATATATTTAAATTGATTTTTATACTGTTCACATATATGAGGAGTATATATTCGCAAGCCATGGTTCGAATCCTCGTAGAATCCCTTTGAATTTTGTTTTTTAATATGGGCACATTTTTTGAGAAGAAATAAATTTGACGAGTAAATCTGAGCATGAGAGGTGTTTTTCCTTACAATATTATCACTTGACAGTTATTGTGTTTTAGGCTTTCAAATATAGATAATAAATTCTTAAAAATTCTGAAAATTTTCAAATAGCTAATTTAAGTTTAAAATATCTAATTCTTAGGTATCTTCTTCGAAAAAAATTGTTGGTAGAAAACTTAAAAGGAATTTACAATTATTTTGTAGTTTTTGCTGAAATTTTTTTATAGTTTTTAGAATTTTTGTATTCGGGCTTAAGTTCATTGAATAATTGTAGAAGAATATTTTGCAAAAGGTTTATTGGATACTCGGCAGAATGAAATGCATTTTCTAGCCATCATCCTCTTCAGCGTCCTACTGTGGTGTTCTCTTTAAACATCATCTATATATATAAACGAATTTCCTCCGTTTTATTTCGCAAAACATATGATTGCTTTCTAATTTCATATATTTCATAGAATTTGTGTTTCCATTTGCAGTATTTCAAGTTTCTGTTAAAGTAAATTTGTCAGTCCAATATTCAATATATAAAAGCCAATATCAAAAAAATTCATTAATATTTTTTTCGAAATCAATAACCTTGACAACTTCAGAAATGACCTTTAAATACTTATTTGAACGAAATAAAAATACTGATTTTTTTAGTTATATTTTAGTCATTCTGAAACTTCGAATTTATGTGGAAGGCGGCCGTTTCCAAATTTCGTACATAACATTATTTTATTTAAAGCTCAGACTTAAAGTTCAGACTACGCTAATATTTGACGATTATTGCAAATATTTCCTTTGCGTAATGTAAACATGAAATATTTTTTAGGATTCAAATAAGATAACAGCTGATTTTATGCAAACGAAACTATTTGCCCTTAACTCTAAAATGCTGCTAGTGTGAATATTGTGTGAACACAATTTGTAAGATATTTGCCACTATTTGAGAGAATTTTTTTTTTGATCTTACAAAATAAATGTAAAATCAAACAGCGGCAAACAGCAGCTTTTTGTTGTTGTTTTCATGAACACAAACTCTAAATTGACAAAAAAAGTCATCAATTTATATTTTATCTATTGAAATGTAATTTTTTAAATATAGTAATATTTTCAATATATTAATATTTTTTTTATTATTTAACCATAATAATACTTTTTATTTTTTATACAGCTGAAAACAGTGTCGTTTTGTGAAGACAGGACTGTTTTGTAAATGAAAAAACAGGGTTGTTCTTGTGTAATTATAAAAAAATATAAATATATTTTTTTAAAAGAAATTTTTATTAATGTGCGTATTAAGTCTTACAACAAATTGATTGATAATATTTCATATTTCCTTTATTATCTAAATATATTACTTTGTAAATTTTGTAAGTAGTTGTATTTAAAATGTTTTCCTTACATTAAATAAAAACACAGCAAACTTTACCTCGACATCCACATATTCCGAAATATTCTCAGAAAATTGTTTCAAATTGATTAAAACAAAATAAAAAATAATATTCTCCTATAAATTTATTTAATAGAATATTATCAAAGGATATTTTCATAGTAATAACAATAGTAATAATAATAATGATAATAATAATAATAATAATAATAATAATAATACTGGATTATCTAAGTTTTTGCGACTGTTTACGACCGTGCATAAATTTGTAAGCTATAGCCCTTTAATTAAAAAATTTCCTTCAAATCTCATTCATTAAAACTGTAAAAAAATTGTGTAAAAATTAGTTTGATAAAAATTTGGAAAATAATAAAAACATTTATTGTTATATTAATTTTTGATTATTTCAGTTCAAAAAGAGGATAAAACAAAATGGCGAATCCAATATGGCGAAAAAAGAAAAATTCAAAATCTAAAAATTTAATTTTTGTGAAAAATCTAATTTTTAATAAAAACTTTTGATGAAAAATCTGATTTGAAAATTTAATTTCGATTAAAATTTAGATTTTTGGTAATAATTAAAGAAAATAAAAAAAAAAATTATACAAAAATCTGAGACATGGTAAAAAAAAAGTATTTATAAAAATGGAATTTTTAATAAAAAATCAAAATTTTCACTAAAAAAAATATATATTTTGAGTAAGAATAACATTGAGCTTTGTTTTAAAACTCATAATAATTACGGTCCCTGATGTTAACGAAAAAGTCAAAGCAAATTTCAAAATAAAAAAAATAGTTATTTTCATACAAAAGATCAAATAAAAACAAGTACACAAAATATAGTAGGTCAAGCCTAGCTATATAATACCCTACACCATTATGTATGTACATGAAGGTTCAGGAAGAAACTTATATGGGTCCTGGAACCAATTGTTGACCGATACTTATATTAAGAGTATTGTATATTTCTATGAAACATATTTATGACTGATGTTATGCTATTTATGCATTTTAGGATAATTTCCGGAAGTGGGCTTTATATGGCCCCTATAGTTAATTAAGAAGCGATTGTAATAAAACTTCGCACTGTGATTTTTATTTATGTAAAACTTATTTGTGTCAAATATTAACTTGATATTAACATTTGTATGGAATTTATGCAGGTTAAAGTGATTTTCGGAAGAGAGATTTATATGGCAGTTATGGTCAAATAAAATCTAATCTTCATGAAACTTGGCACATAAATTTCTAACTATATAAGACTTCTATATGATAAATTTCAATTAAATATTGCTATGTTTATAGCAGTTGTGATCCTTAAACCCCTATTCAGGGGGACATTTGTATGAGGGCTAGGTGAAATAATAGACCGATTACAATCAATTTCAATAGGCTTCACACTTGGAGCATAAAAGATATGTGTGCCAAATTTTATAAAATTATTTCAAAATTGCGAACTGTAGCTTGATTACAAGATTTTAATGGACGGAGGAACGGACATCGTTAAATCGACTCAGAAAGTGATTTTAAGTGATTCCGATTGGTATACATTTAAGTGGATCTTAGACCAATATTTTTGAGTATTTTTGAGCACAAACGCATAATACCCTCCCCACCTATAGTGGTGTAGGATATAAAAACAGTTGTTCAAAGAAAGGAAATTTGAACACAAATACTAAATTCTCAACAAATAATATTAATTATTAAAAAATAACAATTCTCAAAATCAGCGCAAAATAAATGTTTTAAAATAAACTTTTTGAAGTCCTTAGATGTTTTGAACACCTATAAGTCCATATACAAAAAACGTACATATACAAGAAACGTGTCAGTTTCTAGAAAATTTGGATATAAAAAAATAGTTTTCAAAAAGGTATCAATTTAGAAAAAATATCTGTATAGAAAAAAGAAAATTTAAAAAAAGTGCTAATTAAAGGTATAATTTTTAGAAAAAGTACCTATATCATAATTAAAAAAAAAGCAATTTTTTATAAACAAATATAAATAACAGAAAAATAATTATAAATAAAAAAATCTATTATTTCACAAAAAAAATTAAATTTAGAAAAAGTTCATATTACAAAAAGTACTATTAAACAAAAAAGTACCTTCTTGTTTTAAAAAAGAATAAATTACAAATTTTAAAAGAAAACCAAAAGGGTAGAATTTGTTTAAAGTGTTCTCTTTTCATAACCATAAACTTTTCATAACTATAAACGTTCTATTGCACTAAATACCTAGATATGTTGGCTTTAATTTACATCCTTTTGATCCTGACTATCTCTCCGTTACGTTAATTTTTTATGCATTTCTGAAGTGAACAGAAACAGAAAAACTATCCCAATCCATAGCACAAATTCGTCAAGAGATGGAGGCAGAATCGCTTGATGTTCTTGCTATTGAAAAGACAAAAATTAATATTTTTAACTGAATTTTATGTAAAATTAATAAAAATTGAATTAATAATGCAAATCCAAAATCAGGACATTGCGAAAATCACTAAAAAATATTTGGTTTAAATTCTGTAAACACTAAAGAGTCTATATGTACAGATGTGGTCAAGATATACGTGGGCACCTGCCATGACGGTCTCATCCCACAGTCTTACCACTGGGTGAGGTATAATGCGCCAACCAACGCCCCTGTGTGCCTACAAGAGCACACAGGTGGCAATTCGAGAGACTCATTGTCTGGATAAGTCCACCCCCCCCCCCCCTTGCTTAGGAGTTGGAACTATCTAACCTCCTGTAGCACTATTGGCGACGTGTGTTGCTATGCAACACCACATCGGAACTATAAACCCCTACCTGCGGTTTAGGTCTAAAGCACAACCACCACGTGACTCCCTTAAGGGCCTCTCCAACAGCCAGTCCAGTACGACAACACCGACAAGACTACTGGCAACCGTGGTACCAGATTGTGTTAAGTCTCTGGTCAGGCCCCGAAGATCCTTTTCTCTTATTATAGACCCACAGACAAGTCCAGGCAATGGTGCACCTTTTTATACCTGTCAAACTATTACGCTCTCTAGGACCGAAGCTATCCTAGAGTGTAACATGACAGGATTTTCTCTGCCACGTATGAGCTATACATCAAGGAAATATTTAGTCTAAGAAGACAAGCCGCCGTGGCGGAGTCTATATGTACAGTAAAAAATCTATCTATCAGTAAGTACGTCGTACCTCATTGCCACGTCCCTGGAAAATAAGTTGGGTCGACCTCCCAGCAGTCTGGCGATTGCTCCCCAGGAGGAGCCTTTTGAACCAAAGATAATTTTTTTCACACTGTAAATTAATTTATTAAAACACCTTTTATGAATTCTTGGTAACTACTATAAAGTTTATAACACGAAACAAAATCTTTATTAAATTCCAAAAACTAAAAAAGTTATCAAAAAAAATGTCTATAGCGAAATATAGGGAAAGTATTAAAAAATATGGATCACTTATGTAAATTGAAAATATCACAATGTTATGGATGATACTTGTAGATCCGCGAAAAAAAATCATTTAGTAACACAAAAATTAATACTTTGTTTTCAAGATAATTGGCAATGACAGATGTTCTACTATGGCGAATGGTCCTGCCTTTGACCCTATTATTTAGACAACATATTTTCAAAAATATTAATATTTCTTTTAAAAGAGTATGATTATGGGTTAAAAAGAGAGTACACAGGTGAAAGGTTTTTAAGATTAGGATAGAGTTAGCACTGGAGCACTTATTTTTTAACAAATAAGAACCATTTAGAAATTATTTTTAGTTCCATTCACCCAGTATCTCATAACCGATACTATGAATAGATGAAATATAAATAGTAAAGATCTAATCTTTAGTCAATTCTCTATTTAATCTTTATGACAAATTGAAAATTGCTGATGTTTGAATAAAGCATTAATCGGCAAAAAGAGAGGAGATAAAGTCTTAATGCTTAGGTGTGTTTTTTCTTTTTCTTACGCTCTTTATTACGTAACTATGTGCATGATTTTTGTCAACGTTCTTGTTGTGTGTTTAAAAATGCCGAAAAACTCTCGGCCCCTGATCGTTTATGGCTGCTAATTACAACAATAAAGTATATATTTTTGGGAGAGAAATATTAAAGCTGTTACCGAAAATTATTTTTAGGAGTACCATGATGTTGGAAGTAATAACTTTTTCATTAATTTAATGTTAAAAGTGCTCTGATTATAAGTTACTTCTTTTAATTGATTCGATTGCAAAATGTTAGATCAATATTTCATATTTAAAATTTTGAATACGGTATTCGGAATTCATTATTTTACAGTCTTTTCAAAAGATCACAAATATGGAAACAATTAACCCCAAATCGAAATTATTCCAAAAACTAAAACCATAAAAATAGGTCAATTAATTTTGAAATACAATTAAAATTCAAGCAACATACATTATCTGGCATATTTACTTTTTTTCCATAATATGTGGCAAATATTAATTATATACAAAACTTATGTAAATAAATATCTAAACCGTTAAATAAATATTAAAAATAATTAACAAATATTCTGCGAATGTAAAAAAACAAAGGGAAAAAAATATTAAAATTCTTATGATAGGGAATGGGCCTTTGGATATCTACTTTTTTTTACATAAGTATATAATACACATTTATATAAATATAAATGTTTATAAAATAAATAAATTTGTGGCATATTTAAAAATTTTTATAAAATAAAATAAAATTTAAATAATTATGGCTAGGGAAAAAACTCGTTTGCTTTTTTTTTAAATATACATATTTTTATAAATAATTTTTGTATTACACTACAGTAAAGAAAATCAGAAAAAAATAATTTATATATGTATAGATAAATGTATATGTATAACTAAAGGTTTATCATTATGTGTATGTAAATTGTGCTGAAAAAAAAACTGAAATGTTGCATATAAAATGCAGTATAAAAATTGCAATTTCATGTTATTCTACATACATATACTTTAGACTTTTTTTCATAATATTACCTACCGCTTTGTTCTGCTCCACTCATCTGCTTCTCTTGTATAAATGAGATGTGTGGCAGTCATATACAGAACATAAAAAAAATATATGTATTCTGAAAAGTGCGTATATACGCATGAAAATACAGCAAAAAAATTTTGAACGCGAATTGTAAACGAAAAAAAGAGTGCAGGCAGTTTTTTTTTGTTTCCACATTCTCACATATTATATACAAAAAAACCAACAACAATAATAATAAATATGTGAAGCTAAGGAATGAGACAAACATTTGGGGTATTTCAATATAGAGGAGGGGAGCCGCCAGAGCAGCAAGGAGTTTTGTAAAGAACTTGTAGTTAAGGCATAAAAGGTTTGAGTCTACTGAAAAGGGATATAAAGTCTACTTGCTTAACTTTCAACTCATACTTCTTGAAATTTGCTTCATTGATTGTATTGCAACAATATGTAAGCACAAGTATGCGTGAATGCGTGTGTGTGTAAGTATGTGAGTGATAACAACAATATATTGAAGAAGCTGTAGCTGAGGTATTGTATGGCATTATGGTTGCATACTTTTGGGTGGTATATAATTATAAAAGTGTATGCCAAAATCTGACCCCCTCCCTCCTATCATTACTTACCCCGTTAACACAACATAACATGGATTTGGTTGGTATATAATCATGATAATTATATGGCTCTATGTACATATGTAAGTGAATACAAATACATACACAAAGTATGTATATAATAACAATAATAACAACAACATCAATAGTATGCATATATCCACCTATACAAGTACATAAATGTACAAACAAATAATCATACATAAAGTAAATTGTCAAAAGCCCATCTTCGCTTTTGAAAATAAACAGTTTGAGTTAAACACTCGTTCACTCATATGACATACACACTTATGAGAGTGTGTATGTACAAAGTACACTACTTTTACATACACATAGGAAAACTTATAATGAGGGTGTTGGACTGGTCATTGTAAAAACCCTTTCTGCTAGGTTCCTTAAAAACACACACGCACCACTTGGAGCAAAAAAGCTTTTTGTAGTAACTCTATTTGACAGACAACAAACACATACATTTCCGTAGCAGAAAGCAGGAACGAAAGTCTTTTTAAAACAAAGAATTAAAAGAAAAAAACTTTAAAAATTTAAAAATTAAAAATAAAATTATTATCAAAATAAAATTAAAAATTTTAAAATTAATAAAAACATAAAATCACAAAATATAAAATTACACTGGTCGGAAAAAAATTCAAATAAAACTATGTAGACTAGTTGGAAATAGACCTACTAAATACGAATCTGTTTTCAGATTTTTTTTCTCCATCAGATGGTGATTTTTTTATGGGCATGTCTAATATCTCCCCTTTTAATAAGGCGAATATACGATTATATTTAACCATAACTCGAGAACGGGTTATCCGATTTAGACAATTGAAACACACAAAGATGCAAACAGAAACTATCTTTAAGTCATCTTAACTTTATTATTTAATCTACCCAACAGTTTCGGTGTTATTCAAAAATTAGTGTCGAAAAAAACAATTTTTCATGCAAAATTAAAGAATTTTTCTTTCTGAAAATTTCTTTTAAGAAATGAAACCGGCAAATGGTAATAGTATGAATAAAACATGACATATATTATTAAAGTTGATGCAGAAATTTTAATTTTATTCAAAATTGAGTGAAAGTACCCATGTATACCTACAATTAAGTGGAGACACACTGTGCAAATAAAAATCTTTTTTAAACTAATATAGGTGGATTAAATGGAATTTTACATGCTAAGTAAGAATCTGTTTTAACTTTTTTTCTATTACGTATTGATTTTTTCATGAGCATGGCTAATATGGCTTGCATAAATCGGTTCAAATAAACAAAACTTCAATAGATGCCGATTAAAATTGCCTTCAAGTTATCTTAACATTACTTTCTTATCCGCTCAATATTTTTGGTGTTATTTGGAAATTGGTGGCGAAAAAAATATGAGCTTTTTATACAAAATTGGTAGAATTTTGGTCATTAACTCCGAAAATATTGAACGGATAAAAAAAATAATGTTAAGACAACTTGAACATAATTTTTGTGTACATCTTTTGGTGTTTCAATTGTCTATATTGCACAATCCGTTCTCGAGTTATAGTAAAATATATACATGTAATCGCCTTATTAAGGGGGAAATATAAGAAATGCGCATAAAAAAATCAGAACCTGATAGAAAAAATCTGAAAGCATTCGAGTTTAACTCTTAAAAATCCATCTAATCTAAATATTTCTGTTTAAAGAAAAAACAATTTATTTTTACCCACCAGTGTATATCTAATTGTAGGTATGTATGGGTATTTTCACTTAACTATGAATAAAATCAGGATTTGTGCATCAATTTTGATGATACTTGGTTTATGTTTTTCGTAGCACTACCAGCTTTATGGTTAAGATAAAAAAAGAACCGAAAAAATTTTGTCGTTTTCACTTTTCAGTAGCTTTTAAGAAAAAAAATTTAAATTTTGCAAGAAAAATTTCTAAATAACTCCGAAAATATTGAGCATATAAAAAAATTTGTTAGAGAGGCTTGAAGACATTTTTAGTCCGCATCATTTGATTTATCATTTATATAAATCGTACACACAGTTCTTGAGTTATGGTGAAATATACTCACGTAGTGGCGTTATTACGGGCGAAATATTAGACACGCCCATAAAAAGAATTTAGACTTGATGGAAAAAAACTGAAAGCACATTCGTGTTAGCACATCAAAATTCATTTAGTCCAACCAACTATTAGTCTTGAAGGGAGGATTATTTTTGTCGATAAGTGTTATTAACAAAATAAAAGTAAACATTATAAAATTATAACGAAAATTAGAAAATTTCGAAATTATAAAATCATAAAAATATAAAATTTTAAAATCATAAAATTCTAAAATTATAAAAGTAGGAAATTATAAAATTATGAAATAAAAAAATTGTAAAATTAAAAAATCTAAAAATTAAAAAATACAAAATTATAAAATTATAAAGTTATAAAATTACAAAATTACGAAATTATAAATTAATTAATTATATAATATAATTATAAAATTATAAAATCATAAAATTATAAAAATACAAAATTCTAAAATTAAAAAATCATAAAATTATGAAATTATAAAATTAATAAAGTTATAAAATTATATTATTATAAAATTAAAAATTAAAAAATAATACAATTAAAAATTATAAAATTATAAAATTAAAAAATACAAAATTCTAAAATTACAAACTTATAAAATTATGAAATTATATAATTATAAATTAATAAAATTATAAAATTATAAATTAATAAAATTATAAATTATATAATTAAAAATTATAAAATTAAAAAAAAATAAAATAATAAAATTATAAACTTTTTAAAATTTATAAAATTATTTACAGAGGAAAATAATAAAATTATAAAAATACAAAATTCTAAAATTATAAAAATACAAAATTCTAAAAGTCTAAAATTATAAAGTTATAAAATTACAAAACTACGACATTATATAATTATAAAATTAAAAATTATGAAATTATAAAATTATAAATTAATATAATTTTAAAACTATCTAATTATAAAATTAAAAAAATATAAAATTATAAAACTAAAAATTATAATATTGTAAACTTATAAACTTTTTAAAATTTATAAAATTATTTACAGAGGAAATTAATAAAATTATAAAAATACAAAATTCTGAAATTCTAAAATTCTAAAATTACAAAGTTATAAAATTACAAAGCTGCGACATTATATAATTATAAAATTATAAATTAATATAATTTTAAAATTATATAATTATACAATTAAAAAAATATAAAATTATAAAACTAAAGATTATAAATTAATAAAATAATAAAATTAAAAATTATACAATTATAAAATAAAAAAGTATAAAAGTATAGAATTTATAAAATTTAAAAAACTATTTACAAAAAAATTTTATAAAATTATAAAAATTATATAATTACAAAATTATAAACAAAATAAAAAATTATACAATTATAAAATTATAAACTATAAAATTATTAACAAAAGATAAAAGATAAAAAAATTATAATGTTATAAAATTATAAAACTATAAAACGACAAACTTACAAAATTGTAGTTATGAATAAAACTAAATTACAAAATTATAAAATTTTAAAAATAAAATTATAAAATTTAATACTATAAAATTATAAACAAAAATATAAAATGTATGAACTGCTATAAAAAAAATTGTCATACATAGTTAAAAAATGGAAATATAACTGTTATAAGTTATTTAATGAAATGTTATAGGCTGTTTAAAATTTATATAAAAGCTCAATGTGTTATACATATTTATGAACTATTATAAACACTTATAAAAACACAGCAATAGTATGTTAGAAAATTTTATAAAATTGTCAAAAAAACTGTTATAAAAATACTAAACAAAAGGTATTAACAATGATAAATTGTTACAATAACTGTTAAAAATGTTATACATTTTTATTAACTGTTATGAACTATTATAATAACTGTCTTACAGCGTCGTAAACTGCTAAAAATTGCTATAAACTGTTATAATTACTGTTATAATTTTTTAATAACTATTACAAATTATTGTAAACTGTTATACATGTTTATTTACTATTAAAAATTATTATAAGCTATTAAAAATTATTATAACAGATTGTTATAATAGTCGTTTTAAAGTGTTATAAATGTTTAATTACTGTTGTAAACTGTCATAAACTATTTTAAACTGTTGCAAATTTCTATAAACTCTTATAACAACTGTTATATATTTTTATTAACTGTTGTAAACTTTTATAAGCTGTCATAAACTATTTATAACAATTGTTATAAAATGTTATAAATTTGTATCAACTATCACAAATAGTTATAAACTGTTATAAATTGTCATAAACTATTATATACTATGCTAAATTGTTGTAAGCTATTAAAGTAGCTATTATAAACTGTTGTAGATATCTGTTTAATATTAAAAATTCTTATAATAACGGTTATAAAGTGTTATAAATTGTTATAATATCTATTACAAACACTTATATGGTCATGAGTTTTTTTTTTATATTTTAAAGTTTTTCTTATTATTATTATTATTTTTTAAGTCCTTTTCTTACTATTTTCGTATTTCTACAAAATGCGTGAGTGAGTAAGTGTATAAGTATGTTTTTGCATAAGTATGTACCACAAAAAATGGAAGAGTATATAACATTTGTATGTTGTTGACGATAACATCATGATAAGAGTGTCAGTGTACATTTATAACCAAAAATAATATTTTAAATAACAACAACACTTGTAAAAAAATATACAAACCAAAGGGAAACAACTATTGCAGTTTTTATTAGTAAAAGGGTGAAATTAAACCATTGGCAACCTTTTTGCAATCAGCCTTAATATACATTTGTATAATACATATATATAATCATATGTATATACTTAAACTTATGATTATATACCTTATTATACAATAAATATAATGTAAAACTCAACTACAAACTACTTGCCACTATAAGCACACTTTCACGTACATATGCACTAATACCATACGCATACTAACGCATGTGGGAAAAAAACATAATACTTATAAAAAGGAAAAACCTACCTCAATACAAATACTAACTTACTTACTTGAATATGAATAAACAAATATAAAATGCTGGTTATAAATATTTCAAAATACCAAATATTAACAAGAAATTTTAAATTTTACGCACACCAACAAACTAATGAAAGGACATACTTATGAACATAAATATACAATTTTTAAGAAGCAGAAGTTTAAGGTGTATATTCTTGAGATTCTGAAAAAATATAATATGGAAAAAGGTGCTGTAATTGATTAATATTTAAAATTGATATTGCCCACTTTTAGGTGGATATCTTTGAATTCGTTAAGGGCAAGGGAATTTAAAAAAAAAAAATACCAAATTGCTACTCTATTCTAAATGAAACTTGGCACGTCAATAAAGAAGAATTTAAGCTTTTAAAATATTGTACCTACAAATATGACATCCTAACGTAGGGCTTAAACTTGAACCTTTATTGTGGCATTAATTTTATATTTTATTTTAAACCTACCTATTCCCAGTAAATTAAAAACGTATTCCTTTAAACTCCTGCCTGTTGTACTCATCATTCCTATTTCTTTTTCATTTTATATTCTTATACCTACAGCCAAAGTAAATAATTTTAATTTTTGCAATTTTGCAGTAGGCTTATTTAATACAATCATATACTTCACAAAAACACACACATTCATACATTTTCAATACACAAATAAATTTCCAACTTATTATAAAAATCTCATACCACTAACAAGCTGCCCCCAAACTTCTTCATACAAAAGAATAATGCATACAACACTTTCATAAACATTAACAACAATTGTGTCCTTATAAAACCAAAGAAGAAATACATTTTTGGTAAGTCAAGCAAAAAACAATTTTATTGGACAGAGAACTAAAGAGAAAGTCTTGCAAATCTTTACTTAAAATAAACCCTTACACTCATACAATTCTATGTACTAATACTTAAGTATTCTTAGAATTCTTATTCTTTCATATAAAAACACACGCACACACAAACACATTTGCATATTTTGTAATTTAGTAAGAAGAAAATTTTTGTTTTAAAATTTATAATTATCCTTGTACAAAAATTGCAATTTTCTTAATATACTCATACCAAACCTCACAAAAATATATGTAGATCTAATGCAATTGCAGCAACAATAGTCCCCAAACTAAGTAAAAAAAATCTTAATTTCTTATCTTTCTCCTTAGATTGGTTTTATTTCTGTGTGTATATAATACTTAGAGATAGACATTTTATATATGTTTATATAAATATATGTAAGTGTGTGTTATAGCTTTATGAGTGTGTTAGTTTAAAATTTGTATGCAGAATGTACAGTTTGAGGATTGCACCTCTTTTGGATTTCTTATAAAAAAATTTAATTTTCTATTTATATCTAAAATTTTTCTTATAAAATTTATTTAGAAATATACAAACAAACATACTCAAATAAAGTAAAATATATTACGAGGATTGTTAGAGAATAAAAAGAAAGGGTCATATATTAGTCCAATAATTTCGTCCAAATGTTATTTGAAAACACTTAGTACTTTTGACAATAAAATTATTTTGAAGTTGCTTTAAATTTTGTTCTATAACTTTTTTTCTACTAACCCTATTTAACTGGCTTTAGATATGAAAACCACAAACAATCTGTATAAGTTTTATTAGTTTTGTCTTGAGATTAGCTAAAACGATTCGAAGTTTCCTGTGAATTAACAATGACATAATAACAAATTTATATACATCCACTTTCACCAATAGTGGAGATTTAAAAAAAAATTATTGGAGGAAATAATAAACAAATTTTCCGACTTGAAAAGAAATATAAATTTGAAGAAAAAAATATAATTTGACCACCTTTCATTAACTACGTGATAATAAAAATGTTATCGGTAAAGAATTTATTTAAAAAATACCATTTCATTCTAATCACATACACTTTTAAAAATAAAAAAAAACGTTTTTGATACCTATTTGATATAAAAATTTAAGAAAAAAAAAAAAAATATATATATATATATCTGCTACATAAATACACTTTTTTCACAATTTTCAAATTTCAATTCGAAGACACCCTCAAAATTTTGAGATATTTCACAAAAAAAGACCCATTTTTATATCCTTCACATAAAATACGAAAGTATTTTAATATTGTTTAAAAAACCCGTAAACTTTGATTGCAAATAAAAGCAGTTTAGTAGTTTACAAGTTGTAACGACTCATTTTATTTAAAAATGTACAACAATAACAGTTTAAATAGTTACTATGTGTTCTAATACACACGCACTTGAATTATACACTTTATACAGCACACTTTAATAATGTACAAGAATATACAGCCAAGGTAGTTAATTTGTCTTTACTTAACGATGTTTCCAATTAGACTCACTTAATGGTGTTCTCACGACAAATTTATATACA
Source organism: Protocalliphora azurea (assembly GCA_932274085.1). Taxonomy (NCBI): domain Eukaryota; kingdom Metazoa; phylum Arthropoda; class Insecta; order Diptera; family Calliphoridae; genus Protocalliphora; species Protocalliphora azurea. Next base: position 25,559,686 of record OW026520.1, read on the forward strand.
CTGCACTGCTACCTAGATGCTTCTCGAAAGCTCTATATCTTTCTACAATGTTCTTAACGGAAAAACTAGTATATTTGAATTTTAGAGCTTTCGATATTAATATTAGCATTTTCAATATTTAGTGTTGCTATACTTACAAACAATGGCGAAAGTTTTTTATTCAATGTTGTATGTTTACAACTATATTAATAATTTCTACAGATATGTTAACTGATATTAACATAAACAGAAAGGTCTAGAAGCATTGAGAACGATTGAGAAGCATTATTTAATTTTAAACCAGCCGTTGAAACCGTTATATTTGGATTCAAGTACAATTTCGTAACAACAACAGGGCTTCAAATTGAAAAATATTCTATTGCACGAACTAAAGTAAAACTATATTATGAATTCACATAGCATTTTGAACCATGCGGCCTAGGGGTAAGAATTCAAAGCTAGGAATTTTAAAGTGTTCGTATCATAGAATACAATTAGAGGTGGGAGATAAAAACGTAATTCATGCAACAACAAGATACATGTAGTCACATACATTTTGTTTTTGTGCCTTGCAAAAAAATTAGTAATTTTTTTTGAAAATTTAGTTTGAACTGCTTCTTATATAAACTTCTACTTGTATTCTATGGTTCGTATGGGTTCGAACCCTAGCGAATAGTAATGCAATATTTATTTAATAAATTTCAAAGAAACATTTTTAATTAACTAAAAATATATTTGACAGTTCCTCAATATGATATTTCAAAATTTAAATTTTTGCTTGAAGATAAATGTTAACATAATTTTTTCATAGCCTTGGCCAAGGATCGAATTTAGGACCTAACGTTTTTCGGTCACAAACCCAAGCTATATACCACATCGATATGTTAAAATTTACTATCCTTATTGCTTATATAAAAAACTTAAAACGCAACTCAAATCTGAATAATATTTTTTTATAAAAAACACATGAAAAAGTGCCTAGAAATGCTTGTCAAATTAATTTTTAAATAATAAAAATTTTTATATATATATTTTTTTTTTTTAGAAAAAACACAAATTTACAAGGGGTCTTGGGGATACGAACTCAGACTTGATGATTTGTAGTCTGGAAAACTTCCTCGCAAACTCTTAGCTTCTCAGTATAAAAACATTTATAATAGAAAATATTATTAAATTTGGGCAAAGAAAATTGGAAAAAAATGTTGAGGCTGTTCTAGAAAATCATTTAGAACTCCGCCATTCCTAAACGGATTTAGCTGAATTTCAATACCAAAATTTTCGAAATTATGTGCCTCATATATATGTATGGATTTCAAAAAATCCATTTCAACCTACAGACGGACAAACAGACATGTATTCTAAAAACTTAAAAGAGTATAATAAGTTTTTAAAATCCCCAATAAATTAAAAATTTCTTTAAGGATTAAAAAATAGAAAATAGATTGTAGTTAATTGTTTCATCAAAAATCTAACTTATCACCAAAAATAATATTTTCTCCAAATATGTACGAAAAGTACTATAAAACTATTTCTAGCCAATCTTCATATATTTATCAAAGTATGTGTATACAAGTCCATATATATACATCTATGTACAATTGTTTGTGTCTCTTGCAGTTTGCATCATCTTTATATTATAAAATGCATTTTCTTCTAATACAAAATGTCTCATGCAATTTTCTGCATCTTTTCTTAACAAAAATTTTAAAATATTAGAATATGTACACATACAAGCACATACTTGCATATGCTTAGAAAATTCAAAATTCTTCTTTGAAAAGCATCTTAAAAACATAAGTAAGTACACACTGGTATCTGTGTATGTGTTTTTATATTTGTATTGTTTCCTATTTAAAATTGTGCGTAAGTTTTTATATGTGTGTGTGTGAAAATATAATATATATATATATATGCATGTGTAAGTGTAATTGTGTTTATTTATCAACAACACAAGCCTATAATTTTTAGTTGAAGGTTTGAGGTTTTTTTGTGTGAATAATTTTTTTCAAATTATTTTAAGATATTTTAAATGAACTAGCTTGGGGTTATTTTTATAAGAACATCAACAACAATTGGGTACTTTTTCAAAAGGTACTTTGTTAATAAGTACTTTTAAGTATAAAAATAGATTTAGTTTAATAAAATCTTAAAGAAAATCTGAAATTTTCTAAGATTTTAAAAAGGACTGAAAGGAATATTTAGAGCTATAAAAGAGTAGTTTCTTATTTCCTAGAAGTACCTATTTAAACTTAAAATATAAATTAGTTAGTTTTACAAAAACCTATCAAAACTTTGACAGTATTTTTTAAATTAGAATAGTTTATATTAAAAAATTAAAAATTTCGCAAATATTTATCTTTTTTTTTCATTCGTAGAAGTACTTTTTTTGGTACCAAATTGTATCAATTATTTTTACAACTTATAATTGAAAAAATTTCTAATTATATCTTAGTGTAGTTAAGTTTCAGGCGCGGTTTTATACTGCTTACTTAGTGGCAAAATCATACTTATGTTTTTAAAATTGTTTTATGATTAAAGACTTAATTATTTTTTTTTTTTTTTCATTCCTTAAGTTTTTCCTAAGTAAGAAAACTGTTTGACATTTTAAAGCATATTTATTTTAAAGAGATTTAAAAAAACGATGTAATAAAACACATTTACATTTGGCTTGAAGTCTAGTTTAAATAAGAATTCGATTTAAAAAATATGTACCGTACTTTTAAAGCTTTGGTTGATTTTATTTGACATTTGAATAATAATACAAATTCAACAAGATTACTAAAATATATTATATATGTCCAACGTTAAATGAAACTTTTAATTTTTTAATGTTTTCTTTATTGATCTGCAATTTCGAATTAAAATTTAGTTTTTAATTGTTATATTTTTATTTAAAAAAATATTTAAAATATAATATCTAGAACATTGTTGCATTTTACTAATACACTTTAAGAAAATCAGTATTGAATAACAAAATTTTTTAAAATCTAATGAGATTTTATTAGATTTTGATAAAATCTTATTACAAACTAGATATTGATTTATATGGAAAATCGAATTAAAATCTAATTTTATTAGTTAAGATCTAATTTAGTAGATTTTGATTAAAATCTCATTCAAACTAGATTTTGTGCAAGTGTAAATGGGTTATAAATTTATATTTTCTTTGTGGTTATATATTTTGCACCAATACCTTTTTAATTGTATAGTACATAAGCTTAAGATTTCCTGACATTTTTCAATTTATTTTAGATTTTTTAAAATTGTTGGTTTTTATTTATTTTTGGTGCCACATTAGGGTGGCAACAAAAAATATAAATTTGATATTTATAATGATCTTTGGCATTACCATAAGCAAATAGTATTTTAAATTAAAAGATATTCAATAAAAAGTTAACATAACTAAGATAAAACATTTTAGAATAAATAAAATATATGTATTTATGATATTTAGTCAAAAAGAAATGTTTGTAAAGTTAGGACCACCCTCTTATTAATACACAAAAAGTTAAAGCTTTTTATTTATTTTCTAGTCAACTTAAGTTCTAAACTGTAAAAGGAAACATTACTTAAGTGTGAGCTTTCACTTACATGTTTCTTAACTAAGTTTGCATTTAGATATACACTAAAGGAACAGTATAAAACTGGGCCTCAATGCATAAGTAAATATTGTAAATATCTTAGTCTCCCCTAGTCTTTACCTCTGACAACTCTTCTATATTTACATTATGTCCATAATTTTTTTTTTCTCCTTAAAAGTATAATTATTTAAGATTTCTTAATACATATGCATGTATATATATATACATATACATATACATGTATGTTCTATATCATTAAATATAAAATTTATTATATTTCTTGCAAGATGATTTTAAAAGAATAAGAAACATTCTTGTAAAATTCTAAAAATAAACTACAAAACATAAAATATGCATTTTTATAACTTGGAATGGGTTTCCTTAAGATGTTCAAAATGTTTATTGCAACCAGATCTTTTTACAACATTAAAAAACTAAAACATGAGTACAACAAATAAGACAAATAACAGCTGCAGAAGATTTTTTTTTTAAGACAACAGGAAGCCATTGGACATTGGGTGTAAGAATTCTATATATATTTGAGAGGGAGTGGACTTGATATTGTAAGGAAAAAGTTCATACACCTTAGAAATAAAAAAAAAGGCTTTTTAAAGATTTGTTAGGCTATTTTCTTTAAAATAATTAAAATAAAAACACTTTAAAATAAAACAAGTGGAAGTGTGATTCACAAAATCGATATTTCATATATATATATAAACATATTGGAATTATCTCTTATCAAAATTTTTGCTTTAATCTGGAAATATACTTAATATTTGTAAACTAGTATTAACAATGACATTGAAAATTTGTAACATCAACAGTTTCTTGGACATATGACTTAGAAAGTTCGCTCAGACCATCTGCATTAAAGAACTGTATAAAGAAGGGATATGGAAAATTGTAAATTTCTTTTCAGCTTTCCACTAACAGTTTAGAATTAGATATTTTACACTTAAATTAGCTACTTTAAAATTTTCAGAATTTTTTAGAATTTTTCATTTTGGGACTCCAAGACTCAATTTCAACAAACACGATATCCCATCTTTTTATCTACATTTTAAAAAATAAAACAGGGTAACACGGTCACATACTTAGATTTACTTTAAAAACTTATTTTTTCTTAAAAAATATGCCCATATTAAAACAAAATTTAAATGGATTCTACGAAGATATGAACTTGAAAATTTTTAATCTAGAACACTTCCACCAGACTATATATATTTTGTTGAAAAACAATTATATGTAACTCCTCATATATGTGAACAGTATAATAATCAATTTACAATACTATGTTGAATATATTTAAAATTTAACAGTGTTGAAAAATTATTTTTAAACACAAATTGAAGTAAAACAGCTTTTTGAATTCAGGATTTCAAAATGCCAACTTAAAGCCAGAAGTTTCAAAGTGTTCATATGAGTTCGAATCCTGGCGAATAGAAATCTGTTTTTATTTTTTTTTTTTATTTTATAAATCTTAAAGAAAGACTTTTAATTAATTAAAAATATATTTGAGAGTTCCTTAATCTGACATTTCAAAATATTAATTTTTGTTTGAAGATATATTATAAAATATATTTTCGAAGTCTTAGCCAAGGATTGAACTCATGACTTAAAGTCTTTCAGTCACAAACCCAAGCGGTATATCACACCTATATATTGAAATTTACTCTCCTTATTGCTTATATAAAGAGCTTAAAACGCAACTCAAATCTAAGCAATAATTTTTTATAAAAAATACATAAAAATATGACTAGAAATTCTTGTCAAATTAATTTTCTTTTTTTGTATTTTTCTTAGGAAAAATAGAAATTTACAAGGAGTACCGGGAATACACAGTCAAAAAACAGTTTGTAGTCTGGAAAACTTCCTCTAGACTATTTAATCTCACAATTTTCCAATAGAAACACATTTATATATTGTTGTATGTGAAATGGAAAACATTATCAAAATTCGGCAAAGAAAATGGAAAAAATTTTAAGGTTATTCTAGAAAGTCATTCCTAAATGGATTCCGCTGCATTTCAATACCAAGATTTTCGAGACCATATGCCACATATGTGTTGAAAGAAAATTTTATTTTTTGGACTATGGGTTTCAAGAAATCTATTTCAACCTAAAGACAGACAGACAGACATGCACATATTCTCAAATGTTATTTTTAATCATAAGACTTACGAATATTTTTCATATTCGTAATATTTAAAGACTTTCGCATAAAACAACAAACTTATATACATATACACTTCATTTTATGTAAAGGGTATAAAAATCACAAAAATTTCTAAGAATTAAAATTTATTAAATTTTTATTAAAAAAAAATATATGTAAGAAATTTCATTAAAAAATTAATTAATTTTTATTTCAAAATTCACATTAAATTACACTGTTTAGTCTTTGCTACATCAAATCTGAAATACAATTTCAAATAAAATTGTGTTTGAAAAAATATACTTGAAATTTGTTTTTAATATCCTTCCCCAAAAGGTTTCATTAAATTCCATTTTGTTCCTCTAAACAACGATCCATATTTCTGTTTTTTTTTTTTTTAATTAAAATCTTGAATTTTTATTTCATATATATTTTTATGTTAAATTATCTGACCATTTTCAATAATATTTCACAAAATTCCATTTCGTTCCTCTAAACAACGATCCATATTTATGTTTTTTTAATTAAAATCTTGAATTTTTATTTCATATATATTTTTAGGTTAAATTATCTGACCATTTTTAATAATATTTCACCTAATTCCATTTCGTTCCTCTTGTTAGAATACTATTTATTCTAAATTTGTTGGTAAAAATAAATCACTTATATGTTTCTTTAAATAGATTTTTTATGAAAAATCTTAATTTCATTAATTTGTCTGGTGTTTCATAAAATTCTATTTCGTTCCTCTCACAAAAAAATTATATAATTTAATGCTTTTTAATAAAATTTTTATTATTATTTGCAATTTTAATTAATTTATTTAAATCTGCTTAGTCGACAATATTTTCCTAATGCTTCATTTACCGACATTATGTTGCTTTTTTTATAGTTCTTCTTATAAAAGTAACTTAATTTTAAAACTTATGTAGTAATTCAATAAATTTCATTTGGCTTCTCTTGTCAGAATACTATATGTTTCAGATTTTTTGTTTTCTTTTTCTCAAAATTTAAAAAATTTTATTTTTTTAAATAGTTTAATTTTTTTTTTTAATCTTAATATCTTTAATTTTCTGTCGCTTCGTAAATTCCATTTCGTTCCTCTCAGTAAATTTTTCATTTGTAATACCTCTAAATAAAATTTTAATTATTGTTCTCTGTCAGACAAACAAATTTTTTAATTTGCTTTCCCTGCGACTATCATTCTAAAATTTCTGATTATTACGGCTTTTTAAGAGAAAATTTTATTTTACTATTTAATTTTATAGAATTTTTATAAAAAAAAAAAAAAAAAAAAAAAAAAAACAGCAACTACGTTTTAGTACTTCACACAATTCCATTTCGTTTCTTTGCGGAAAATTTTTAAGTATTTTAGCGTCGATAGATTTTTATATGAAAAACAGAGAAGATTGACCAAAGATTTTCGTTCTGCTGGTTTAGCTTTAAAATCGATTTTTATGTATTTCATATGAAATTCAGTTTTTCGAAGATAATGTAGGTGATCACAGATTTTCGCCTTTTTGGCTCTATCTCTGCTGGTTTAGATTTAAAATCGATTTTTATGTTTTTCATATGAAATTCGGTTTTTCGAAGAAAATATGAGTGATCACAGATTGTCTCCTTTTTGGCTCTACCTCTACTGGCTCAGCTTTAAAATCGATTGTTATCTTTTTCATGAAAGAATCGATTTGAATGATAACAGATTTTTCGTCCTTTTGGTTCTATCTCTGTTAGTTTAGCTTTAATTGTTTTTGAATTTTTATATTTTTATTATGGCCTTTAACAAAAGTTAAACTTGTGGTGCCATCTATGTGTTAATATATTATTTCAAGTACTGTTAAATTTAGAAAATGTTAGTACTGTATTAATAATATTTAAATTCGGATTTTGGTTGATGTCTCAACTAGGATAGCTTAGTTTATCCTTGAACTATGTAGCAGTTAAATAAACCATATCGCGTTGCCATTATTATGACACAATATTGCCAGCAATAATAAATTTCAAATTGAAATTTATTTTTTTCTAAACTCATATTATCATATTTGTTTTCTTTTGAAGAAGACTTCATTTCGTCTTCAGAAATGTAAGTCTTAAAATATCCTTTACTCATTTCCATTTAATATTTCCACCATTAACAACTAACTGATTAAAAAAAATCTTTTTTTAATAATTCAAGTTTAAATTAAATACATATTTTATTTAGATAAATATTTATTTTTCCAGTTTTTCTTAATTCATCCAAATAAATTTAATTTCTTTTTTATAATTGGGACTATTGACGTATATTGTTTTTGCTACTTCTATCTTAGTTAATAGTGTTTGTAGCCTGTTGTTGTTCTTGTTCGTTCATATTGTTTGCCAACAGCTGTAGTTGATGTTAATTAATCTATTCACTTGTATGCTTAATATTTTTCATTACATTTCAGTTTAATGGTATTTGTAGAAAATACTTATACAAACAGAGTAAATACAGTTGTATGTGTATAGAGACACATATATAAACATTTACACATATCCTGGGTAATTGACGTGATACAGTCGTATAAATAATACACAATATACATATATATATATATATATATATATATATATATATATATATATATATATATATACATATATATATATATATATATATAAGTATGTGTGGGATTATGTGTAGATGTTAAATTAATTATATTGAATAAATTCTTAAACATCTTAAATAGTAGTTGATGATAGTAATTTGAATTTTTAGCCAAACCAGGACAGATATAACAAAACGAGCGAAAATGTGTAATCATCCGTATTTCTTACCGAAAATCTATTTTTATAAGAAAAATCTTAAGATCGATTTTATAGCTAAACCAAACTAGGTAGAGCAAAAAATTAGAAAATTTGTGCTCATTTAAATTTCGTACTAAAACTCGTTTTTAACATGAAAAACATAAAAATTAATTTTGTGGCAAAAACAAAACGAAATTCTTTGATCATTTTATGATCAGTATTTCATAAAAAAAATGCGAAAACGTTAACAAAAATTCTGCTAAAAGTCCTGAAAACCTAAAAATTTCTTTTAGATATAGTAAACTTTTCAATATTCTATATTTTTAAAAAAGTTAAACTCTTCTTACTAAATTTTAAACTATTCCCACTTTGTTTTGTTGTAATTAAATAATAAAATTTAAATAAAAATCATTGGAGATAAATATAAATTAAATTTATGTGGATGTTTGGGAAGTTTAAAGCTCTTTTTACTTCATTTTAAACTGCTCCCACTTTGAATTTTATGTTAAAAATCATGCAAACCTAAAAATTTCTTTTATAATATAATAAACATTTAAATTCTATATGTTATCCCATTTAGAATTTTATGTTAAAAGTACTGAAAACCTAAAAATTTTATTTTATAATATAAAAAGAATTAAATATTACATATTTTCCAAAATTCTTAAACTCTTTCGACATTTTTTTAAACTGTTCCCACTTTGTTTTGTTGTAAATAAATCCCCTAACTTTATAAAAATTATCGGAGACCAAAATAAATTTAATTTTTGGAAATTTACAAACTCTTCTCATTTCATTTTAAACTGTTCCCACTTTGTTTTGTTGGAAATAAATCGTTGAATTTTTTAGAAATCAATAGATACTATTGTTAAAAAAGTTTTTGATTTTTTAAATTTCAAACTGTTCCCATCTAATTTTAAATTGTTCTCAGTTGGAATTTAAGGTTAAAAAATAATGAAAGCTTTAAAAATTGCTTTAGGAAGTAAAAAAGATTGAAAATCTAAAGATTTTATGCAAATTTCAAACTCTTTTCACTTTATCTGAAACTGTTCCCACATTTTTTTGTTGTAAATAAATCACGAACAAAAATTAATTGATCTTTGAAAATTTTAAACTTTTCCTACTTAGTTTTAAACTGTTTCCAGTTAAAATTTTGGGTTAAATGTCCTAAAAACTTTGAAATTTTATTAGATAGTAAAGAGAATTAAAAGTCCCGAGATTTTGTAAACAGTTAAAACTCTTCTCACTGCAGTTTTAACTATTCCCACTTTGTTTTATTGCAAACAAAGCAGCTAGAAACTTAAAAGAATAAAAAGTTCAATAAATTTTTGAAAATTTCAAACTGTTCCCACTTCATTTTAAAATGTTCCCAGTTTGCATTTAACGTAAAAGATGATAGAAACTTTAAAAATTTCTTTAGAAGATGATAAAAATTAAAAATCTTAAGATCCTGTAAACAATTCAAACTCTTCACACTTAATTCTAAACAGTTCCTACTTTATTTTACTGCAAATAACTCATAAGATACTGTAAAGATAATGAAAAAAAACAGTAACAAAAAGCCCTCTCAAATATTTAATCTGTTCCCACTTAATTTTAAACTGTTCCCAGTTTAAATTTAGGTTAAAAAATCATAAAAACTAAAAATTTCTGTAGTAAGTTATAAACATTAAAAATTTTAAAAACTCAGAAAACATAAACATTTCTTCCAGAATATAATTAGTATTACAAATTTAAAATTCTTTCCACTTCATTTTAAACTCTTCCCACTTTTTTCTTGGCAAAATAAATCACAGAATTTTGGAGAAATCATAAAAAGCAGACACCGCTTATATTAACTTAATGATATTTTTAATCCGTTACCACTTCATTTTAAGCTATTCCCAATTCCACTTTTAAACATTTTAAATTTCTTTAGGATGTGTCAAATATTAAAAATCTTGAATTTTTTCAAAAAATTCAGAAAAATTCAGAACAAATTACATAATAATAAAAATATAAAATTTCCGTATTTTTCATAAATTTTGAACTCTTCCCATTTATTTTGTATTTGTTCCTACTCCTACCTTGTTTTAGTGTTAAAAACATTAAAACGTTTAAAACCTTTTTTTAGAAAATTCTAAATTTCACATTGGATTTAGGATTAGTAAAAATCTAAAAAGAAATCATAAAATTAAAAAGTTTGCTTAAAGTTTTGATTTCCAAAAAAATACTAATTTACAAAAATTCCATAATTTCACTTCAAATCTAAAATATTACCGAAAAATCTCAAAATTGAAAAAAAAGTGTTTTACAAAAAATAATATATAAAATTATAATTAAAGTCAAACTATCTTGCTTTTCCATGTAGCGCTTAAAGATTTCTATTCAAACCAAATTTTTCTTTAAGAAACCAAAAAAAAATAAAATAAAATCCTATTTCTTCTATTCACAATTGTGCGTTAATTTTCGCATCAAGAAGAAATAAATTGAAAAATAACAACCCAAATAAATTTGTGGTTCATAAATATTTTCACTTTTTTTCTACTTATCCTCTTGCACATTTACTTTGTTACCCTAGCCTCAAGACGACTAACCCAACCCTTTTTTTGTTAAACAATAACAAAAAGTTAAAACATCATAAATACCAAATAGACCTAAGAAAACAACAAAGACAAAAAATACATGCAAAATATTAAATATCACGTGCTAAATATAAAAATCTAACCAGAACTCAACAACCAACCACCCACCCACTTATGTGCCATTTTCCTAAAACACTCTAGCTCTTACTCTCTTCCTGATGTAAGCAATAAATACACTCTTGATTTCTCATAACAATAACATAGAAAGAAGAATATTAAAGCCATATAACAGCTGTTTTGGCACTTAGTAACAATTTTCCATTGCCTTAGCCGGGTATATATCCATATGTATAGAATAGTACATATATGTATGTGTATACCATCTTCCATGTTTAATGATTATAATCATTATCACAAAAACCAATACCATCATCAAGAACAGCAGCAGCGACAACAATAACACTACTAACACTTTATGTTTATACATATAACCGGCAAACATGGTTAACTTCCAGTAATAATCACACGAAAGGGAAATTCAACACACATTTGCTATAACCTACCTCTCTTTCCTAGCTCTATCTTTATATTACAGCTCCCACCCTAAATTATTTTGCTTTTTCAATAGCAGAATTTTCATAATACTCGTAAACTTTTACATCAAACATGAATTTAAATTGGGCTATATCATTTCTCTTACTCTCTTCACTTAAGTACTCTTAGTTTTTACCGTTAATTTGCACCCACACCTAACACATTAACATACACACATACTTATACTAATTTTCTCACACATGTTTGCCAAAATGATTTTTTTTTATCTTACAACTAATTTTGCAAACAGTTATGAATGTCCACAAACACCTATACCCAAATTAACACCTCTCTGATAAAAATATATTTCTTTACTCATCACCATTTCCTCTCTTGTTACAAAACTCTTTAGGTTCCTCTCTCTCTCTCTCTCTCTCTCTTTATTTATTTCGAATATTTATGATTTGTTTTGTTTATTTTGACTGTTGTTCTATCATTGTATATGCGTCATACAGTCTGCAATTTTTAGGTTCGTTGTGCTTCAGCTGACAAGGATGCCCTGCTGGCACTGTTGTTTGTTGAAGGTGGTGGTGGTTTTGGGAAAAGGTATTCCCTAAACATATTGATGTTTATACTAATATCAGCTGTTGGCATGTTCTTTTGCACGTGCTTGCAGAAAAGTCTGCAAAGGTTTTTTATTTATTATTATTTTATTTTTTTTTTTTTTTTTTTTTTGTAGGAGAAATAAGGAAAAAAAACTTTTTTATATGTAAGAGGTTTTAGTTTTATGCTTAGTATTATATAGAGCTTAAATTGTTAGGTTTCCTTGTACAATTATTGGAATTCCTTAAAAATTGAAAATTTAAGCAATAAACATACTAACTTTAATATTCCGGTTAAATTCTCTGTTTTAGTTTAGTTGCAGTTCAGTTCTAGTTTAGTTCTACTTCAGTTCTAGTTCTGTACAGTTCTATTTCATTTCTAGTTCAGTTCTAGTTCACTTCTGGTTCAGTTCTAGTTCACTTTTAGTTAAGTTCTAGTTCAGTTTTAGTTCAGTTCTATTTCAGTTCTAGTTCTGTTCAATTATTGTTCAGTTTTACTTCAGTTCCAGCTCAGTTCTAGTTTAGTTCTACTTCAGTTCCAGTTCTAGTTCATTTCTAGTTCAGCTTTAATTCAGCTCTAGTTCAGTTCTTGTTAATTTCAGTTCTAGTTGAGATGAAATTCAGTTCTAGTCCAGTTCTAGTTTAGTTCTAATTGAGATCTACATCAGTTCTAGTTCAGTTCTAGCCCAGTTCTAGTTTCGTTGAATGTCATTCAACATTTTGAGCTGTTTCTGGAATGACATGCAACCTCAACTTTTTCCAAGGTTTGCTTCAAACACCTTTTAGTTTGATATCCAAAAATGGTTCTTCGCATCGGAAAATTTTTAAATTTAATTTAAATGTTAAAAGAAAACCACTACAAATATCAAATTTTTATTACGTCATTTTATTATGAATATAAAAAATACAAAATTTATATACAAAGATAAAGCGGAAATAAATAAATTTTAAAGTGAATTGTATGTAAATCAAATACTACTAACGAGGAGAAATTAAAGGGTGCAACTAAAAAGTTACAAAATTCTAAATTATAAATAATTAATTTGAAAAGGAAAAAATCTAAACAACTGAAAGCGCCTCAGAAGTTGGAAATAAATAAATAAACTTTATACGCAGCCACGTACTTTTATTAAATTAAAATTAAATTTAAAGAAAAAAAATAACTACAAAAAAAATAAAAAATAGCTACGAGCGAATTAACTACTTTCCATGGAAACTACGGGAGAAATAAAGATTTCAAAATATTTTCAAATTCAATTAAATTTAAATGTTTAAACTAGAAATCTACTAGAAAGAAAAAACTGCGCACAGTTCTTAAAATATTTTAAATAATTTCAAATAATTACGAAATATTATGTTTCTAAATAAAGTATTTTATAAAAAAAATTAAATTCATATTTAAATTTAGATTAAAGTTTTTCCAAAAAATTTTAAACTGCGCTTTAAGTTTAAATATTGGAAAAGCTTTTCCTTTTTAGAAGCAACTTCCAAAAAAAAACCGTCTTTATTACAAAATTAGTATAGAAAATATAGAAAAAAAATTGCACTTGTCTCTTGTTACCCGAGTCCTTTCGAAAAAAATTAAACGTTTACGACTTTTTAAAGAATTTTAAGTAAAGAGCAAACCGGCTGCTCTGGAAGTCTGAGGCGTATATTTTGCGCGAAAGGGTGGCTGGCATTTAAAAACAATTAACATGCCAAAGAATAAATATATAACCGTTAAGAAAATCAACATGGGAAAGGAAAATACTATGCGAGCGGTTAAAATTTTCGGTTTACGATTGTCTAACGCTGAAGAGGGCACAAAAACTCCTAGAAGAAAAAAAAGAATAAAAATTTATAATAAAAAAAAAAATATGTAATAAAAAGTCCTTACCATTAACACTTTTCGATTCACAACGCTCACCCACATAACCATCGGCACACTCACACGAAAAGAGACTTTGATTACCCATGGGTACCCGAAAGCAACGTCCACCATTTAAACAAAAATCCGTCAAAAATTGTCCGGTGCAGGCAAACGATAATACATTATTCATTATACTCTCATAGATATCCAATAATTGTATGCCAGGATTTTCCGTTTGTTTTTTACCCTGCTTGGCAGCATCGGCTAATATTAAATCACTTAAATGTTTGCCAAAATCACCAAACGGTTTAATACCACCACCACCTTTCTCTTGTGGCGGTGGTCTATCCTTGCCCGATGCCTCTGCTGTTTGATCTTCAGAGTTTGTTTCATCGTCGGCATTGATATTGATATGATGTTTATTGTTGTTGATTTGTTCGTTGCCGCCAGTGACACCGAGAACATGTTGTTCATATTTTTCATTAGATGGTTGATGGCCATTATATTGTTGGTATTGCTGCATTTTATGTTGCTGTATAATGTTGAAAGTTTGCTCTTTTAGGAATAATATTCGGCTAGAACAACAATCTGCAAATAAAAATAGGAAGGGAGGGGAAATCTTAATATTATTAAGAAATTAAAATACAATTTTTAAATAGAGTAAAGAGATCGTAATGAAAAATTCTCATATATTCTTTGTGTTTATAAATTTGAACTCTTGCCTAAACAAATTTATTTAGTTTTTTGGAATTTTTGTTTTTCAATAAAACCTGATAAAATTTTAATTCATTTTTTTTTTTTTTTTTTTTTTGGTGGGCTCAATTTTAGTTCTAAAATATTGTAATGAAATTGTAATGAAATTTCTGTGCACCATTACCTAAAAAAAAAAAAAACCTGAAATTTAGATTTTAAGTATATTTTTGAAAAAAATTTTAATATTTGGACCAAAAAAAAAATTGTAGGTATTCCAATGAAATTTTGAAACAATATAGACAAGCTCGTGCCAAAACCGACACTTTTTGTTCAAAAATACGCAAAATCCGAATCCGGGGAAAACAGCTTTTAAAAATTTACTTTTTCGTTTAAATGGTCACACGTTCGTTATTAATAGAGGCATGGCTTATAAAATATGTTTTGTATGTTGAACGAATGTATGTATGTAGGTCTGAAATTAAGATTTTTTTTTTAAATTTCAGCTTTGACATTTCACAAGCAAATATTAAATAATCATGAATATTTACGGAATTCGGCTAGGGCTAGCGAAAAGATCGTTTCCCTAATTAAGCGATAGGCACAAAGAGAGATCGTACAAATTTTCACGAGTTAATGTATTTGGTCTACGCTGTTTGTTGCGAATGTGTTTGTCATATCTAGTATACAAAAAAAGTAGTAATTTTTTTCTTATGCTCCACAGTGGTTTCAAAACTTATTTTTTATTTATTTTTTTTTTTATAATTCTATAAATTGTTTGGTTTATTTGTCGACAGTCAAGCGGCAATACTCTAGTCAGACAGTGTTAAGAGGAACTGCTAGGACTAAGTCGACTGTATGACATTATTATAGTCTGGGTTCCTGCGCATAGGGATTACTATGGTAATGAACGGCCAGACGAATTAGCCCGGGAAGGCTCTGCTATGAATGCCTCCTTATCGGTTTCTGTCGCAATCCCGTTAGGAACAGTCAAAAGCAGAATCCAAAAACACTTTCTAGAAAAGGCGAAAAATAGATGGCGAAATCTGGACAAATGTAGAGTCGCGAAAGAAATGTGGACTACCTACAACGAAAAACGCTCAATGCAACTCATTCGCTACAAACGTAAAGACATCTCGAGACTAATAGCATTGTTTACGATCGGGAAACATGCAAGCAGACTTGGTCTCCCTTACAATGAATATTGTCGTAGTTGTGGCAATCGCGGGAAGGAGGAGACAGTATATCATCTTCTATGTGATTTGGCGTCGACTTGTATAATGACTCTAAGTAATTTAACGAAGTTGAACTCCATGCTTCCGCTATTGCATCCTTTAAGGATTCTATCGTCTCAAATTGTTTTCCTCCTTCATAAACTTTTCTTGCAAGCCAACCCCAGATATTTTCTATTGGATTCAGGTCTGGTGAATATGGGGACCAATCCAAAAGTTTAACTCTCTGTTGATTAATCCATTGTTTTACTGCTCTGGCGGTATGAATCGGAGCGTTGTCGTGTTGATACGTCCAAGGTATGGTTCCAAAGAAATCATTAAATTTTGGAAATGTTTCCTCCAGAATGTTTTTGTAAGTCGTTGCAATAATTTTTTTTTTTTTTTTGATGCAAAAACCAATTCTATGGTACCATAATACGAAATGGCACCGCATACCATTATTCTGCCCCCTGGGCTGTGTCTGGGGCTCAAAAATAATTCCTCCTTATTTAGGTCATGGAAGAAATAGTTATACCCGTCGGGACCATCAATATTAAACTTTTTTCGGAAAATACAACTTTAAACCATTTGTCGGAGCATGTCATTGTATTTTTGGCAAACTGTAGACGTTGTGATTTGCGTTTTTCATTAAGTGGTGGTTTTTTTGCAGTTTTCGTCGGACTATGTATGGACACTGTTCTTAGACTGGCACTGACTCCACTTTTTTCACGTATTTTTGATACCGACATGCCAGAATTTGATGCAAATCTAAGAATTTTTCGTCTTTCTTTTGGAGTTGTTGCCATTTTCTTCCGCGCTTTAATGTTTTTTCCATATCTTTCCACGTTATTTAAATAATTGTACACAACTGTCTTTCTTCTATTAATGTTTTTGGCTATTTGGACCGGATTCTGATTTCAAATTAAGAATTTTTTCTTTTTCAGAGTTATTAAGAGCCTTACAGCGTCCCATTTTGAATAAAAACTATTTAAAAACTTCTCTAGTCGTTTATATTGAAATAAATTCAAATCATAGCCTTTCTGATTAATATTAAAAGAATTCCTTATTCAAGTGACACACGAAATAGTACCACAAAAATACATGTCTTTAAATAAATGCATAATTTTGGTATAACAAAATATGTATATTTTTTATTTCTTCAGGAAACTAAAGCCAACACTTTGAAATTTGGATGCGCAAAAAATTATTTTTTTTCTGAACTTTAGTTTAGGAAATATACTTAATTAAAGTTAAAAAAACTCAGGCTTTCCAACAGAAAAACATTTATATATAATTGTATGTGAAATAGAAAATATTATAAAATTTTGGGCAAAGAAAATTGGAAAAATTTTTCAGGCTGTTCTATAAAATCGTTTATAGCTCTGCCATTCCTAAACAGATTTCGCTGAATTTCAATATCAAAATTTTCGATACTATATGCTACATATATATTGAAAGACAAATATATTTATTGGACACAGGGACAGGCATCCAGACGGAGAGACAGGCACGAATATTTTGCAATTTGAGGCCCTCTATATATAAGTATATATCTAAAAGCTTTGATATAAAATAAAGGCTATAAAAAGTTCAAGTTTAAAAAAAGATGTTACAATTTTCCAAAAAGTTATATATTATGGAAAAAAATATACAAATCCATCAAACACAGAGTCATCATATTTCAAACGTTTGAAAAATGATATGTTTTCTTTGATATCAAAGGTTAATTCAAACTGTAACTTAAATCTGCATCAAATTTGAACGAAAAATACACTTTTTGTTGAGAATGCTATTATTATCAAATCATTCTCCAACGTTTACACTTGAGAAAAAAATTGATTTCAAATCATTCACAAATTTCAAATTAAACCTTTGGTTTGCTGGGTATATTCAGAAAAATTATTTCTAAGTACCAACATTAAAAGAAGTAAGAATTTCTAAAATGGTACCAAACTTCAGTTTTCAAAAAAATAATCCATTTTAAAAATAGTATTAAATTACAAAGAAGTTGACTATAAAAAAAACATACATATATAATTAAAAAGCCAACTAAATATAAGAGAAAGTACCGAATTCAAAAATACTAATTTTTATTACAAATTTAAAAAAAAGTATTGGGTGTATGTGTTAATTTCTATTGTTTTTTTTTATGAGTTAATGTTATTTTCAAGTTAAAGATACAATGTGGTTTATTCAAAGTATTATCCATTGGAAGCCATGATTCTTTTCCATTTTATTGGCAATTTATTGGTTACATAGCAGAATTAATTAAATTTCTTGAGTTACTAACTTTGAATCCTTTAATTTCACACGCAAAAATTACGATATAGATATGTTATAGAAAATTTAGTCTTCTTTTCAAATATATATAGAAATATTTGAAAATTCATTGAAGACTTTTTGCAAAAAGATACTAAAAAAGGATTGATTTGAGATTTTATTCATGTTATTCATTTTCAATTCTTGTTAGTGAATATTTTTGAATGAAGCTTTACATCTGAGTAGATTTTTTGATGCTTAATTTCAAGTGTTATTCACTTTTTTAGATTTATGAAAAAAAATTCTTTTAAGAATTTCCAGCTTTGCAATTTGAAAAAATAGGTCTCGTTCGGGAGTCTCTGGTCCTCGAGGGAATCAATTTCCTTTAAATTTGTCTTCTTTAAAATGCTTTGTATTTAGTTATCTTTCAGAAAAATATAAATACTATATATGTTGCTTAAGAAAATTTTTATATAATAAAAAAAAGAATGCCACCACTTTTTTGACAAAAAACGGGAAAAATTGACTTATTCCAAAGTTCAAATTTAAATGCACATAACTTTTGACTGCGTAAATATTTTTTTAAAATTTTTTCTTATACGATTTTGCTATCTGTTTTTAAAAAAACTTCACCAAAGTACGTTAAAAAATAAAAATTGTAATCTTTAAAGTCTAATATCTCTTAAACTAAAAGAAATAAGATTTGTAGATGAGGATGTTTTTTGTAGAATCGTCTAGCAGAATACTCTCATATAAGAAACTTTCAAAGCGATTCAGATATAACGTATCATGATCGTTTTAAAAAGTTTTCAGAACCGAGATATTCAAATTTGGTACTCTATGGACCTGCTCTCGGTAGGTCTATATAGTCCAAAGTTAAAACTTAAAATCGCCTATACCTCCACTATCACTATGTAAAATTTCATAATTTCAGCCGTTTTGAAACTGCATAATTATTTCCATTTAATTTTTTTTGGAACACTGTGTTTCCAAATTTGATTTGAATATGCTATTGGCAAAAAAGCAAGGTAGATAAAACCACTTTATATGGATAACTTGACGGACGAATAGACAGACATCGTTAAAATGGCTCAAAAAGTGATTCTAAGTCCAACAGTATTATTTTAGATGGGGCTACCAACCACCTATTATAGTTGACATAAAAAAAGTAAAAATCTTTCAATTTGTAGGACTCTCTTTGCACCAATTGTCACAAATTAAAGATCATTTGAGACACACATTTGAGACTTTATAAACCCCTACATTTATGGCCAAATTTAAATCTGCAAACTAACGACAATTACAGATAATTTGAGATCTAAGATTAATCTCGATTTATGCTAATTTTCAGGCCATAAAAAAATTTAATTTCACGTTCCAATTCCGAAACTATTAGGCAAATAATAAAATAATGTTGAGATAACTTGAGGATAATTTTCGTCTGCATCTTTTGGTGTTTCGTTTATCTAAATCGTACCAATAATTATTGAATAATGGTGAAATATACTCATGTAATTTTCCTATTAATGGAAAAATACTGGACATAAAAAAATCAAGGTATTAAAAAAACCTGAAAGCAGATTCGTGTTCAGCACATCAAATTCCATCTAGTTCACCTATTTTTGTTTAAAGGAGGACAAAAAAAGCTATTTGCTGACCAGTATTATTATTCTCTACTGTTGCTATTAAAGGAAGTATAAATTTATGACTTTTTATCTTTATTAGATTTTTCTTTGTCCTCCCCATTCTTAATCACAATTACATTCATATTTCTATTAAGATATTAAACTGAAATTCATAAATTATTTTTCTTTGTCGATGACAACTATTTTTAAAACTTTTAAATTATAAAGAATATAAATAAAATTATATGATCTTAATATTAAAATATTTAGGTATTCTTCAAATTCTCTCTCTCTCTCTCTCTCTCTCTGTTCTCATCTTTTACTTCTTCTGTATATATTGTGACTAAAACTTTTTATTTACACTTTTTTTCTCTATATTCCCTGTCATTTTGACATTCCTTTTTTTCTTTCATTCAAATCAGTTTATTTTCTATTTTCATCGATCTTTTCGTATAAACGAACAAAGTTTTATTTATGAAAAAATTTTAAAATATTTCATTCACCTGTAACTGCGACAATTGTTGACAGCATGAAAATTACTCTTAGCAAATTTTTGGAAATTTGCATCGTGTTTTTTTTTTTTTTTTTCTTTATTAAAACAATGTTTATTAACTATTCCGATATTTAAATTAATGATCGCAACTAGCAGCGTTCACACCAGAAACGCCGTAGTAGCAATTTGAAAAAATTTACTTTTTCTATTTTTATTTAAAATTTATTATTTTTTAAGGGTTATTGAGCACGTGCATTTAAAAGTGGGCAGTATATATACCCAAACATTATTTAATTTTTTTAAGAAAAATGTTTTTAATTTGAAGTTTTAAATAATGGCGCACATCTTTGTCAAGTTATATTTTCCGAAATTATTTTCAAAAACACTAAATTTTCCTTTTTTATTACATTTTCCTAAATTGAAAAAGAAAATTTTATTAGAAAAAATTTTAAAACATTTTTTGTTTTATTTGTTGCTTTTCTTCAATGGATTTTCTTTTAATGACCCGTGTTTTTATGTTTCTACATTAAGACAGACGACAGCAACGTCGCAGTTAGAAGCGGAAAGTAGACGGAAAAAAATTTTCGAATTTATTCAATTCAAAAATAGACGAAAAAAGAAAAGACGACGACGCGTAGCGCTTAAAATCGCTTGAGAATTTATAGAACTTTATCAATGATCGTACGATGTGAGACTAGAAAATTTATTTAGCAGACACTTGCAGAAGAGCAGCATAAATTTTACAAGTTGCCAAAAATAAAAGTGAAAATATCAGAAGATGTTGACAATTTTGTTCTTATATTAAAATATATCGTATTTTTCTTAGAAATAAGAAAAGAGAAAGAGAGTTCAAAAAATGATCAATGATCATTCAAGACTATATGTATTTACGATATTTTTACTCAATTAATTCAAATGAAAACAACAATTTTATATAAGAAAACAAAACTGTTGTAATTTTTTTTTTTTTTAATGTAGCAAAATATTAAGATTTTTATACTCTCTTCTACTTTATGTAAAAAAAATTTACTAAAATTGTTTAACTACAAAAGTGACAAAATTATTTTACAGAAAAGAGTAGAAAAATAACGTTCAGATTTTTCTCTGACTTAATAAAATTTCAAAAATAAATAACAAATTATAATGAAAAGATCTTATTTATAATAATCAGCGTTGTATTTTTTAGTAAATAAAAACATTCAAATGTAATGAAGGCGAAATAAAAATTACTACAAAAATTTAAGAAAAATTACAATTTTTCTATAAAAGAAAACAACAAAAATTTTTCTGTGAAGAAAATTGTACAAAAATAATCCAGAATATTCAACGAAATTTTTCTATGAAAAAAAAAATTAATGAAATTTTTCTATAAAAATACAATTTAACGAAATTTTTTATATAAAAACAATTTAATGAAAATTTTCTATAAAAAGACAATTTAACGAAAATTTTCTATAAAAAACAATTTAACGAAAATTTTCTATAAAAGAAAATTTATCAAAATTTTTGTTAATAGAAAAATTATCTAAATTTTCTATAAAAGTAATATTTATACAAAAATTTTTATAAAAGAAAATTTAAAGAATATTTTCTATAAAAGTAAAATTTATCAAAAATTTCCTATTAAAAGGAAGTTTATCGAAAAGAAAATTTATCGAAAATTTCCTATAAAAAGGAAATTTATCGCAAATTTTCTATAAAAGGAAAGTATATCCAAAACTTCCTATAAAAGAGAAATTTATCCAAAACTTCCTATAATAAAGAAAATCATCGAAAAGTACATATAAAGAGGAAATTTATCGCAAATTTCATATAAAGAGGAAATTTATCGAAAATTTCATATAGAGGATATTTATCGAAAATTTCATATAAAGAGGAAATTTATCGAAAATAAAAGGGAAGTTTATGAAAAAGTTCCTATAATAGGGAAATTCATCGAAAATTACATATAAAGAGGCAATTTATCGAAAATTTTATATAAAGAGGAAGTTTATCAAAAATTTCATATAAAGAGGATATTTATCGAAAATTTCATATAAAGAGGAAATTTATCGAAAATTTCATATATAAAGAGGAAATTTATCGAAAATTTCCTATAAAATGAAAATTTATCGAAAATTTCCTATAAAAAGAAAATTTATCGAAAATTTCCTATAAAAAGAAAATTTATCGAAAATTTCTTATAAAAAGAAAGTTTATCGAAAATTTCCTATAATTAGGAAATTTATTGAAAATTTCCTATAATTAGGATATTTAGCGAAAATTTCCTATAATTAAGAAATTTATCGAAAATTTCCAATAATTAGCAAATTTATCAAAAATAAAGAGGAAATTTATCGAAAATTTCATATAAAGAGCAAATTTATCGAAAATTTCATATAAAGAGGATATTTATCGAAAATTTCATATAGAGGAAATTTATCGAAAATTTCATATATAAAGAGGAAATTTATCGAAAATTTCATATATATAGAGAAAATTTATCGAAAATTTCCTAAAAAAGAAAATTTATCGAAAATTTCTTATAAAAAGAAAATTTATCGAAAATTTCATATAAAAAGAAAATTGATCGAAAATTTCCTATAATTAGGTAATTTGTCAAAAATTTCCCATAATTACGAAATCTAACGACAATTTTTATAATTAGGAAATTTCTCGAAAATTTCCTATAATTAGAAAATTTATCGAAAATTTCCAACAATTAGCAAATTTATCAAAAATTTACTAAAATTATGAAATTTTCGATAGAAAGGAAATTTATCAAAAATTTCTTATACAAAGAAAATTTATCAAAAAGGAAATTTATTGAAAATTTCCGATAGAAAGTAATTAATCAATAATTCCCCATAAAAAAATTCTACAGAAAAGAAATTTATCGAAAATTTTCTATAAAATGGAAATTTCCTATAAAAAGTAAGTTTTTCGTAAATTCCCCATAAGAAGGAACATTTTCGTAAATTTTCTATAGAAAGGAAATTTATCAAAAAATTCATTTAAAAAAGAAATTTATATAAAATTTTCTATAAAATTAAAATTTGTCAAAAAATATTCTATAAAAGAAAATTTATCGATTTTCCTGTAGATACGAAGTTTATAGAAAATTTTCTATACAAAATTTTGTCGAGAATTGCAAAAAAATGTATTTGAAAATTCCCTATTGGTACTTTTACTAAGTATTTCGTCTCATTACCATCTTCATTCTCTTCCAACATGTTCGCTTCGAACCTTTTTGCTAAACATTTTTACACGACCCATTATTTAAGAGCTGCACTAAAATCAAATATGCAGAAAGTGTTTGCCTTTTTACAATTTAGCTTTTAAACAACAATAACAACTAAAAACAAAAGCAAACATTTTCAAGAGAGAATAAATGTAAGGAAATAGAAATAAAAGCACAGAATGAGCATTTAAGCTAAAATAATGAAAAATAACATTAAACCGATTGTGTGAGTCAAACAAACACAAAAGAAAAGGCAAAAATAATACAAAATGCATGAGCACATCAAACAAACAGTAAATAATAGAAATCAAAATCAAACATGAAAAGTTTGTGCAAAAAGAAAAAATAAAAAAACAAAAAAACTTTTATCGACCCAAAAGAGGACCCAGCAACAAAGAAGACAGACAAATGACAAATAATAGTAGAGAGGCAAAAAAAGAATAACAAAAAATCATTTAATAAACCACAACTACAACAAAAAAATTTGGCGTACAAAAAACCACAAACCGATAAACAACAACTTCTTCAAACAACGTATTGTATATGACAATATTACAAACAACAAACATTGTAAAAATAAATAATAATGCAAGTAGTGTGTGTGTAACAAAAATAAAACAACAACAAAAATTATAACTAAAGATCATACATATATATGGATACGTAAAGTTCAAGTTATGAATAAACATACATACGTACGGTAAGAACAAACAATACATACTCTTGTTGGGTAGAGGAGCAAAAAGTTTGTAGTTGCTGAAGCACAATTAAGACGAATGCGACAAATGATGAAGGTCAAAGAACTTAATGAGGAAAAAGTAGAGCTAAATATTAATTTGATACTATCAATTGCATGGGATACATGCCTGTTAGTGAGTTTCGGAAGAGGGGTTTACATTTTTTTTAATTTAATTATGGACAAACAAATAGGGTCAAATATATTTTCTTTATATCACATATGTATAATAATATCCTTTAATATTATCTTAATAACAGTACATCGTCTCAAGCACAAATATTCCTTTTTTAGAGCGGAAAAAATGTCTGCAGTAAACTTGTCAACTTTCAAAATATGACAAAAATCGAAGGTCCAAACAAATAATAAGTTCTTTAATTGATCTATATATTTAGATAATTTTATTCTCACTTAATACACGCAGAGAAAACATATAGTTGTAGTGACCATAATTTAAAAAAATATGGTAAAAGCTAAAAATAGATATGATTATAAATAATTATTGTTATGATTCCATTTTATTATATTACTATCCCATCTTATCATATTATTATACAACCTTACCATATTATGAGTTTATTAATCATAAAAAATTTACATTTTAATAGTTCATAAATTAATTTTATTTATTTGTACCATCATACATTGTACAAGATAATATGAGATATCTTTATTAACTAATCTACTAATATTAATTCATACATAAACTAAATGAGAATTATAATGAAGATGAAAAACAAACGTTAAACAAAAAATATATTCAAGAATAAACAAGTTATGAATTTTTCAACCATATTTGTAAAAAACTTATTTATTTGTAAATCTTTATTGTTTATTTTATTTAATGGTTTTAGAAATAATGATATTTTAATAATAACAAAATTTTGTTTTTGGTAAAAGTTTGTAGTCAACTATATTAAAATTTTTATTGAATGTAAACATTAAATGATAAAACTGAAACAAAAACATTGTTATCATGAGCACAGTATTATTAAAATTAATGAGAATTAACAATGAGAACATAATATTGTTGCGTGTATTTTCTTCCATTCTTTGGAAAGAAATTTTTTAGCACATTTTTAATATGGAATATTTTACCATTGATTTTCTAAATAATTTTCAAGATTTAATTAGGTTCTTCTTCGCAGGAATATTTGTAGCATATGAAGCGTGTTATGTTTAGGATCATTGTTTTGTTGAATGTAAGAGTCCTCACAAATTTTTCATTTTTCGCACTTTTAGGATTTTTTTTTTTTAATATTCAGGTACACAGATTTATCCATTTTATGATTAAATAGTAAATTACCAACAGCATCTGCCAACCCCACACCATTGCCACACATAATAAATTCTACATTTTTTAAAGGTAACATAACATCACATAACACCTCATCTACACGTAACAAAATATGTAAGATTTTTCTGTCAGAGAATGTCAAATTCGTTCTCTGAGAGATTATCTCACGTGTAGATTCAAATTAGTGTTATAAGAAGTATTATGAGACTGTTGTAATGAGATTTCCCTACACAACTATCTTATAAGATAAACTGGTAAAAAAATACACATATACAAAAGTTTTTTTGTTTGTGTGCATGTGTATTTTGGAAATTACTAAAAAAATAATGTTTATTGTAAAATGGTTTCCTTTTGATGTATGTTTTACATTAAAAAAATTAGAAATTGTCCCAAAAAAGTGCGAATTTCTTAAATAAAATAAAAATTTCTTTAACAAATTGTGATTTAACATAATATAAACTGAATGGTTACCCTATTCTGCTGGCGTTATCTCACATATTATATCAGCGTTAATCTCATTTGTAGACCTGGGGTAATATAACATAATTGATCATGATTTAAAAAGTATAAGTTTTCTCTATTTGTTAACAATAGAGGGCGCCAAAGTCATACAAATTTGGGCACAATTTGCGTATGTAAAAAGTGATTCTTTTATGTTTATAGGAAGAAATTCGCTGATTGAAATTAAAGCTAAACAGCAAAAAAGGAAATTTATTATTTCACGAGTTTTTTTTTCAATATTGGATTAATTTTAATAAAGAATAAAGTTTTTTTTTTGGAAAAATATATTATTTTTTATCTTTGTTTTTAACAGAAAATTTGGTTTTGTAAAAGGCTACGTAAAAACATGTCCAAAATTTTGAACGCAAATTTAAAAAACTTTTGTTGGCGTAAATGCCTACTTTAGCCACTAGTCAAAAATAAACATAAGCCAATATTTGTGATATAACTAAAAATTAAATTGATTATCAAATTAAAAAGTTCAAACCAGAATATAATAGAAAAACATTTAAAATTTTCAACAGTCTAGCAAATTTTTTAAAATGTGCGATGAAATTTCAGATTATTTTAATCGGTTTTTTTGTAATATTAAAAAAAAACCCGTATATTTTGTGGCTAATTAAAAAAAATATGTAAAACGTGTTATTTTTTATGATTATGTAAGCTTAATTGATATTCTAGTAGATTAAAAAAAAAAAAAAAATAATTTTTGGCCGCAAATTTGAAATTATGAATTTTTTTGCAACCTAAATTTTTTCCTTTTTTATTATATTGCTTGTGTGTCAAGAAAAAATAATAATAATAATATTAATAATAATAATAATTTCAGTTTAAAATATGTGAAATTGTAGAACTTAATGTTAATTTTAGAAATAAATGCATAATAAGCAAAATTCTTCAGAAGGAAAATGAAAGAGATGAAGATAAAAATCTTCATTTTATCAAAGGAATAAATAAAAAAGAAATAAAATGTATCAATATTTGAAAAATTTATAAAAATGTATAAAATAATAATTTATTTTGTTTTCTGTTTAAAAACTAAATAAAAAAGAAAAATTAAAAAAGAAAACAAGTACGTTGAATGAAATACGTTTATTTTTTTTTTGAAGAATTCATTGATTCAACGTACGAATTCATTGTTTCTTATAAACGGTACGTTGAAACCTTTCGTTAAATTTATTCCGCAATAAAATAAATAAATCAGTTCATTGGCTCAACGTATTAGCTCATTGCTTTAAGGAACATATATTTTTAACAGCAAAAGAAATTTTTTGTTGAATTTAATTAACTTGTACGTTCATTCAATGAATTTGTACGTTGATTTAGAGGAACAAAATGAAACAAATCATAAAACATAAAAACAGTGATTTAAAGTACAATTCGTTGATTCAATGTACTAATATTTTGATTTAAGAAAAAAGAAGCTTTACTCATGTATGCTAAATTTCTTCAAATTTGCTTTAAATTTTCATCAAAAAAAGTTCAAAAAAAGTAAGGGCCTAATGACTAAGCTATAACTAAAATTTGGCATAGATGAAAATAACACAATTATCAATTTTGGTTGCAATCTGATTATAATTGTAGACAAAATATAATTTTTAAAATTCTGTGTGCATGGGAGGTGGGCATAACCTTGAACCGATTTGGCTAAAATATATGACAGTGTAAGTGTATTACCACAAATCGAACTTCTAGTTGGAAAATATTAAATTGAGATTCATCAAAAAATAAAAATTAAAAAAAAATAACTATTTCCGAACAAATTTGGTTTCGATTGTCGAATTCTTACCGTTTATTTATATAAATATCGTTGACATAAAATTTCTTTTGTGTTCGATGTGCTTTATACCTAACTCTTTATATAAATCTACATACAATATTTATGTAAAAAAAATTATTAAAAGACTCCCTCAACTCAATGACTATCTTAGACGCAGCTTTAAATTCAGTGTAAAAATATGTCAAATATCTCGTTACCTTTTTTTAAAGCGAATTAATATACAAAAATGTTTGATAACCATAAATTTTGCAGAAATTATTGTAGAGGTACCAATACTCAGACAAAAAATATAGTTATAGTGAACATAACCTAAGAGGAACATATTATGATTGCAACATATGATCATAGCGAAAAATAGAAATAATTATAATAATTATTATGATTCCATTTTGTTGGATTTAATGGTTTGTTTTTCATGTTAAGATTCTAGTTTTACATATAATTGAAAAATCTTACCACATCATTGTCCCATTCAATCAGATTATGATTTGATGTTATTATATTATTATTTCATCTTATTATATTATTATATTATTATATCATATTTTCATATTATGATTCTATTTTATAGTATTATTATGCCATTCTTCATACTATTATTTCATTTTATCACATTATTGTGCCATGTTATCATATAGTTATCTAAATTTATCATATTATTATTTCATCTTATTATATTATTATTTTTATAATTTTTTTTATTGGAAATAAATGAGAAAAGTGTTCGTTAGCAATGTATATATATATATATATATATATATATATATATATATATATATATATATATACATATTATTTGTTCATTAACCATATTCATTTGTAACACCGTATGTGGTTCAAATGCAAGATATTGATTTTTAACTAAATACTTTAATAGTAGTTAAAAAATATCTTATATTCCTTAAATCATACCGAGTATAACCAAATTTGTCTATATTTATTAATATAAAATTAAATGAGAATTACAATGAAGTTGGAAAACAAACATTAAAAACAAAATATATTTCAAATCAAACAAGTATTGAATTTTTGCACTAAGTTTGTGCAAAGGATAAGTATTATATTTATTTGAAACATTTTTTTTTCATGGCAATAACAATATTAATATGGTTTAAAAACAAAATATGCTTTAAGAACACGGATATTTTTAATATTAATAAAATTTTATTTCAAGTAAAAAATATTTAAAAATATATAATTTTTGCAGTCAACCATTTTAAAATTGTTATTGAGTGTAAACATTAAATGACAAAATTTAAACAAAAACATTGTTATAATGAACACAGAGTTATTAAAATTTAAGAAAATTAATAATTGTTGTAATGATAATGTTGTAACCATGTTTTTTTCTCTGCGGGTACCTAGGTTTGTGCTGCACACCGTTTAATAAAATTGTAATTTCAAAACCAGTAACAACTACTATATATATCGTTAATCCAGTCATCGGATTTTTTCATAATTGGTACGCATATAACCTATGGAGTCGTTCAATATTTTTGCTAATTAAAAAAACAACGCGAATTTATTCACGATTTTAATTTTTATAAAAGTTAAAAAATCCTACAAAGCAGACGGATCTTAAGATTCAATGCTCAACTGAGACCTCAGTAAAGGCGATATTTTAAAGATAATTTGCTTATTTAAAAATGCACTTGTAATGCAATTGCAGTTTTACAATGCATTTTTTAAAATTTTAGTTTCCTTTCAATATGATTAAAAGCAATATCTTTACTAAAAAATGCAATAATAATTGTTCTGAGACAAGATGATCTACTATTTTTAATATTTTTTTTAGAAAAAGTTTACTTAAAAAAAATAAATTATCTCAATTTTTTACGTTACTACTGAAGCGATTGATATGAAATTTGTCACATATATAGAACTTCATTGGCTTTGTGATATCAAATTACCAAACATGAAAATAAAACTTGCTGCACAGATAGCGTATCTTATGGGAAAAGACATAAGCTATGCCAAAATTTTATAGAATCCCACTCCCCCATTTTAAGCCTACTTTAAAAAAAAAAAGTTATTTCTCAATTTATTATGTTACTGCTGATGAGATTTGCATGAAATTTGGCCCATACATATATAGAACGTCATAGGTTCTATGCAAAATTATATCCGCATTGTTCATCACGCAACAATAATAGCAAGGCACATTTGTTTAGTTTTTTTCTATAAATAATGAGTTTGAGTTATTAGCAATTGTTCAGTGAGAGAAATTTATTTTTTTTTACATAAAGTTTGGCAATCCACACCTATTTTATTATGTTCTTATATATAAAATTCTGAGACGATTAATATGAAATCAAGCACAGGGATAGTACGTGGTATATATGAGAACTGTAAACTATTCTAAATATTTTACGCCAGTCTTGAAAAAAATTCTTAAAGCATATTTAAAGAACTATTCTATTAAAAATCGTGAAACTTTATGCGAACTAGTTTCTTAACTGCGCTGTTAAAATGAAAAAATGGAAGGTTAGATCGACGGGCAGTGCAAGCCCCATACAGAGTAAACCTAACGAACTATTATAAGGAAAGCCTTTAAACTTTGTGGCAAATTTTTTGCTATGAAACGGCGAATTCGAGATTATGTCTAGGGCAGTCAAAGGCGCCTATAGCGTTCCAGAGCCGAGTGATTTCGTGTTGTATATGTGAAAATGCCGAAAGCACTCGGTTTCGGAGTGCTATGGGCGCCGGTGTCTGTGCTACAGTGAAATCTTTTAGAGTTTATGGAAAAAAAACTTTATATAAAGTTTATATTAAAATACGGCAGGTAGATCTAAGAGGAGTGGTGGCTCCCCTACAAAGTAAATATTAATTATGCAACATCATAAGAACCATTAGCAAAAATCTTTAAATTTTGTGGAATACATACATACATCCTTATTGAACTCAGTTGATTAAAATAAAATAGGATAGTTAGCTATAGGGAGAGCCCACATACAAAGTAATAACCTAATATCTAGGTAATTCCTAGGCTCTCAATTTCTTATCAAAGTTCATGCTGAAATATCAATTTTGTTTCATTGTTTTTCACTACACTGAGGGCAGCAAAGCGCACCGGGTTAAGCTAGTCATTATTACATTTATTATTTCGTTTTTTTTTTTTTAATTAATTTAAAAAATTTCTACATATCTATGTATATACATTACATATCTCAATTAATTAACTTTATAAAATTTTCCATGTCTTACTGAATCACTAGATTCTAATTAACACCTTTTTATAATCCCTTCTGTCACAACCATTAATTTAATTAATCATAATAAAGCGCAGCTTCAACATTTAATATTTACGTCATCGTTTTAACGTTGCATTATGTTTATACGAAACTGACGCATACACGTTTTTCTTAGGCAAAAAAAAAAAAAAAAACGCATAGTGGTTACGGCAAAACGTGCAACTTTAAATAAATTTCTAGCAGCTTACAAACCAACAAACAATTCAAACAAAAACAAACTTAAATATTACACTCACTTGAAAAAGCTTAAAAACACTGGGAAACACAGACTAGCACACATATGTACTTTGGATGAAAAATGATGATGGTAGTTGAGAAACAAAAAAAAAAGAAAAAAATAAGCCGGTTTTCTGCTGTAGGTTTATGTGTTTTTTGTTTTACTTTGCTTTGCCTTTTTATTTTGTTTTTTGCTTTTGTTTTTGATGGGGCTTTTTACTTGCATGTTTGTATGTAGATTGTGTGCAATTTCTTGTGTGTTTGCCTGCAATCGCCAACATCCAACAACAAACATTTTGTTGTCGTTTTTGTTATTTTTTGCCAGCCCCAACATTAAAAAATGATTACCAGTTTGCGCTCAGAAGTCGTCGCGTGCGGTTCTCATTGTAGTTTTGTACGTGTGTAAATGTTTGCCCAACAACAACACAAACGTGTGTAAAAGTATTGAAAGGGAATAGTGTAAAAGAAAAAGCAATCAAAGATTTTGTATTTTTTTTAGCAAAACAGTAAAATGTAGCATTAAATAATTAAAACTATAAAGAAATAAAAAGCAATTGTTCAAAAAATTGAAAAGTTATTATTTCTATTAGAAATTCTTGAAAATATTCTTTTGTAATTGCGTTTTTTTTTTGCTTAAAACTTAAGAATAAGAAGAGTATTTAAGTGAGAAACTCCAAAGTACTGTTTTTTCTTTTGGGTAAAGAGAAAGGTAAAGAAGTTTTAAACAAAATAAAAGGAGAGCGAGAGTACAAAAAAAAAAAAAACTTTGTAAAATAAAAAGAAGAAGACAAGTGTTTTTATTAAAGGTTTGACTGTTTGTGTTTAAATGCAAAAAATAAATTCTAATAAAAACAACAAAAACAAGATGAATTTAAAAACGCAAAACAAACAAAATTAAACATGTTTTTGTTTATTTAACAGTGAATTGATAATAATTAAAGTGAAATAATGGAAAAAATAAGAGTTAAAGGAAATTGAAAATAAAATAATTAAAAATTAAATAAATTATTAAAAATTAATGCAATTTAAACAAAAAATAATTTAAACTGAAAAAGTGAACACATTTTGAAGAAGAACCAAAAATTCTTTAAACTCCAAAACAAAATCAAATTTCGTAAGTTTTTCTCACAATTGTTTTTTCTTTTTTAATTTATTTATTTATTGCTTAAAAAATTTGTTAATTGAATTTAAATTAATTACAAAATCTTTAAAAATCATTTGAAAAAAAAGCTTTATTGTTAAAAACAACAGTAAAACAATAGGTACAAAACAACTTAAAAAAAGTTGGGCATAAATCAAGAATACCAGCACACTTGATTTTTAAATAATTTTGAAAATGATTCAGTAGCGCTTTTATTCGTGATTAAAGTAATGTAAAAAATTTTGCCCGCTCGAGTTATGAGTACTTGAAATTAGAATATAAAAATGCAATTTCCAATGATATCCATATTACATATATAGTCATAAATTTGATTTAACAAATCTTTTTACTCGTAATATTCAATTAATTTTTCTAAATATTAATTTTAAAGTGATTTATTTTCTTATTTAATGGGATAAGAGTGTGATATGCGGATCATATGAAAGCCTGAAATGTTCTCTAAATGATTTGATGTATACGAAAGTACCTTTATATCGATATATTTTTCAGATAATGTACCTTTGTAATAAAAGTAAAAAATAAAATATCATTTTATCTCACCATAGGTTTATGATTTGGCACATTTTATAAATCAACCGAAAGTCCTTTTCAAGGCCTTTCCAATGATACACATATTGTTCATATTATATTAAAGCAGGAAAGAGAAAATTACATTCTTATATCACAACTTCAAGTACCTATAACTCGAAAACTAACATAGAGCGGAGAAAGATTTTTATCTAAATTTTTTAACCAAAAAAATTGTTAAATAATCAATAGTTCCGGCAATCTTAATTTGTTCAAAAAGTTGCATGTTTTACTTATTAAACTCCAACCACTAAAAAAAACTACAAAAAAAAAAAACAAAAAACTGCTATATTATAACAACGAACATACATAATTATAATAAAATACAACAACCACAAGGTGTAAACATTCTAATATTATTTATCACAGTGTAATAAAAATGTGACCTCGTAAGTCCAGCTGATTTTCATGTACATACCTCGCGAAATTGTCAAATTGTTTTTGTATTCGCACGGAAATTTTTTTCACGATTTTTTTACTTTTCTTCTCCTTCATTTACGCATTTTCTGTTCATAGAATTTTGACATTATGGGCAGGAATTGTTTTTTTTTTAGATGCGCGGCCACTTTATAATTACATTATGTTATTTATTATTAGTGTGGAAATGTTAGTTAATTTAATATTTGTTGTTGTATTGTTATAAATTCTTGTTGTTGTATTTATGTTTAGAAATAAACAGTTGTAACTACTTCACTTATTTTAGCTTATGATGAAAAAACAAATATATATATATATATATATATATATATATATATATATTTTGATAAAGGGATGCCAGATGTGTTTACAATAAATTTTATATTTATAAGCAGTTTTCGATAAATTTTCTTTTGAAGAAATCTTGGCGAAATGTTATTTTTATAGAAAATTTTCGTAAATTTTTTTTTTGAAGAAAGTTTTCGTAAAATTTCTTTTTATAGAAAATTTATGTTAAATTTACCTTTTATAGAAAATTTACGATAAATTTTCTTTTTATAGAAAATTTTCAATAAATTTTCTTTTTATAGAAAATTTACGATAAATTTTCTTTTTATAGACAATTTGCATTAAATTTTCTTTTTATAAAAAATTTACGATAAATTTTCTTTTCATAGAAAATTTACGATAACTTTTCTTGTTATAAAAAATTTATGTTAAATTTACTTTTTATTGAAAATTTACGATAAATTTTCTTTTTATAAAAAATTAACGATAAATTTTCTTTTTATAGAAAATTAACGATAAATTTTCTTTTTATAGAAAATTTACGATAAATTTTCTTTCTATAGAAAATTTAGGATAAATTTTCCTTTTATAGAAAATTAACGATAAATTTTCTTTTCATAGAAAATTTACGATAAATTTTCTTTTTATAAAAAATTTACGGTAATTTTACGGTAATTTTACGGTAATTTACGGTAAATTTACGATAAATTTTCTTTTTATAGACAATTTGCATTAAATTTTCTTTTTATAAAAAATTTACGATAACTTTTCTTGTTATAAAAAATTTATGTTAAATTTACTTTTTATTGAAAATTTACGATAAATTTTCTTTTTATAGAAAATTAACGATAAATTTTCTTTTTATAGAAAATTTACGATAAATTTTCTTTTTATAGAAAATTAACGATAAATTTTCTTTTTATAGAAAATTTACGATAAATTTTCTTTTTATAGAAAATTAACGATAAATTTCCTTTTTTAGAAAATTTACGATAAATTTTCTTTTTATAGAAAATTAACGATAAATTTTCTTTTTATAGAAAATTTACGATAAATTTTCTTTTTATAGAAAATTTACGATAAATTTTCTTTTTATAGAAAATTAACGATAAATTTTGCTGTTATAGAAAATTTACGATAAATTTTCTTTTTATAGAAAATTTACGATAAATTTTCTTTTTATAGAAAATTTACGATAAATTTTGTTTTAATAGAAAATTTGCGATAAATTTTGTTTTAATAGAAAATTTGCGATAAATTTTGTTTTAATAGAAAATTTGCGATAAATTTTGTTTTTATAGAAAATTTACGATAAATTCTGTTTTTATAGAAAATTTACGATAAATTTTCTTTTTATAGAAAATTTACGATAAATTTTCTTTTTATAGAAAATTTACGATAAATTTTCTTTTTATAGAAAATTTACGATAACTCTTCTTGTTATAAAAAATTTATGTTAAATTTACTTTTTATTGAAAATTTACGATAAATTTTCTTTTTATAGAAAATTAACGATAAATTTTCTTTTTATAGAAAATTAACGATAAATTTTCTTTTTATAGAAAATTTACGATAAATTTTCTTTTTATAGAAAATTTACGATAAATTATCTTTTTATAGAACATTTATTATAAATTTTCTTTTAATAGAAAATTTACGACAAATTTTTTTTGTAGAAAATTTTATAAGTTTATGTTTTTATATAAAATCTTTAATAAGCTTTTGTTTCCTAGAAAATTTTAAAATTATTTTGTCCGGCAATACCTTGCTATAAATAATATTTATTTATATTTGCTTCTTTCTATTTCTTATCGTTTTTATTTTTACAAAAAAAGCTGTGTTTATCTGTCAATTTGCATATATTTTTTTGTTTGTGTTTGTTTTTACCACAATTCATGCAATTCTTTAGTATTTTTTGTTGTTTCCATGTGCATTTTTAGAATGCGTTTCTTATCCAATCTTTATACCGCAGCTGTTGTTGCTGTTGTAATAAAATTCTTATTGCATTTTTTATTATTACAATGTTGCAACTTTTGATTTAGCTGCAATTTGTGATATTGCTATTGCCTCTGCGTAGTGCTTTTATGCCTAATTAACATTCAGAGCAAGAAATTGTTAAAAAAGAATTTAAATGAGTTTATATTTGGACAATTACTTCTGACAATATTGCTAATGTGTGCTAGGAGTTTGAATAAGATTTAAAAAGATTTTTTTAAATTTCGGAAACTATAAATGGTTTGAATTACCAAATTATTTAATTCATACCATTTTATGGTTTGTAACTAGAAATCTGATGACATTTCCTGATTTTTTTTCATAAATGTTATTAAGATTTCAAAAGGAGCCTTTAGAAGGAAGCTTTTAAAAAGTTATTTTTAAGTTTTTTAATTATTGTTTTAATTTGAAATATTTTCCAAAATAAATCTTGTATCCCTTTCAAGTTGAAAGGTTTTAAATATCTTTAAATTTTTTCTTATAAAATAGTTTTAAATTAAACCACCAAGGTTTCCTTTAGCAATCTTTTTTAATGCCTTCACTTTTTTTTAGTATGCTCGTAATATATTTAACTTTATATTGAATTAAAAGTTTTTTTCTTCTTGCTCGAACTAACTAAGAGAGCTGTAAGTACAAAACGATTAAGTAAAAAACTAAAAGTTGCAGATAAGAAATATTGGGTTGTGGAAAAAAGAGATTTCTTTAAGAATCTCTTCTTTGAAAAGAACTAGTATTGTTATATAACTAAATTAGATTTTGAACTGAATTGAACTAGAACTGAAAAAAAGAATTGAACTGGAACTGAAAAAAAACTGAACTGAAATAGAACTAAACTAGAACTGAACTAGAACTGAACTAGAATTGAACTAAAACTGAACTAGAATTGAAATAGAACTGAACTAGAACTGAACTAGAATTAATCTGGAACAAAACTATAACTGAATTAGAATTGAACTAGAACTAAACTAGAACAGAGCTGGAACTGAACTAGAACTGAAGTAGAACTTAACTAAAACTGAACCAAAACTGAATAAGAACTGAACTGGAACGTATTTGGAACTGAACTAGAAATTATTTGGAATTAATGTGGAACTGAACGAGAAAGAATTTCGAACTTGGAACTGAACTGAAACTTAACTACTACTGAATATTGATTGAACTATAACTAAACTAGAACTGAACTACTGATGTGGAATTGAATTGGTACTAAATTAGAACTAATCTAAAACTGAAGTAGATTGATGTGTAACTGAACTAGAACTAATGTGGAACTGAACTAGAAATAATTTGGAACTGATGTGCAACTGAACCAAAACTTATTTGGAACTAATGTGGAACTAAAATAGTACTGATATGGAACTGAACTATAAGTGATGTGGAGCTGAACTAGAGCTGAATCAATACTGATTTAAAGGTGGAAGTGAATTAGAATTGAACTAGAACTGACGTTAAACTGGTTGAGATGCAAAGTAGAACTGAGCCAAACCGGATCTGGAACTAATGCTCACAGCGAATTCACTCTTTACTCCTCCCTAATTTGTTTTTCAAATCCTACCAAGGAGACCCAATAATTTTCTTAAACCAGCCAAGATTATATTAAATATTTCACACTTTGAATTTATAATTTAAGTTGTTTAAGGCTGCGAAAGGCAAGAATTTTCTTTTATCAACAACAGTAATTGCAGCAACATAATCATTGTCGTCATCATCATCATCAACAGCAATAACAATTCAATATTTTATACACAAATACCTGCAACACTCAAGCCCAAACTACGCAAGGAGCCAATGAACAGAAAAAAGCTCCTCTTATGCATCTGTAAAGAGTATAGAAGCTGCTGCATAAACTAGTAATATTTATTGTAACAAACGAGTTTTTTCATTTATTATTATTTTTTTTTTGTGAATTTGCTAAACAATTTTCATATCTATAAAAATGACTAAAGGAAACGGACCACAACTAGACCAGGCAAGAAGCTTGATGTATAGTTTAAGTTGACAGGAAAAGAGAACGTGAGCAGGTGAGAAAAAGAGCAAGAGGTGTGTGAGCAGGTTAAGGGAAGTCATAGATGAACAAGAAAGCATTCAACTCTTCCTCCTATTACAATTTCTGTCAACATTATCAGTATCCTGCTTTTAGTAATGTTAATGTTTTTTGTTGTTACTATATTGGAGGTTTATAAAAATTTCTGCAAAAATTAACATTTTTGCCCTTCATTCCAACTTTTTTGTTTTTGGTTTTATAATATAAAAAGCTATTTGCTACAGACTGTAAAAGGAGAGCCTAGAGATGTTTGTTTTTTTTTAGTTACAGCCTGTAAAAGCAAAGTAGAGGAGTGGTGTAGTGGTTGTGAAGGACAGACATTTGGTTTGAAGCTTAAAATCTAAAATAAAAATTGCAATGTGCACATTAAACTTCCTTTTTGCCTTTTGGCTGGTGGTTTAATGGCCATGTTTATAAAAGTGAACAATAAAAAAAGTTTTTTTTTTTCTTAAAAACGTGTTGTTACATGACGACGTCAACGATTTTGATGCTTATGATGACGGGGTTGCTTTGCTACGCTAAGCTCTGTTACTTGGGTACGATTTTTGTTTTCGTCTGCTTCTTTTTCTCTAGTTAGACAACGCATTCATAGAGGATATTGATGCTGTTTTGGCTGCTGATGATGATGATGATGACGACAAAACTACTATTATATGATTTTGCCCAGGCTATGAAATGTTACAACGAACGCTGTTTTTAACTTGGAATAGGTTTGTTTTTTGCTTTCTGTTTTATGTTGGAAAATGTTAAAGTTATAACAGAAAACCAGTCGGTGTAGTAATGCTACCGGCTGAATGAAAATTTAAATCTAACTTTAGAGCAAATGATAAAAACGATGATGAGGAGGAAGATGGATAATACGAGTAATGATGATGTGGTTAAAGCTGTTCTGTTGGGTTCTATTATGTGTGATTTTTATTGTAATGAAAAAATCATTTTGGGAAGTTATTAATTTAAAATTTTAGCTAATTATCCCAAAGTTTCCCAAAGGAATTTATATACATTGAGAAGACCTGTACTAGATCTAACCTGTGGGATTAAAATATTTATATTTTATTTGCTTAAAGTAATCTTTCTCTTGCATTCTCCTCCATATGAATTATTTTTCTGTAGGTATTATCAATGTATGTTTAATGGATATTAAGGCATTCTATATTTCCTCTCTAAGAGGTCATGATCTATTACTATAATTGGTTACAGGGTTTAAAGATAGATCTAACGACCTAACTCCATGCTGTTCTTATCACAGGGTGAAGTATGACGCGCTAACAAACGCCCCGTCTACCAGTATCAGTTTAGGAATACCACTATCTCGGCGAAGTGCTATCTAACGTCCTGCTGCATTTTTGTAAAATCGCAGCTGGAATTAGAGTAAATCACAACCACCACGTAAATCCTTGAAGTTCCTCACCAATAGTAAGGCCAGTATTATAGCATCGAGAGTATGCCACCGTATCAAGGGCTCTGCTGTTTCAAATTGTAAGAGGTCTCTGGTCAGTCTCCGAAAGTTTTTTTTCTGTTAGTATGGACTTCAGTTAAGTCCAGGTGATATTAAACCTATTATATCTGCGTAGAATAATATGTACCTCGATAGCTATACATCAAGGAGTATATCTCTTTGAGAAGACAAGACTTTAGCTACGACAGCATTTCAAGATTTTCAAAATGAGCGGATTTTACTTTCACATGCAGCAAGTTTTTCTATTGATATCATTTTGAAAAATCTCCACTGTTAATACGTACAAACATACCTACAAATATATATATATATATATATATATATATATATATATATATGTATAATCTGGAACTTTTTTCCTGCTCTTGAAAATAGATGGGTATTTGTCAATTGATAAAAATTATTTAGAATTTTTAGCTAAACATAACAGAACCAGTGTCATCTTCATTATGATTGGAACCTTTGGTAAATCAAACTTAATTGATATTCTTATGCCACCACCATTGACCCAACTATTCATTAATCTATAGTATAATAATATCCAATAAAGTAAAATAGAAATACAAAAATTAAAGAATTTCTGAAAAAATCATCATGGTTATTCTGGAGTAAAATAGAAATAAAAAGAAAATAATTATGAAAATTTATTAGAAACTGTCCGAACTTAAGTCCACTTGTATTACTGAATGAGCTCCGCTATTTGCAGATGGTATTTCAGGATGCTGATCAGCTAATTTACTCATTCCTTGTAAGAACCATTTTATATAATTTACAAATAGATTGACTACTCTCATGAAAATTTCTGGTCTCATCTCTTAGCAAAGATTTCGACTTCTATTATTCTATTATTATCCTTCAGTTAACCTCTCCTTCATTTCTATAACAGAATCATAAATCACTTGAAACTTGAAACCAAAAAACCTAGAATTCCTATATATCTGCAGGATATCGTTGTTGAAATTCCACTGATATTTAGCGGATGCTTATATAAAGTATAAAGTTTATAGCAACAGAGTTAGAACTGAACTAGAACTGAATTATAACTGAATTATAACTGAAATAGAACTGAACAAGAACTGAATTAGAACTGAAATAGGATTACGCCAAAACGGAATAAGAGTTGAATTAGGAGTGAACTAGAACTAAATAAGAACTGAAGTAAAATTGAACTAGAGCGGACCTTGAAATGAACTAGAACTGACGTAAAACTGAAATAGAACCGAACTAGAACTTAACTAGAATTGAACTGGAACTAAATTAGAATTGAACTAGAGCTAAATTAGAACTGAACTTGAACTAAACTAGAACTGAATTAGAACTAAACTAGAGCTGAACTGGAACTGAACTTGAGCTGAGCTAGAACTAAACTAGAACTGAATTGGAATTCAACCAGAACTGAACCGGAACTGAACTAGAAAAGAATTGAAAATCAACTAGAACTAAAAAAGTCTATTTTTTATGTCATTTTAGAATTCCTCTCTTTGTCTTCTCTATCTCTAAGTAGACATCATAAGTGAAATGTCTTCCCAAGTAAATATTACTTCATATTTATTTACCTTATTACCACATACCAAAGCGTGTTATTTATATTTCTTTCTATTTTTACATTTTTCTAAAAAAAAAAAATCCGTTTGTTTTATCACACATTTCACTGGCTCAAACTAACGTTTCAATGTTCTAGGCCACTTCACAGGTATTTTAACAGAACTGAATATAGAGTATGTAATAAAAAAAACCTAAAAGAAGAAGAACAACAGAAAAGGCAAAAAACTATTTTGCCAAGCTCTTCAAAAACTGCAGCTAAGAATATAACAGATGCCTTAACGTCAATTACCGGAACGGCATGTCAAAAGAAAATAACATTGACAAAGAAAATGCAAAATAAGAGGAGAAATGAAATGAAATGGCCAAAGCAAATCGAAATAATGTCAATATTTCTGTTACTTTTTATTATTCGACACAAACATGCAAATTGTGTAAGAGAAGAGGAAACGTGAAAGAGGAACATAATAACAGATACAAAGTAATGGCTATGGATTATTTGTTATAGAATGTACTAGTACATTATAGTTATGATAGGAATGTGTAAAAGTACAAAAATTGTTTTGCAATCAATCACTTTTAAAATGACACTGAAGGCAAAGGGATGTTAAGGAATTTTGACTTAACAACTAACGTTATGACAAGTTGTGAAAAAGACGTGCAATTAAGCCGTTGCAAATGAAATGGGAAGGGAATATTTTTAGGTTTATAAGTGCAAAGATATAAAATTGAAAGGAATGCTATTATAATATGTATATTATTTTTAATATAAATTTGTTTATTAGAAAGAGTCACTTAAAAAGTTATTTAATTCATTTTGAATTTCTGCCAATTTATTACCTGTATTACCTCTTTCATGTCTGCTGAAGTAGTCCAACATACAGGTCTGTCAACAAGTCTAGTCAGTTTTTTTTTTAGTTTACAAAATGTTGATGCAACACTTGTATGACAAGTTTTTGTCACAGCAAAAACATTTGGGTGACAATGAAAATATCAATGATGGTATATAAACAAAATTTCAAGTAATAAATGGTCGTTGAAAATAGAGAGAGAGTGGAGGAAGGAAAAAATTGGCTACAAGACATATGTTGCAATGAAGAGGAAGGTATTTTATATAAGAGAAACGAGAGGAAAATTTTTTTTGTCAGTTTTAATTAAGTTCTAGTTCAGTTCTAGTTCAGTTCTAGTTCAGTTCTTGTTCGGTTCAAATTCCATTCTAGTTCAGTTCTAATTTAGTTCTAGTTCGGTTCTTGTTCAGTTCTACTTCAGTTCTAGTTCAGTTATTTTTCAGTTTTTGTATAGCAATATCGGATTAGTTCCACTTCTATTTTGGACCAATTCCAATTCTAGTTCAGTTCCAATTTAGTCCTAGTTCGGTTTTTTCAATTTAGCAACAGTTTCATCTCAATTTTGAATCATTTACAGTAGAGTTTTAGTTCAGTTCTAGTTATGTTCTAATTCATCTTTGAAATAGTTCAATTGTAGATAAGTTTCAATTCGAACCAATTTCACTTTAGTTCTAGTTCTAGCGCATTTCTATTTCAGATCGAGTTCATACTAAATTTATCTTTTTACTCAAACAAATTCTTATAAATTTCTTTAGTTTCACAATTATGATTTAATTAGTTATGTGCTGGCATTGAAAAATTCTCCTTGGAATAAAGTTGTAATAAAAAAATCATCAAAAATGTTCATCAGCATCTCGTAACATAAATTTGCAGAAAAGTATTCCCCTTATCCCTCACTTCCTTTGGCAACAAAAATTTAATATTAAATTTATTTTTTTTTCGTTTCATTTTTTCAACGTCTGCATTTTCTTATTACTATTACTGTAATATTTGTTTTACACTCATAAATACTTATTTGCTATGTTTAATTTATTCCACTATCTAATATAAATATCACATAACAGACTTTAAATCTTCTTTACACTTCTATATTTTCATTTTGTTGCTTCTCGTTTTGCTTTTGCTACAAGAATATTGTTTGTTGTTGCTGTTATTCAAGCCAAAACAGCTACCAGCTCTCTTCGCACATCTGTCAGACCCTTAGGGGACTATTTATATTTTATTTTTCTAATTTAACTTTGCAATTTCCACTGATTACTACAAAAACACTTTATAAAAAGTGCCAAAATATATATAAACATACAGACGGACGGATCGACAGATAGACAGACATGCAAAACCGACATAACCCAGCAGGAAAATATGTTAGTACTTTATCACTGGAGCCATTTGTGAATCCTTCCACATCATTCCGAAAAAAAATTAAACACATTCCACTTCGACTTCTATGAAAATTCCTCTAAGAAAGCCACGGCTTCCTTAAAAAATATCCGGTACTCATTCTTGTTTCCCCTTCATTAGATGCGAAGTAACTTCCCTTTAACAACCAGACATAATTTTAAATGCGAGACTTACGAAATTCAAAAT
The DNA here is from genome assembly GCA_932274085.1 of Protocalliphora azurea. NCBI lineage: Eukaryota > Metazoa > Arthropoda > Insecta > Diptera > Calliphoridae > Protocalliphora > Protocalliphora azurea. The sequence continues at coordinate 25,602,903 of OW026520.1, forward strand.
CATTTAGTCTTATTTTAAGTGTCGTTAGTGAAGGTAGCCTGTATGTTTTTTAAATTTCAGACTCTTTTGTAATAGTATTTCACATGAGAGATCACATTTATTTAAGGGCAATTCCTTGGCTTCTCGCTTCTTTTTGGAAGTGAAAAGGAAAAGCCATGAATTCAATGACATGTCGTGTAAAAAAAAAAGATAATAATTTTGAAATGCGAATGGCACGTCTTATGGCTGCTAAATAAAGGATTTTAGAATGTATCTTTAGCCCTTCTTTTTCCGGCTGGGAAGTTTATATCTAACTGTAGCTATACATATGTATATATGAGGGTCTAATAAAATGAAATAAAAATTAAACTGAAAGAAAAACAACATAAATGAAATTCCATAAAAGAAACCAGCAAGATAAACCTACAATAACATCAAATATACAAAAAAAAAAAAAAACTTGAATCCTTTTGGTAAAATAAAGTCCTGTAATAGGAGAAATAAGATGTTAAGGAGAAGGTTAGGAAGAATCACATAAAGAAACAAAAAAAAAACTGCATGCTTCCTACCATTGAAAACCTACTAAACCATATTATATACTCACATAGATACTTTTATCAAACAAACATTCCTTTAAAATTCACATGCTGGTACTCGTGCTTTTTATAGTAGTAGAAGCATTTAGGAATGTATTGGTATTTGTTCGATATGAATACAATGTAATGAGCACATAAAATGAAGCCAAAGTAATACCCTCCATTACTTCTTACTATTGCCACTTTTGCCTACAGATAAATACACAAAAATTACAAAAAGTACTTTAATACCAGCCTACACAGAAAAATATCAAACGAATTTTGAAAAGAAGTGAACCAGATTATAATTTACTTGCTTCAGAAAAGAGAGATAATAAATAGTTCGTGAAAAGAGAGTATTAAGTATTTACAGGAAGTGGAGATTTGTTAAACTAAACTGTAAATATTTTATAGAGAGAGAGAGAGAGAGAGAGAGTAGAAGTTTAAAAGTTTTGTGTGTGCAATTTCACCAGAAGCATAGAAGTCATTCAGAATTTGATTAGAAAGTTTAAGATACTCAAGACATGTAGTGAACCTACAATCGTTTGCAATATTTTCGTTGAAATATGGCGTTGAAATTATAGTGATTTACTAGATATTTCCGAGGTAAAATATTCGTTCCCTTTAAATATCAAACAACTCAAGAACTAGAACCGGAATTTTCTCAATTGGAAGATATTGAAGAAAGTTTATCTCCAACAATGGTCTGATCGAAAGACTTATAAGGTTTGTTTACAATACAATATTAAATGCAAGAATGTTAAGACTTCAGCCGATATTTTGTAAAAGTATTGAAAATTGGGTCCCAAGAAATAGTCGCTATATTGATCATATGAACTAAATCGAATTTTATAGTCAAGTGCCATAAATGAACTCTGGATTACTTTTCAATACTTAAAACCTTTTGTACTTAATTTTAATAAAAAAATAGCTTTGTCCTCATTTAAAAGCCCTTTTACCTTACAGATTCTTATTATAAATTGTATACAACCTTTATATTATTCAGGTAGTTGAGGAATAAATGATATATATCCAAAGTATGAACGTTGGGATCTATATTTTTCCAAAATGGTGTCTTCTTGTCTTGTTCATATATTAAATTCATTCAAGAGTATATTTCAGAGTTTGCTGGTGAAAATAAACTGATTCCATTGCATATTGGGTTAAAATGTGTCAAAAGTGTCGATTAATTGAATTTGCAAATTAACTTTTCGTAATGGGTACCGCATAAAAATAGACAAAATTATGTATCGATAGCACTAAAAACTATTAGTCTGGAATAAGTTGTTTTTTTGATTTTTTTTTGGGCTGAGATATCAAGTTTAACAATTTTTTTAAGTATAGGAAAAGAACAAGTGGAAGTGTTGTATTCGGCTGGGTCCAATTTTTTATAACCTTCCAAAAATCTATATTTCATAAATATATAAACATATTAGAATTATCTCTTGTGAAAATTTTTGCTTTAATCTGGAAATATACGTAACATTTGTAAACTGGTGTTAATCATTACATCGGAAATTTGTAACATAAAGTCCCCGAAAACTCCTTGGGCATATAACTTAGGAAGATCGCTCGGACCAAACTATAAATTCCTTTTCAGTTCTCTGCCGACATTTTTTTATGAAAAAGAAACCTTAGAATTAGAAATTTTAAACTTGAATTTTAGCTATTTTAAAATTCAGAACTTTTAAGAAATTTTAACTTTGGGGCTCCAAAACACAATTACAGTTAAGTGATAATATTTTAAGAAAAATCACCTCACATACTCAGATTTACTTGTCAAACTTATTTCTTCTTCAAAAAATATGCCCATATTAAAACAAAATTCAAATGGATTCTACGAGAATACGAAACATAGCTTGAAGATTTCTAATCTAGAACACTACCCCTAGGCTATCGCTACCCATGGAAATTTTGTTAGAAAATAATTATATGTTCTCCTCATATATTTATGTGAACAGTATAAAAATCAATTCACAATACTATATATTGAATATATTTAAAATTCAACAATTTTGAAAAATTAAAAAAGAATTCAAAGCTAATAGTTTTAAAGTGTTCCTAAATGTTTCAAATCCAGGCGAATAGAAATATAATTTTTATTTAATAAATTTCAAAGAAACATTTTCAATTAATTAAAAATATATTTCATAGGGCCTGTGTGAAACGATAGCAAAGTAAGTTTGTTAGTAAATTTTTGATTGGTATAAGGCGAATAAAATTTTACTAGCTTATACCCAGCAAAAATTTTGCTTTCCTGGTAAGTTAGCAGGTATAATTGGAAACAAAAATAAACTACTTATTTTTTGCCTGAATAACTAATTATTTTTGTTCGACTTGTCCACAAATTCATGTAGTTATCTTTTGACTCTAGGGGTACTCAAAAATATGTACCTAAATACTAACCATTCGTTTTTACTGACTAACGTCTTACTCAGTACACCATCTCGCACATAGCATCCTAAGCGACAAAAACTCTATTTAGTTTAAAATATCTTTTTAGACATTTTGTTATAAAAAACTAACAGCTTCAGAATGGGGTTGAACCAACAACCTTCTGGTTGTTAATCTGGCGCCCTAGCCAACTCATCCACGTGATTGCAGTATTACTGTACTATTATACTATTGAGTAATTATTAATGTAATACAGAGTAGGCAAATAATAATGACGCCTCATTACCAAGAAACTACTTTAATAAGTAGTTGTTATTACCGAAAACCAAAAAGTTTTTGCTGGGTAATACTAGTAGAATTTTGACACACATATATAAATGTTAGACGTTTAAAAAATATTAGAAAATATTTCAATAATAAAAAATATTTAAAAATTTAAATTTAGTTTTAAAATTTCAAACACAATGCATTATTTAAGATACTTGATATTGATTACTATATGTCCATTTGAACACAAAACATGACCAAAGTAGAGTTTTTCTTTCACAAAGGGTTTCAAATAAAACATTTTTTATTTTCAATCTAATTTTTTATTATTATGTTTATGTTAGAAAAAAGTTTGTACATAAATATAAAAATTTACTTTCACCGATTTCAGTTCATAATATTTAAGCATATTTTCTTAAGCATTAAAACTTTTTTTATATTTTTTCAAATGAATCAAAAGTCAAGAAGACTGAAAAATTGTTTAAATTGTCATTTATATTTTCAATTTGTAAAAAATGTTTGAAATTTTCTTTGGAAAATTTTAAGTTTTTAATGATTTTTGGCTACATTTTGGAACAGAACAGAAGCGCTTTTTTATCAAAATGATGTGCTGCAGAATGCGAGCGAAGTTATGCAAATTTTTAAACATTATTTTTTTTTACAGATTTGCCTTGGAATTTTAATGCTTTTTTTGTTATTATTTTCATATACATATAACAATTTTCAATTACCATTTGCTATCAAATATAATAAAACTAAATCAAAGATTTAGCAAGATTTTTGCAAATTTCCTAAAATTTTCATAATGAACAATTTAATAATATCTGTGAACAAAATTTTATTTTTTATGAAAAAACTTTAGGAAAAAAAGTCATATTTATGAAAAAAAAAATTTTTTGAAATCTATGTATTTTTTTCTCTGTATATAATAGAAATTAAATTTGTCAATATTTTTCAATTTTTATTTTTCTCCCTTAGATAAAATATTTTTTACCATAGAATTTTTCCACCCTTTCACACACGCCCATAGTTCCTAAATCTGACATCTCAAAATTTTAATTTTTCTTAGAAGAGAAATTACAAAACAAATTTTCGAAGTCTTATATATTGAAATTTGTTATATTTATTGCTTATACAAAAAGTTTAAAACGCAACTCAAATCTAAATAATACTATTTTTATAGAAAACGCATCAAAAAGTACCTAGAAATTCTTGTTAAATAATTTTTTTTCTTTTTTAAATAATGAAAATGATTGTTATGATTAAAAATAACTTTTGAGAATATATGTCTGTCTGGACGTCTATCCGTCTGCATGTTGAAATAGATTTTTTGAAGCCCATAGTTCAATAAATACATTTCTCTTTCAGTACATATGTGGTATATAGTCTCGAAAATCTTGGTATTGAAATTAGTTTAGAAATGGCGGAGTTATGAACGATTTTCAAGCGTCAAAAGTTTTACCAATTTTCTTTACCGAAATTCATTAGTATTATCTATTTAACATGTATTTCTATGGGAAAGTAATGAGATTGAGTAGTCTAGAGGAAGTGTTCTAGACTACATATAGTTAAGCCTAAGTTCATATCCCCGGGACTCTTCTAAATTACTGTCTTTCCTGAAATATATATATATATATATATCACATTATCACTCCACTACTGGGATGAGGGAGAGTGGTGGCCCCATGCAATGTAAATATTAAGTATAGCTTTTTATATTATAGTGAAATTCTTAACATTTTATAGGAATAATTTTCTTATTAAATTCCATAGTTTTGGTAAGAATTGGACCGGTAAGACTAGGAGAGGTAGTGACTTCATACAAAGCAAACGTTAGTTATCGCCAGTTCAACAAAAAAATCCGCTTTAAAAAAGTGTCTTGTGTGTATAAAAAAAGTGTTCTTCTAATCGGAAAATATGCCGTTAGATTTAAAAAAATATGCTTCTAAAATATTATTTTTCTGGATAAATTTTAAATTATGTATCTATTATTTATGCTAAAAATAAATTGATTTTTATTAGCAGTTGCTAAAAATTGTTTTCTATTTGTACTTAAAAATACTCAAATCTTATAATACGTTGTATTATAAAATTACAAAATGTTTGCAAATTATGTATATACAAAATTTCTGTTGGGTGCAAAAAATGCAATATTATGCTCTTATGTTTAAAACATACAAAAATATGTAATTTAAATTTTTAAATCTGCTCTAAAATATGAAAATATGCTGCTAATCCCAAAATATGCAAAAATAAGCTGTTAGGATCAAAATATGCAGAAATATGCAGTAACAAATAACAAATCGATGTAAAATTTCTTAAAATTATCTAAAACTGATAAATAACTAATAGTTTGGTTGATTTGAAGTCCAGGAAGGAATACGATTTTGCATATTTTTGATTGCGCTACAGATTGGGCTAAGCTTTTTGGGTCAATTGATTTCTGGTTGGGCAAACGATTCTTTTTTTTTTTGTTAAAACTCGTGTTTGTGAAGAAAATCTAATTCTTCATAAATTCTATTTTATTTTATTTTTTTTTTTTTGGTAGAAAAAAGTTATTTCTGAATATTTAATCAAATCAACACCAGAAGCAAAATATTTCACCATAAAAGTGTTTTCACTGAAATCCAATTTTTCATTTATAAACCGAAGTTTTCATAAAAAATACAGATTTTCACAAAAATCTGAGAATTTCTTTACTTTTTACAAAACTATAAATTAATCACAGATTTTAGTTTCTTGCAAAAATCCATTTATATTTAAAAATCAATACTCTCCCGTTGTCCTTGTTGGCTAGTTGGTAGTTAGCTTTTCTGACGATCTGGGGATCGTGAGTTCGATTCCTGGCTGAGAGTGTTTTGTTTTCACTACAACGAGCATATGGTATTCTTTATTACACTCGGTTAAAATTAGAATATAATTTGCAATTGTATAATTAAGGCAAACCAAATGTTTGATTTAAAATTTGAGAGCAATTTGAAATAAATTTTTTCTCAAATGTAAACATTTGGTAATGATTTGATAATAATAGCATTCTCAATAAAAAGGGAATTTTTTCTCCAATTTTGATGCAAATTTAAATTAAGGTATGAATTAACCTTTGATATCAAAAAAAAAGACATAATTTTTCAAACGTTTTAAATACGACGACTCTGTATTTGTTGGTATGATTTGTATAGAAATAAATTTTCTGTTTCAATTTTGTACTTTTCAGTACTTTACTTTTACTTTGTCCCTACCCTTCCACAACCTATTTTAAAAATAAGAATGAGTTCTTCCATCCCCCTGCCTAAAATCTATACTATACCGGCCTTTTATTCCCATAATGAGATTCTAGCAATGAACAATAATCAGCTGTTGAGAAAAAAAAGCAAAATTAACACAACAGCTGCACAATAAAAGAGAAATTGCATTTTATTTTTATAAAAGAGAACATTATTCCAAACAGTTACAAAAACAGCTGTTTTAAAGCTCCCTACAATAAAAAGTAAAAAGCTATACTCTTTCACTTTCACCAAAACAGTAATGGGTTGAATAAGGGATGCTTTTGGCTGCACACTTTGCAAAAAAAAAAAAAAGCTTTTCAAAGCTTACAACTCATACCTTAAAGATAAATGTATAGCAACAGCATAACTACAGCTGTTTTAGCTTGTGACGTTGGATACATGTTACTTGCAATGTTTAAAATGTTGTTTCGCTTAAGTTAACAGTAATTTTTTTTTTTTTTTTAATATGAATAACAGCTGTTTAGGGATTTCTTTACTCTCTCGCATTTAAAGAAGAGTATAAAGTTTTTTAGGGAGACAGCTAGCACACACATGTTGCCGGTTATTTTTGGAGAGCAGGCGCTCTACAAAATGTTGAGTTTCCTTTTGGAGATATTTTTTTTTGTTATTTTTGTTTTCTTTATATTGGCATTTTCTATTTATGTAACCTTCAAAATATGACAGCTGTTTGAACATAACAGTTCTTAAAGCTGCTACTGTTTAAACAATTTGCTAAAATAGTAATAGAAATGTTAAGAAAATAGTAGTAAAAATGTTATTGTCATCTCTGTCTATTACATTTCCCTAACAACAAATTGCAAAAATTTTAAGAAATTTAACATTAAAAGTTAGGGAGGATTTAGGGAACAGTTCCTAATTTCTGTTATTGAGCATACAAAGTAATTTGCTAAAAATGTTACTGAACACTCACTGGGCTAAAGGGTCGGGGGTAAAACAAAAACATATAAACTGCAAAAGTATTGCTACGTGCAAAGAGAATCTTCATTTCATTTAGGTGAGTTAAGTTAAGCTATTCAGCTGGTATTTTTCACTACCAGCTGTTATTTCTTAATGTTGCCTAAGCTGGCAATGACGCTGCTGTTGCTATTATTCCTCCTTGTAACTTGCAAGCGAGCCTTCTTAACCATTCAACCATCCATCCATTCAGTGTGCACCGAGCCTTCGTTGTTAGCTTTGCGTTGTCCATGTAGTCATTAGCTTCGTAGAAAGTGAAGCGTGCGGTCGTGCCATAAGAAAGCAGGATAACACTCTTCTTTTTTTTAAATAAAATACCAATAAAATTTTCCTTAAACCAAAAACTCGTGTGTGTGTAGTGCGTGTAGTTTTTTTTTTCATTTTTTCGTATACTTAAAAATAAAGTTTTAAATGTAAAAAAAAAAAATTAAGTAATATTGTTTTTGGCTTCAAATTTAATTAAAATTTTTCGGCACAATCATCAAGCAAAAGGCGAAATTTCAATAAACTTAATGTAAATTTGTTAGAGTAAAAAAAAAGCAAAAACAAACGTTGTAAAAATATTTTTTTCTTTTGTAAACGATTTTGAAAGGTATAAAAATATGGGCATTTTTGGAAATATTAAATTAAATAGAATTTTTATTTTAAAATTATAATATTTTTTTAAATTTGATTAATATTTTTTTTTCAAATATTTAAAAAAAAAAAAAAAAAAATGTTAACATCGTTAATAATTTAAGGAAAAAATAATTAGAATTTTTAGTTTAAGTTCTTGAATAATTTTTTAAACTTGATTTATATTTTTAGTTTTTACTATTAATTTATAGCTTTGTTTTTATTATTATTATTTTTTGAGAAATTTAAAAAAATTTCATTTATTATTTCTATGGAAATTTGTATTGAAATTGTATTAAAATTTTGAAATTAAATGCAATTTTTAATTTAAAGTTGCTTTATTTTACTTATTTATTATTATTATTATTATTGTTATTGTTATTGTTATTATTATTATTATTATTATTATTATTGATTTATAATACAGATATACACTGATTCTGCGGCACTGGATTTTTCAGTTAATTCTTATGCACATTATTATGACATTATTAGTATTAAGCCTCAAAACCTCTTTTCTTGAATTAACTTTCGTTTTCGCGAAAAAAAATCGTTATTTGTAAAATTATCGAGGTTGCACCATAAATTTGGGGAATATCTCGAAAACGACTTGTCTGATTTTGTTCAATTAAATAATCAAAAACAAAAAAAAAAAAAAAAAAAAAATCCAATTAAAATTGTCTTTAAGTTATACGCACAAATTTTTTAATAACCTCAATAATTATGGAAATATATTTTTTGAAAAAAAAATTCCACTTTTCAAAAAATCATAAAAATTTACAAATGTCAAAAATTAAAATTGTTATTCTTTAATCATAAAGATAAAATTATTGCAAATACAACAACAAATATTTCATTAAAATCAGTGAATAAATTTTGCTTTTATTCACAAGTGCGTGAAGATACTCATTTACAAATTACAAATTACATAGAAATATTAAAAAAATCACGAAATAAATTTTATTTATTTTTTAATATTCCTATATAATTTGTAAATTAGTTTCTTCACTATATTGTGAATAAAATCAAAATTATGCTTTGATTTCGTTGAAATGTATGTTGTAATTTTTGCAAAAGATTAATCTTTATAATTACGGAATAAAAATGTGAAATTTGTACATTTACAAATTTGTATTATTTTTTGACTAATTTTTTTTTATTTTGTACAAAATTTAAGTTTTTTTTCCCATTTTTTTAGGGTATAAAAAAAGTTATGTGAGTATAATTTGAAGAAAATTATAATGCGAATTTTAAGAAATTTTATTGAACCAAATCAGTTAATTAGCTTTCGAGATATGCTTCTATGCAACCCTGTTAATTTTACAAATAGCAATTTATCGCGAAAATTAAGTCAATTCGAAAAAGTGATTTATACGCTTAGTACTTATTATTAGCGTATATTCGAATTGACTGAGATATCACGTGCTGTAGAAAAAATTATAAGTCTCTAAACCTGTGTAATTTAAGTATCACAAAAATTTTGCGTTTTTGTTAAAATTTCTTCAAATTTTTATTAATTGATGGAAAGTTTAACTAAAGTTATTTTAGTTTTTAGTTAGACAAAATGCTTTCAAATTGTTTATTTATTCGCAATTTCTTCTAATGAAACCGCTTTTTATTTTTTTTTAATAATTAAAAATTATTTGTTAAAAAAAAAAAACATTTCAATATTTATAAAACAAAAATAATTTGGAATTAAAATTTTAAAATTAAATACAATTTTTTAACATTAAGTTTTTATTTTTCAAGCATGATTTATACATTCGTAAATTTTTTAAATATTAAAAATATATTTAAAAAAATACTTAAAAATTTTTATTAATTTATTTAAACTTAAATAATAGTTACTTTAGTTTTTAGTTAGAAAAACTTATTTCAAATTGTTTTTAATTAATTAGTTGTTCTTTATTACACAATATTTTTTCCATTCTTTAAATAAATTTTAAGATTTTTTTCTGAAGAATTTTTGTATATTTTTTGAAATAATTAAAAATTTATAAAACTAAAACTAAATTTATTAAAAATTTTTTATATTTCTATTTTAATTTTAAATTTGTTGTTTTTTTAAACCTTATTTAAAATTTTGTAAATTTTTTTTTTGTAAATTTTAAAACAAACATTTTTTTAAATATCTAAATTTTTTATTAATAAATGGAAATTTTATTAACAATTTTTTCTTTCTTTTTTTAATTGAATAAAATTATTTCAGATATTAATTATTTTCTAATGATATAAATAAATAAATATTTCAAATTGTTTATTTATTAGCAATTTTTTAAAGAAATGTTTCTTAATTTTTTTTTTAGGATTTTTTTTCTTAAAATTTGTATTAATTTATAAAAATTTTAAGAAAGCTTGTTTTGTATTAAATAAACTTATTTAAAATTATTTATTTTTAAAATATTGAAAAAACATTTTTTTTTTTTAGTTTTTAAGGGAAATTTTTAATTTTTCTTTGTATAACTCTTATTCAAATACAAAACTGTTTTAACTATTTTTTTTTAAATATTTTACAATATTATTTGAGAATTTGTATAGATTTTGGATTTTTTTTATTTTCATTTTTTTAATTTCCTAAAGTGGATTTTTAAATCTTTATTGGAGTTATTGAGAATCTATTTATTTAGCTTGATTTTAAAAAAAAAACTTTTTCAATAATAAAAATAAAATTGAAATTATATAGATTTTCTCCCAATATTTATGGTAAACCTTGACAGATCTTAATTCGAATTTAGACAATTTTTACACCAACGACAAATTTCAACAAAAATCATTATTTTCTGTTCAGTTTAAAATATCTGTTTTGAAATTTTCTTATATATTTTAATTGAAGATATAAATTACAAAAAAGTATCTGAAACTATAAATTAAATTATTTATGAGGAATTAAAATTTGTCCTTTCTGCAAATTACTAAAGGTTTTTAAATGTTTTATAAAAAAAGAAATTGCCTATCATAAATAAAAATTAAATATTTTTGAAAGATTTATTTCAACAAAAATTTACATAAAAAATTGAAAATATTTTCTGATAAGTTTATTGGAAATTTACAAAATTTAAAAATTTCGTTATGAACAAATTTCAAATAAGAAATTCTTTTTAATAAGAACTTTTTCATTCTAATGAACCAAAAATTTAATTATAAAAAAGCGAGAAATTCTCGGTCAATATTAAGTTTAGTTTGCTGCTTCTAATGTATGAGAAGCCCCAGCAGTGTTGCCGTTGGAGATTTTTAAAAAGTGTCCAAAAGAGGGGATTTCAAAAAATAAAGTCCAAAAAATAAATATAAATAAAGTTCAAAAAAGGGGCCGGGCCAGCTGCTTTACTACTTGAAAATCTCCCTAAAATGTGTTTATTTGATAGAAACGTAAATAAAAAAATGTTGTATTTTAAGAAAAACTACTAAATTAGATTGTATTAATTAAAAAAATAATTTATTTATAATAATTTTTATTATTGCAAAAATAAATATTTATTCATAAAAATAGTTAAAATAAAACTCTCTTTTTATTAAACTTCTGAACTTTTGTACAAATCTCCGTCTAATAAATTTAGGACTGAAAGCATGAATTCACAAATGCTTAAGTCTGTTTGCAAATTTGTTTTTTATTAGTGATAATTTGGGACAGGAAGTTTATGTATTTAAAAACTCTGTTTCCATTAATTAAACTTCTGGACTTTTGTACGAGGTCTTCACTCGGTCTACAATCTTACAAATCCCCGTCTAATTAATTTAGGACTGAAAGCATGAATTCACAAATGCTTAAGTCTGTTGGCAAATTTGTTTTTTATTAGTGAAAATCTGGGACAGGAAGTTTATGTATTTAAAAACTCTCTATTAACTAATTAAACTTCTGGACTTTTGTATGAGGTCTTCACTCGGTCTACAATCTTACAAATGCCCGTCTAATAAATTTAGAACTGAAAGCATGAATTCACAAATGCTGACCTTAAGTCTGTTGGACAATTTATTTTTTATTATTGATAATCTGGGGCAGGAAGTTTATGCATTTAAAAAGTGTGTTTTAAGCGCTATAAAATATTAAAATATGCCCTAAAAACAAATAAAATATGCACTTATTTCATAACTTTAAAAAAAAAGAACATAAAATTTTAATTCAGTGTCATATATATGGCATATGTGAAACGATAAAAATGTTCTACAATAAAAAATATATTCTCCATGAAGAGAATAATTTTCATTTCTGCTGTGTGAAATAAAAACTGAAAAATATTGAGAAATTTAAATTTTATTATCAAAATATCAAAAAGAAATGTGTGAATATTGAATATGAAGAACTTTAAAGAACGTTATGTGTTTGAAATGCTAAACGATTTCCAAATTTATATTATTTTTCCAAATATCTTATTTAAAAATTAAAAAATTTATATTCCTCTGTCAAAATTTTGACTATCCCTACAAGCCATGATACAAAAAAGAAGGTAGTTTTAATCAATTATTTGTTTACAAAAATAAGAATTTTTAAAGTTTTATTATTGTAAACATTTATAACGAACAGATGTTATAAAATGCGTTTTAAATTTCAGGGAATTTTATTAATAAAATTGTGTAATTATATTATATGGTAACTAAATTCATATTAAAATTGTTGCAAATATTCCATACTTTTATACCCCACACCACCATAGGTGGTTGAATTATTATGCGTTTGTGCTAATATTTGTAACGCATAGAAAAAATCAATCAACACCCACCTTAAAGCATACCAATCGATGTCCGTCCGTCCGTCTGGCTGGACGGCTGGCTGGCTGTCCATTTAACCTTTTTCACAAAGTACAGGTCGCAATTTTGAAGATAATTTAATGAAATTTGGCATGTATGACTTTCATGACAGAAGGACGAATCCTATTGAAATTGATTATGATAAGTCCATTATTTTACCTAGTCCCCATACAAATGACCTCCCGGAATAGGGATTTAACGATCATAAATGCCTTAAACATAGCAATATTGTAATGAAATTCGGTGCAAGGAAGTTTTGTATAGGTATCAATCTTTGTGAAGATCGGCCCATAATTGACCACAGCTCCCATATAAAACCCTCTTCCGAAAATCACTTTAACGTGCATAAATTTCATACACATGTTAGCATCAGGTTTATATTCGACACAAAAAAGTTTTATATAAGTAGAAATCATAGTGACAAATTTTATGAGGATCGCTCCATAATTTAGCATAGCTCGAATATATAAATTCATCCAAATGTTAGTATTAACGTAATATTCCGTATTTGTATATTTTATTTTACACTTAGTAAAAGTATAGGTCCACAATTGACAACATGTCTAATATAAGACCCATCCACGAATTATGATGGACATGAACAATGGTGTGGGGTATCATATGGTCGGGCTTGACCGACTATATCTTTTTTTCTCATTTTTTTTATTAAAATTGATATACAAATGAATTTCGATCCAACAAGCTTATATTTTAGGAGTATGTAAAAATGTATGTTTTGGAAAAAAGAAAATAAACCAGTACCGATATTGTCGTTTTCGAAACAAGGAATTAAATATCCTAATAAGATTTTTTTCTGAAAGATTTTAACCCTCTTATAGAAAAATAAGAAGAAAATATGAAACAGAAACAAGATAGAGCCACGATTGGAAATAATTTAAATTTTCATTTCATTGCCCTACAAGTCGAATCAGCTAAACCGTTTATCAAATATAATTGACAACATCGAGTATAGATATTGGAAGGGTGAGGCATAAGGGATTTATCATTATTCAAGATGTGTGACATTGGGCTTGGAAGCTAATAGCAAAGAGTTTCGCACGCTATTTAGCTTAATATCCTTTTCCAGAAATGGTTTTGAATATTTATTGCTTCAACAAAAACTCCTGTTTTTCTATCATAGTCTAGGGCAGTTATACCAATCGGACCATAGCCATCGAAAGAAGTGTTGCCAATGTAGTTGTTACAATTTTAGATTCAAACGAAGAAATAATAAAATCTTTCTACATCATTTAAAAATACAACCATCAGATCTGTTGATGTCGAATGGTAATTTTCTATGTACAAAAGCTGTCTAAGGTTTTTACTGTATATTTATTTTTAATTTAATATGATACCGAATTAAAAATTTATGTTTTTTTTTTTTCAACATAAGTTAAGAAATAAGTCCATATTTTATTTGTTTTTAGGGCATATTTTTACATTTTTAGTGCATTATTTAAGTTTAATTTTTATATTTTTTATATTTTATATTTTACATCGTAATTGGTACACTGGGCAAATTAAAGTCAGACAATATTTTCAACTATCACTCATATAAGTGGTATAACGAAAACATAGAAAAATTATGATTTTAGTCGACTATTTATATGCGTGCTAGGCCTAAATGTGGTCCAATTGTAATAAAAATTTGACTTGCTCAAGTATGTACCCGAATTCTTTTCAGTCTGCTATTGAAATATTACCATGGAGACTTATTGAAAATTTTACATTTGACATTTCTCGACAATTAGTATAATTAAGGCCAGTTCATATCCTTGGAAGATGGGTGGTATAATTATCATTACAATGCGCAATAACCATACAAAGATGGAGTTTTTAACCCTATATTTTTTTAACAATTTTGCAAAATACCATTTCTAATTTCGTCTTTAAACCCACTTCCGACATCTTTTATTCTTATTTCATTACCCTTTTAAAGAAGCTATCAAAGCTGCTATCAGTGTTGCAAGGAGGTGAGAAAAAAAGAGGCTAAATTGGACTTTAAAAAAGGTCGCAAAAGGCTAAATGGCCAAAGAAATAAATCAAAAAAAAGCTGATATACCGGTATTCTGAACCGGTATATATATATATATCAAACGATCGGAACTCAGTCGAGAATATATATATATATATATATATATTATATGACAGTTATCCGTGGGCTTCATAAACGCCATTTCAACCGACAAACGGACCGATATCGTCCTATCGACATCATTTCTTACAAGGATCCAGAAAATATAATTTTTTGCTCTACGATGAAGATTGTGGAAATTACAAACGGAATGACGAATTTATGTATACTCTTACACCTGTGGTGAAGATTATAAAAAGTAAGAGAAAAAAGGACAGTTTTGTTATTCACCGATTTTTAATGAGTCCACTTTTTTTCTTTTTTGTGAAAAAAGAGGAAAAAATTATCCTAACAAGTTTTTTTTTTATATTAAGTTGCAACCCAAATAATATAAAATAAAAAAACCACATATATTATAAATACTTTTACATAAGTGTTTTAGGTTGCGAAGATATTTCAATTCCATAGTGCGCAAAGAAAACCATATAATAGATTATCTTCGGAGTGCTAAAAAATCCTAAAGAAAAGGGTTTACAAAATCCACAATAAAAATATTTAAACGCACATAAAAACTTATAAAAATAAGGTTTAATTACATACTTGTAATAAATTAAAAACTATATGTAAGTCTATTAATTTCTATATATTTTAATATAAATTATACATAACCTGCAACATTGTTGACAACGATATGTTTGTCTCTAATTGCACAATTTTCAATTGATTTCCAAGTTCGTATACAACAAAAATATAGTTCCTGCGGAACTATTTTTTATTGCCTCTCAACCATATTATTATTATATACATAAAATCAAGTTCATATATATATATATAGAAATATGATTCGAATTCAACCATAAACAATATTATTGTAATATATATGAGATCAAATCCATATACAACCATAACATGGTCGCAATGCAACCGTATTTGTTTTGTATTTTAAACATATTATTGTTATATAAATAAAACAAATACATTTTGCAACCATAATACGATTTAGCTCATTCATATTTTTATTATGTATCAATGATATTATTGTTATATACATACAATTAAGCTCTATATGAACCATTACTATATCTAAACATAAAAAACAATGTTCTATTATGGTTGCTACCAACCATATATTTTCTTTGCGTGTAGGCTTAGGTTAAAGTAAGTAATATTATTTTTCAGGTTATTATTTTTTAATTTTTACATCTTAAACAAAAATTAAATACTAAAGAATTTTTTTCTACCCTTTTTTACTTTTAACTAAAGTTTTAAGACCTTTCGATGGTTTGAAAAAATTTATTTTTGAAAAATTTGAAATGTTGATATATAGCTGATACATGGGGGCCATGTATCAGCTATATAGGGGGCCATGAGTAATTCATGTGGTTAATTGTTTCCTAAATTAATTTTTTTAATGAAATTAAACCTTAAATAAACATTACGGTTTTAATAACATTCCCCAAAGTGATAGTAAAGCTTTAGTTGAGCATTAGTTGCTCTAAAGGTCCCAAATAGGGTCATCTTGAATATATGATTTCTTTTATCAGAAACGATTTGAAAGTTAATTACTTATTGAAATCTGTTATTTGAGATCTTCAAAATAGACTCAGTGTATATTGTAGATTATGATTACTTTTTTATATTTTATATTTTGTTGACCAACATATTCTTAACTAATATATCCCATGGTTCAGGTTTTCAAAGATGATTAACATTTTATTGTTAAAGTTTTTTCTTTTATAGTAATCTTTTTCTTGTCTTTTATTTGTATTGTAGTATTTTTTAGATTTTTTCCCCAAATTTATTTCTTTATTAAGCAAAACAAAATTATACTCATATATAAATTTGTTAAGTCATGTTGTGCTTATAAAATCGCATAAGTAACCAAAGGTAGAGAGACAGACATAAATTTTGCTTAAAACTTAATCCAAGTACAAGTAATTTTTGGTCATTATTTTCATACGTTCTTCAAATAAGGTGTTTAGAGTATTCGAAAAATAAAATTTTTGCTTTTTGTTTTTTTTTTTTTTTTTTAACAAATGCTACTGTTATTTTTATCATAATGTCTATAGGTGGTAATTGTGAATGTATTTGGAGTTTTTTTTTTTTTTTTTTTTTAATAATAAATGAAGAGATTTATTACTCGTATGATGATTTCCTGGTCTAAATCCGGTATTTTATTTATTTTTTTTTTAAGAGATTTGTTTCTTAGAGATAAATTGTTAAAAAATAAGAAAATTCTATATTTAAAAAGCAGAGTGTACATTTAGCTTCAAAGAAGACTAAATACTGAATAGGAATTAGTAAAAGCTTACTTTACTAATTCCTTATAAAGCTTTATGCTACATGTGTTATTATAGCATTAGTTATTTATTTAATTCGAATTTTTTATTTTAATCCATTTAAATATTTAAACATTTATTTCTTTCTTTTCTTTTTCTTTTAGATAATCGAATTTTTGTGATATTTGCTTGTTCTAAAGGCAATTTTTTACGACTCATCTTTAAAACACCAGACAAATCATTCATATTAACAAATTTAAATTTAATTTGCTATATAAACTAAATAAAAAATTTGTGTAAAATTAAATACTCGTAGTTTTCTATAAATAAACTTTATGTAAAAGAATGCAAAAATCTTGTAAAATATTTGACTTTTTCATGCCAGTGTAAATTATTAATCATTAACGAAATATTAATGTAAAAATCACGAAATATAAATCACTCTCCAAAAAAAATCACAAAAATGTAAAATTAAATAAAATAAAAAATAGTTTTTAAAACGAAACGTGTAAATTAATTAAATAAAGAAAATCCTCAAAATATCTGTGAAAACGTAATAAAATTTAAGTGAATAAAAAATTATTAAATAATTAAAAGAATTTCTGCTTAGAAATTCTTAGTACATAAATAAAAAAAAATAAATAAATTAATCTTAATAATAATCAGAATTAAAAATAAAATATTATTTGAAATAAATATTAAAAAAAAAATAATAATAATAAATATATGAAATTATTCTAAAGAAAAAATTAAGTGTAAATACATAAGTTTGTTGATAACAAATAAATCTATTAAAATAATCTTTGAAGTAAAACACGCTACGATATTATAAAAATTTAATAATAATTTTTCAAAATCTAAAATACTAAAAATTTAAAAATTAAAACAAAGTATTGAATATCGTTATATAAAGCTTAAAATAAAAACTTTCAAAATTTGCCACGTTTTTCTAATCAAACATTCATAAATTAAAAAAAAAAAAGAAAAAATAAGAAATCAAGTACCAGCTGCATTTTGATTCGAGTTTTACAAAAATCAAGATAACAAATGTGAATTTTTTAATAAAAAATTAAAAAAAGGTAAGAGTTCTTTTCTAAAAATAATAAAATAATTTAAATCTCGTTCAGTTTTTAAATAAAACCTTTTATTAAGAAGATCGTTTCTTTTAGTTAAAAAGATGGGTTTTAGGGGAAAATTGATTGTAAATTTAAAAGCTTTTTTTATTTTCCTGAAAATTAATTTTTTTATGGAAAATTTGTTAGAAAAACAGTTTATTAGTCGAAAAAGGTCTTTTAATATACTTTGATTGTAAAAAAATTTGTTAATTTTTTTTTTTTTTTTTTGGTGGAAAATAGGATTTTAGAATAAGAAACTTTTTTTTTTTATGAAAAATGGGGTCTTTTTTGTTAAAAATACAATTTTGTGATGAAAAAATATTTTTGTTCAGGTTTCAATGAAACCTTAATGCATAATACACCACGAATGCTGATGAAGTGTGTAGCGCCACAGAAAATACGTATTTCATTCTGCTGATGTCTAATTATAGTCCACAAATTAAATTTTCGACGAAAATTTTTGTTTTTGAATAATTTTTCATTTTTAAATACCAATTTTTTTACTAAAATTTTTTTTTGATGTAAAATGTTTTTTTTTTGCGAAAAAAGATGTTTTTTCTTTTTTTTAATCTAAGTTCGAACGACAATTAACGAAATAGTACTAAAATAGTATTCAAAATCTATAATTTTTAGCCAAAATTTGGGTAAGAAGCACATTTTTTCGTGAACAAAAAAATAAACCATTTATTAGTGGGAAAAGGAAAAATTAAAATTTTAATAAAAAGGAAGAGATTTTTGTTTATTTTTATTTTTATTCTTTTTATAAAAGGATTATTGATAAAAATGTCAAATTTGTTGTAAAATATTTACACTTTATTAAAAACTCCACATTCAAGTGAAAAATAGAGATAATTACCAATAATATATATTTTCTTTTTTGATGAAGAATTACTTTTTTGATAAAAGTGTTTTATGGTAATAAATTTATTATTATTTTTTTTTTTTTTGGTAAAAAATATCACTTGTTTAATGAAATAAATTTTTGTTAAAAATCAAATAATTATAAGAAAAATCAATTTTTTTTTGTAAAAAAAAATTAATTTTGATTTTTTCAATTTTTCAGTGAAAAAATTGATTTGTGTTACAAAATCGATTTTGAGGTGATTTTTTTTTTCATTTAGATGAAAATAAGTTTTTTTTTTATTATTTCTATTTTTTTATTATTTATTTTTACTATTTTTGTTAAAAACTTATTTTTTTTATTATAGAAGAATCGCATTCTTCTATTCTTTTGTGGAGCAAAATAGATTTTTTGAGAAAAAATTAGATTTTGAGGTGAAAAATTCAATTTGGGGTTGAAAATTATTTTTTTTCTTTTCAAAAAATAAAATTGATTTTAATTTAATAAATATATTATCAAGGGCTAGCATATAAGCCTGCCAATGCCAATAAAAATAATAATAAAAATATGCACAAACAAATCCGAAAATCTTTAAAACAGATATATATATATATAACAATTTTGACGCTTTTCCTCTCCCAAATCAAAATTAAATTATTTACAGCGTTTGTATTTGATGGGATAATAATGCTTAAGGTATTAAATTATCAAACTTTTTAAAAAAAAAAAAACAAAAAAAAAATAAAAAATAAATAAGTAAATAAATACGCCGGAATGCGCTTCCTGATAGAAATACAAAATCAGTTACCGGTGGCATATGGAGAGCAAATTTGTTGTTTTTTTTTTTTTTTTTTTAAGAAAAATTGATTTTGAGAGTTTTGTTTTTGTCGATAAAAAATCTAAATTTTGAAAAATTATTTTTTGTTGTGAACAATAATTTTGGAAGTGTCATACTCCTTTGGTCAGAATCTTTATATCCTTAACAAAATCTATATTTCATAAACATATAAACATATTGGAATTATGTTCCCTAAAATTTTTATTTTAATCCTGAAATGTACTTAATATTTATAAACTGAAGTTAACTATGATATCACACATTTTTAGCAAAAAGAGTTCCCGGAAACTCCATGGGCATATCGCTCAGACCACCTGTTGAAGAGCTGAATAAAGAAGAGATATGCAAAATTGTAAATTCCTTTTCAGTTTTTTTTTCTAAAAAGATACTTTAGAATTAGATATTTCAAACTTGAATTGGCTACTTTAAAATTTTCGGAAGTCTTAAGGATTTTAAACTTAGGGGTTCTAAGAAACAATTACAGCTAAGTGATAATATTTTAAGAAAAACATCTTACATACTCAGATTTATTTGTCAAATTTATTTTTTCATAAAAAATATTACCATTATAAAATAAAATTCAAAAGAATTCTAAGAGGATACGAACTATGGCTTGAAGATTAGTAATCTAGAACACTTTCACTAGACTATCTATACCCACAGAAATTTTGTTGTAAAACAATTATATGTACTCCTCATATACGTGAACAGTATGAAAATTAATATATTTAAAATTCAACAATGTTAAAAATGTATTTTTTTTTACACAAATTAAAACTAAACTATTTTTTGAACTCAAAATTTCAAAATGCCATGCATAGAAAAACATTTATATATTATTGTATGTGAAATAGAAAATATTATTAAATTTAAGCATAGAAAATTAGAAAAATGTTTGAGGCTGTTCTAGAAAATCGTTTAAAACTCCGCCATTCCTAAACGAATTTTGCTGAATTTCAATACCAAGATTTTCGAAACTATATGCCACATATGTGTTGAAAGAGAAATGTATTTATTGTCAAGGGTGATTCAAGTAGAGATACTTTTTTAAATAGCCTTTTTCTGACAGATCGCGTGTGTGTCGTGTCACGCTGTCATGTTATTTTTTTTAGTATTGCTTGGCATTTTATAATGGAAAGACCTACGCCTGAACAACGTTTAAAAATCGTTCAATTTTATTACGAAAATTCACGTTCTGTGAGGAATGTATTTCGTGCACTTCGCTCAACTAATGGTTAACATAATCGCACTACTGAGCGTACTATTCGCAACACCATCACCATTTTGAGACCCAGCATTCATTACTGGATAATATTCGACCGAATAGACCACGTCCAGACGTTGTGAAGAAAATATAGCGGCCGTAGCTGAGAGTGTACACCAAGACCATGGAGAGTCGATTCGGCGCCGTTCGCAGCAACTCTGACTGATGTATGGAACGACTTGGCGCATTTTACGTCGAGATCTTAGATTGAAAGCGTATAAAATAAAGCTAGTGCAACAACTGAAGCCGCTCGACCTTCCCAAACGACCTCGCTTCGCTCTATGGGCTCTTGAAAAGTTCCAAGAAGATCCGACGTTTTCGAGGCAAATTTTGTTCAGCGATGGGGCCCATTTCTGGCTCAATGGGTATGTAAACAAACAAAATTGCCGCATTTGGGACGAAGAGCAACGACTTGGCGCATTTTACGTCGAGATCTTAGATTGAAAGCGTATAAAATAAAGCTAGTGCAACAACTGAAGCCGCTCGACCTTCCCAAACGACCTCGCTTCGCTCTATGGGCTCTTGAAAAGTTCCAAGAAGATCCGACGTTTTCGAGGCATATTTTGTTCAGCGATGGGGCCCATTTCTGGCTCAATGGGTATGTAAACAAACAAAATTGCCGCATTTGGGACGAAGAGCAACCTGAAGAGTTTCAAGAACTGCCACTTCATCCAGAAAAAACAACGGTTTGGTGTGGGCCGGTGGAATCATCGAATCATATTTCTTTAAAAATGATGCCGGTGCGATCGTAACCCTCAATGGCGACCGTTATCGTCCCATGATAACCGACTATTTGATGCCTGAAATTGAAGCTCGTGATCTCGGTGACATTTGGTTTCATCAAGACGACGCCACTTCCCACACATCGCATCAATCAATGGATTTATTGACAGAACACTTCGGTGAGCACATAATTTCACGTTTTGGGCCGGTCGATTGGCCACCAAGATAGTGTGATATCACACCGTTAGACTTTTTCCTGTGGGGATATGAAAAGTCTAAAGTTTATGCGGACAAACCCGCTTCGATTCAGGCCTTAGAGGAAAACATCATGCGTGTCATTCCCCAGTTACCAGTCGAAATGCTCGAACGAGTCATCGAAAATTGGACTCAACGGATGGACCATCTGCGACGTAGCAACGGCCAACATTTGATAGACATGATCTTTAAAAAATAAATGCCAAAGAATGTTCTTTCAAATGACAATAAACATTCCCCATTAAATTTGAATTTTCTGTGTTTTTTTTCTTTAAAAAAGTAGGGAAACTCGAAATGGATCACCCTTTAGTACAAGTTTCAAAAAATCTATTTGAACATACAGACGAAAAGACAACAGGACGGACAGAGAGACAGACATATATTCTTAAAGGTTATTTTTAATCATAACAATCAGGAATATTTTTCAGTTTGATACTTTCCTATAAAATAACAAACTTATATATAATCTTCATTGTATGTGAAGGGTATCATTAATAAAAACAGTTCTTCTATACACTTGTAAAGTAAATTTTCTTTCAATGACTGAGAAACTTCTCTAAACCATTTCAAATATATTGATGAAATATGTTGATAACTATCAGATTGAACTTATGACTTTTGACCACAATTTTTCCTAGAATTATTCCTTCGACTGTACAATATCTTCTCAATCACCTAAAAATTGATAGTTGCATTTATAAAAAAATTAGGGCTTTTCTAGTTTTCCAAAAATTTGTCACAAGTCAAATAATTAATACATAAATAAAGAAAAAAAATTTAATTAATATAATTGAAAATAATACATTTTATTCAATAAAATTTTTATCATATTTTTTTTTGTTTAAATTGTGGATATTATTCCCTTTATTGCAATATATTTCACAAAACTGCTAATATTTCGTTTAATTAATGCCTCCGAAAAAAAACAGGCTAAACTGTATTCAAATTATAAATTTATGTAAATCAAGCAGTTTTCACATTTGAATAAATAAGTGACAAATAAATAGTTTTTAATTAAAATCGTCTACAGATACATTACATTCATTATAGTTAGATACAATACATTATGAACTAGAATATAGACTAGACTATAGACAATTGTATTGGGGTATTGTAGCAACATATTTATTTAATAGTAAATTTTTCTTAATTTTTTTTACAGCCTCAAACTTTTTGCTTTGATTTCTAATAATCCTTTTATAGCATCTCCAACTGTCGACTTGTATCCTTCTTTTCTAATTTTGCTTAATTTTGTTATTTTTTTGTTTAGATTTAGCAATTATCTACTATTTTTTCTTCTATTTAGATATTAATTTAATTATATAAAATTTTAAACAATTACGAATAAATTTTTATTTTATTTCCACTTTTTTCCCAATGTTGTCGTATACCACATTTATTTCATTTAGAATTTTGTGCATAAATGCCTCATTAGCAGTTTCCGAAAGCCATAAAAATTTTTGTTAAAATTTATTTTCAACAAAACTAAATAAGTATTTTAATTTATTTTGATTTTTTTTTGCAATATTAATTTATAGTACTGACAGAGGCCATAAATAAAATAATAATAAAAAAACTTCAAAACAACAAATAGATTTAGAAGTTTTAATATGTTTAAGTTTTTGTTTTAAATTTAAAGGAAGATGAAATAAAATTTAATAAAAAAAATAATAATAATTAAATAAAAATTTGATTCGCCACAAATACATATATATTGGACTATATATTGGACTTGTATACTTCTAACTAAGTTCTACTTCAGTTCTAGTTTTCGTTTAGTTTTAGCTCAGTTCTAGTTCAGTTCTACTTCGGCTCTGCATTATTTCTGGTTCAGTTTTATTTCAGTTCTACTTTAATACTAGTTAGTTCTAGTTAAATTTTATTTTAGTTTTGGTTCAGTTCTGGTTCAGTTATAGTTCAGTTCTAGTTCAGTTTTATTTCATTTCAAGTTCAGTTCTAGTTTAGTTTTAGTTCAGTTCTAGTTCAGATCTAGTTAAGTTCTTGTTCAGTTCTAGCTTTAGTTCCATTCTAGATGAGTTCTGGTTCAGTTCTAGTTTTTGTTCAGTTCCTGTTCAATTCTAGTTCGACTCTACATTAGTTCTAGTTCAGTTTTATTTTAGTTCTATTTGAGTATTAGTATAGTTCTTGTTCAGTTCTACTTAAATTTTATTTTAGTTCTAGTTCAGTTCTGCTTCAGTTCTAGTTCAGTTCTTGTTCAGTTCTAGTTTTAGTTACATTCTAGATCAGTTCTAGTTCGGCTCTACACTAGTTCTAGTTCAGTTTTATTTCAGTTCTATTTTAATACTAGTATAGTTCTAGTTCAGTTCTGGTTTAATTTTATTTTAGTTCTACTTCAGTTCTGGTTCAGTTCTAGTTCAGTTCTAGTTCAGCTTTGTTTCATTTCAAGTTCAGTTCTAGTTTAGTTTTAGTTCAGTTCTAGTTCAGTTCTAGTTCGGCTCTACATTAGTTCTAGTTCAGTTTTATTTCAGTTCTATTTTAATACTAGTATAGTTCTAGTTCAGTTCTGGTTAAATTTCATTTTAGTTCTAGTTCAGTTCTAGTTTAGATTTAGTTCAGTTCTAGTTCAGATCTAGTTCAGTTCTTGTTCAGTTCTAGTTTTAGTTACATTCTAGATCAGTTCTAGTTCAGTTCTAGTTCGGCCCTACATTAGTTCTAGTTCAGTTTTATTTCAGTTCTATTTTAATACTAGTATAGTTCTAGTTCAGTTCAAGTTAAATTTTATTTTAGTTCTGGTTCAGTTCTGATTCAGATATAGTTCAGTTCTATTTCAGCTCTATTTCAGTACTAGTTTAGCTTTACTTCAACTGTAATTAAGTTCTAGTTCTGTTTTGGTTCGGTTCTAGTTCAGTTCTAGTTCAGCTCTACATTAGTTCTAGTTCAGTTCTATTCTGTTTTATTTCAGCTCTATTTCAGTACTAGTTTAGTTCTACTTCAATTCTAGTTAAGTTCTAGTTCACTTCTCGTTCGGTTCTAGTTCAGTTCTAGTCCTATTCTAATTCAGTTCTAGTTCAGTTTTAGTTTAGTTGTAGCCCTGTTATGGATCAGTTCTATTTTATTTTTTACTATAGTCTAGACTTAAAACTAAACTACAGACTAGACTTAAAGTATACTGTAGATTAGACTATAGAATAAATACAGGCTAGGATATGAACTATACTAAGGAGTAGATTATAGAATAGGCTTTAGGCATTATAAGCAACACTAGACTTAACTCTAGACTATATCATGTGTTTTCTTCTCTTCGTCTGCCAGTCTGATAAGCTTACTCCAAACATGTTTTTCTTAAATTGGAGAAATGCTTCAATAATTTTTTTTTGCAAACTTTTTTGGTTTTAAATCTTTGCCTTTGTTAACAATTACATAATTCATGTCTAAGTTTTGTTTTTTTTTTTTTTACAATTGTTAAAAATTTTCAACAAATAAATTAAATTATTACCTAATCTGACACTTTATTCGTAAAGTAGCAACAGCTAAAAGTCAGTATTACATTAACTTTAGGAACATTTTTCTTAATTTTCCCATAATTATAAATCACATACACAAAAGCTCTCCAAAGCAACAAAAAATATTCAATTCGGTAGCAGTAGCGGTGCAACATCAACACCATCGTTGAATATGAATGTTGTTGTCTACACTATAATAGCAATAACAACAACTTTACAATAATAATTAAAAAGTTCAACATGCAATTTTTCCCTTCCCAAAAGACTATTGTTTTGTATTTTTATTTGAAATTTATTAACTTTATTATTGTTTTTTTTTTTGGGTTGGTTGGCAAATATTTTATTTTTTGCCTTCTGTTGGGCAAAATAAAAATTCATATATGAATCTGAATCTGAAATTGAATGTAAATATTACTTGAACGTATGAAATATGATTATGTGTAGATGTGAGTTGAGGATGTATGGAAACTGCTGTATTTAATTTATGACAAGAAAATGCACTATGGGACATAAATAGATAAGCATAAGTTCGAAGCTCCTGAGGCCACTTTTTCCTAATTTTTCGCAAAGTAGACTTGCAAATGAAAAAAAATTATAAATTTTTGATCTCTATGTTAATTTAGGCATCTCGTTAATGTGTTGTAAAAGCTCAACCTCTTCTCTTTGGACTATTAATTTAGTTTTATCAATTTTTGTTATATCTCCCTCCCACTGTGCTAGCTTAATGTAATGAGGTTTAAAAAAAAAAATCAAACACAAGAAATATTCGACAACACACCATACAAACAACAAATTTTCTGCTGAAAAACATATAAAGTTGTGCTGAAAATGACATTTATTATTCATTAATTACTTAATAATTTATGAGTTGTGCAAAAATTAATAATAAAAAAATAAAATCATCGTTGTATATTGAGATGTTGATGTTTTTGTTTTGGTTGTAAATTAATTTTAGCGCAATTGTTTGTAAAATCAGTTTACATTACTACGAAGGGAGGTCAAAATATTTGGCAGAGAATTTAATTTGAAATTTAATAATTTAGAGACATTTTGCGAGAAATTCTCAACAAAATTAGGGAGTAAGAAATTACTACTGAATTAGAACTGAATTAGAACTAAACTAGAAATAAACTAGATTTAAAGTAGAACTGAACTATGGTAGAACTGAACAAGGATTGAACTGGAACTGAACTTAAACAGAACAAGAACTGAACTAGAACTGAACTAGAACTAAACTAAAACTGAACTAGAAATGAACTAGAACTGAACTAGAAATGAACTAGAACTGGACTGGAACTTAACTAGATTTGAACTAGAACTGAACTAGAAATGAACTAGAACTGAACTAGAAATGAACTAGAACTAAACTAGAACTGAACAAGAACTGAACTAGAACTGAACCAGAACTGAACTATAATTGAACTAGAACTCAACTAGAACATTTTTTATTTAAATTTTTTTATCAATTTTACAATTACAATTTACATGTAATTTAGAACTAATCCCACGAAGCCATATGGCTTATCTGCAGGATAAAATGTCTTAAAATACTGAACCAGAACTGGACTGGAATTAAACTAGATCTGAATTAGAACTGAACTAGAACTGAACTAGAACTAAACTAGAACTGAACCAGAAATGAACTAGAACTGAACTAGAACTGAAATGGAACTGAACTTGAACTGAACTAGAACTGAACTAGAACTGAACTAGACCTGAACTAGAACTGAACTAGAACTAAAATAAAACTGAACTATAACTTAACTAGAACTTAACTAGAACTGAAATAGAACTGAATAGAACTAAAATAGAAATGAACTAGATCAGAACTGGAACTGAAATATAACGGAACTGGAACTGAAATATATCAGAAATGGAATTGAACTAAATTTGCATAAGAATAGAATTGGAATTGAACTACATAGAACTGATGTGGAACTGAATTTAAAATGTGCTAAAACTGCAGTCTAACATTGTCTATAGCAATTTTTAATATTTTTTAATTTTAGTTTTTTTTTTTGTTTATTAAAGTTCTTGTGCAATTATTTCATTAAAAAGTCATCGGACTTGGCATTTTTAATTAATAGCAGGCGTTATAAGTCACGCACTTTTTTATATAAAGTCTTCTTCTGTTGCCAGTCATTAATTATTGTTACTTGCCATACAATTTTAATCAAATAATTTATATTTTATATGAAATTTTCTTTGCGTTTTCTCTTCATATTCTTTACTTTGTTGCCAAGTGCCATTTATAGTTTAAGATAATAGTTTATTAATTCAACGCAAAAAATTTTTATAAATAAAATTATAAAACTGTTAGTTAAAACAAAAGCCTCTTTGTAGCTAAATAAAATCTGTTAGTGCTAAAAAGTTTAAAATATTTTTAAAATATTCTAATATAAATTTCTTTCTTTTTATAAAAATATGTCATTATAGTCTTTTCTTTTCATTACTTTTAAAGAACATGTTCTTTTATTTCTGAATTTCATTTATTTCGAGAATGATTAATTATTTTTCTTTTGTTGAACGTCCAGAAAAAGAAGCAAAAAATTCCATATACAACAACCAACATTTCATGTTTATTCTGCTCGTCATACTAAATTATTATGGTGTGATCTATTCGAAACAGAATTTTTAAAAAACCAACTAGAAATAAAAAAAAAAAAATCGAAATAATAGTTTTTTTGTTGTTCCTCTTTCATATTTCACATTCAGTTTTAGTTGTTGTTGTTGCTGTACTTATTTATACTTTTTGCATACATACAGATTTTAACTGACAGCTGACATTTGACAGCTTAAATACGGTCAAATATATAAACACTTGTGTATCTATATGATATAAGCAAATATGTTTGAATATTCAATATTCCTCCTCTCCTTTTGACTCCCTATTCACCCACTACACTTTTTAGTACATCTTAAAACAATGGAAAAACACTAGAGAAAATTACAAAATAAAAAATCAAAAAACTGAAATAAATATGGAAGACCCACAGCAAAATGAGGGGAAAAATTAAAAAAAAGCGAATATTTGTAAGCATGCATGAATTTGACAAGTGATTGCAAACATATTTAACTTTTTTGCCGGAGGGCCAACTAAATGTTTAGCTGGCTAAAACAATTTAAAGAAAAAAAAAGTATATATATATACATACATATATATTTATATATATATAGAAATTATAATTTTTGCTCATTATAAAAAAGATATTTTCAGAATTTTTATTTCTTGTTTTGCGCTATAAGATTTTTCGATCTTTTATACGCCCTAAATAAAAAAAATCTCTTTTTTTGTTCAAACATTTAATTATTAATTAAGTTGCCAGTTTATAAATAAATATGAATATTGAATAAAATATAAAATTCAGAACTTTGTAGAACAATAACACTAAATAATATAGAAAGCATTTGGAATATAGTGTTTGAGCAGAGACTAAAGCTTAATTTGAAATTTCTATCAAATAAGTACGAATGTTATATTCGGCTTGGCCGAATTTATATACCCTCTACCTACAACGTTTTGTTGCAACATTTGAGTTGGGAGAGGGTGGTGAAATGCGCCGATCACGTACATTTTTGGTTTATGAGTTTACACGATGAACTATTTATACAAAATTTCGATAGGGTACATTGTCTTATACACAAAATATTCTATAGAAAATTGTCTTATACACATAATGTTCTATAGAAAATTGTCTTATACATAAAATCTTCTATATAAAATTGTCTTATACATAAAATGTTCTTATACACATAATTTTCTATAGAAAATTGTCTTATACTTATGCAAAATGTTCTATAGAAAATTGTTTTATACACAAAATGTTCTATAGAAAATTGTTTTTACGTAAAATGTTCTATAGAAAATTTTCTTATACTTACGCATAATGGTCTATAGAAAATTTTCTTATACTTACGCAAATGTTCTATAGGAAATTGTTAAATACACAAAATTTTCTATAGAAAATTATTTTACACAAAATATTTTCTACAGAAAATTGTCTTATACACAACATTTTCTATAGAATAGAAATTATCTTATATACATAATGTTCTATAGGTAATTGTTTTATACACAAAATTTGCTATAGAAAATTATCGCATACAGAAAATTTTCTATAGAAAATTATCGCATACAGAAAATTATCGCAGATAGGAAATTATCTATAGAAAATTATCGTATACAGAAAATTTTGTACAGAAAATTATAGTATACAGAAAATTTTCTGTAGAAAATTGTCTTATATTCAAAATTTTCTATAGAAAACTTTTTATAGAAAAAAGTTTTATGCACAAAATTTTCTATAGAAAGTTATCTTATACACAAAAAAAATTTTTTATACACAAAATATACTCGAAATTGTCAATTGAAAATTCTCTTATACTCAAACTTTCCTTATACAGAAAAATGTCGATGAAAAATGCTCTTATATACAAAATTTTTTATAAAAAATTGTCTTATACGAAAAGCTATCTATAGAAAATTATCTTGTACACCAAAGTTTTTATAGACAAAATTTTCAATAAAAATTGTCATACAAAAAAATGAAAAAAAGAACAAAAATTTTGGAAATTCTCTTATAAAAAAATTTATAGGAAATTTTTTTATACGCGAAATTGTCGACTGGAAATTCTTTTATACGCAAAATTTTCTTTAGGAAATTCTCTTATACATGCAATTTTAAGTAGATAATTCTCTTATATACAAAATTTTCTGTAGAAAACGTTCTTGAAACATTTTAAAAGAAATTTCTATAGAAAACTTTGTGTGTAAGAAAGTTATCTTTGCAATATATTTTGTATATTTGTTATCTGTTGTTTAAATTTCCTTTCTATTACTCTGTCTCCTTGTCTGGATTTATTATTATTATTTTTTTTTTTTGGAAAAACTACCGTCTGGTGTAAGAAGTTTTTTTTGTGAATGCTTTGTTGTTGCTTTTTTCCAGCTTCTTGGCTTTGTTTGTGTTTTATTACCAGTATAATATGTCTTTTTTATTTTCTCTTCTGACTTCATTTAAAGTATTTTCTTCCTTACTGATTTAAACAAATTCTAACTTTAAACTTCAAAAATAGAAAAAAACTACGTACGTTGGAGTACGCAGTTAAAAAATAAACTTATTGTGTGACACAGTCACACACATACTTTAACACATTTCCTTTAACTTGTCTAAGAAGAGAAAGAAATGTAAGACGAAAAAAAGTCAAGTTGTTATTTGTTGTTGTTGATTTATATTTAATGTTTTGCATGTCATCATTTTTGGCACAAGTTTTTGACAGATACTTGAGTAATTTATGACTGTAATTCATTAAAACTGGTTTGTTGTTGTTGTTGTTGCTGCTGCTGGTAGTAGTAAAGGCAGTAGCAAATGCAAATAACACACACAACTGTCAAGTCTAATGTTGTAAGGGTAAAGTAGCAACAAAAAAAAAAAAGAAATAGTGAAATTGAAGAACAGGAGTTTAAGTCAGTCTTATTTAGGGAAAAAGAGATAAGTCATTATTTTATGTCGAAGTTGTGATCAAATAAACATTTTTTTTAATTATTACAAATCGAATAACAAACTTTCTATAGAAAATATAATAAAATTTTCTTTAGAAAACTTTGCGTAGAAGTTAATTTTCTACATTTTTGCGCATAGGGGAAATTTATAAAATAACTTTTTGTATAAGAGAATTTTCTACAGACAATTTGTGTATAAGAGAATTTCCATAGAACATTTTTTGTATAAGAGTCACTTTTATAGGAAATTTTATGTATAGGAGAATTTTCTATAGAAAACTTTGTGTATAAGAGAATTTCTTTAGAAAATTTTGTGTATAAAAAAATTTTCTATAGAAACTTTTATGCAAAAGAGAATTTTCTAAAGAAAAATTTATGCAAAAGAGAATTTCTAAGGAAATTTTTATGCAAAAGAGAATTTAAAAAAAATGTATGCATAAATGAATTTTCTAAAGAAAACACTGCGTATAAAAGAATTTTCTTGAAAAAATTTTGTGTATAAGAAAATTTTCTTTAAAAAAATGTATACATAAGAGTCTTTCCTAAAAAAACATTGTATAAAAGAATTTTCTTTAAAAGATGTTGTGTATAAGAGAAATTTTTATAGAAAATTTTGTGTATAAGAAAATTTTCTTAGAAAATATTGTGTACAGTAGAATTTTCTATGAAAAATTTTGTGTTTAAAAGAATTTCCTATAGAAAATTTGAAACTTTTCTACTGAAAACATTGTGTATAAGAGAATTTTCTTGAGAAAATTTTGTGTAAAAGCGAATTTTCTATAAAAATTCTGCATATAAGAGATTTTTCTATAGACAATATTATGTATATTAGAATTTATTAAATTAGTTTGAGATGCGATCAAACTTTCCAGAAGTTTCATCAAACTATTTTGAGTTCTTATAACGCAAATAAAGTCTCTGATCAATCTACTTTCAGATTTTTATTTTTTATTAAATTATTATAGTTTAACTAATTAATTTTAAATTCTATCAAATTAATTAGTTAAATTTTTATACAATTGATCAAACTACTTTAAGTTTTATAAAACAACTTTTTAATAAATCTGTTTCGTACTAAAATACTAAAAGACTTGTTGCTCCAAATTGCTTGAAATATAATCAAACCTTTAGAGGTACGTTTAAATTACTTGAGGTCTCTGTTAAACTACCTTAATTTAGATTCAATTATTTTTACAATGATTTTATTATTTAAAGTTCTAATTAAAGCATTTTATGTTTTCAAAATGTTTTAGGTTTGATTCAACTACCCGAAGTTCGATCAAACTACTTTAAGTTTGAAATTATTATTTTTTTAATTCTTAGTATAATAAAACAAAACATTTCCTCTCTTTTTAAATAAAAAAAAAGAACGAATCAATCATTCGACTTCACTGGTTCAACTTTAACTTCTTAAAAAAAAAAACAATAAAACTGAGTACTTTTTTTCGTCTTAAAGATCACCAGACGTCTGTATTTAATAAAAAAAATTAAAAACACAGAATTGTAATTTAAAAATGAAAAACTGGTAGTAAATAAGTTTATTTTTTCATAAAATTATGTATTTGCTGGTTTGACCATGTTTAACTGGCTGCATGTAATGATTTAAGTATTTTTTGTAGTTTTGAATGCAATAAAATAGTAATAAATAAAGTACTACAGCTACTAGTCGAGTATGTTCAAGCAGTTGATTTGGCAGTGGGTTGGGTAGGAAAAACCCAAAAGAAAAAATTAATTGGCATTTAAATTTATGTTGGAAACTTATTAATAAAACTAAACAAGAATCATTAATTTAGTACTATGAATCACTGGCAGTCGGCTCGGCTTTGCTAGACAAATAATTAAGATTTAAAAGACAATTTAATATGGAAATATAAGGTGATTATATCAAAAGAAGTTGGAACATATCAGCTAAAGTTTGACCTTTTTAGGAGGAAGTTTGATCATGCAAAAACCAGTTTGATTACACAATTTAGGGATCTGTTTTTTTATTGAAACTAATACAAGAACCATGAAATATAAAATGTTCAATGTTTATTTATTTCTATTCTCGTTTGAACTTCCTTATATGCCCTTATAGACTTAATCGAATCTCTGTCAAAAACTTGAAATTATTACCCATTAACTCCACTCACTCCCTATTTCACCATGCTGACACAACATGAAATATTAAAAATGAGCTTAATAAAAACTAAAAAAATAAAAAATAAAAAATAAAAAAAATTATATAAATAATAGTCAATAATAAACATTGTTATGTACATATATAAATAAAATAACAAACTTGATAGAAATAAATAGAAACATTAAAATAAAAATGTTTACTGCTTAACAAACGGCAATTTAATTGCTTTTTATGAACATGAATGATTGACTTTATGGCAGAGAAATATTTATTCTGTTTCTATTATTATTTTTCTCTGATACGATTTATAAAATTTATGGCATTTAAAACTAAATTACTATTTAGATTTGCCAATACATATTTATATTTGTTAGCAATTTAATTTAAAACATAATGGTAATAAATAAAATTATAGCAATTTTTGTTCAAAAAAGATAAATAAAAGTAAAGTTTAAATTATGTTTTTTTTTCATTTTTGGGTTAACGGAAAGAAATGAAATACATTTGGTAATAAATTAAACTAAATTGAAAAAATAAAAAATAAATAAGCAATAAATTTTTAAAAACTTCACAAAAATATACTCGAAACAAAAATTTTGGGAAAATTGTTATAATTTCCGTAAATTAATAATTTACTTAAAGCTGATTTCAGCTATAGCAATGACCTGTAATTTAAGATACTTTAAGGTACTTTACTGAGAACGATTAAACCATTCCATTTAAAATCTAGTTCAATCCCATCTCTGTACTAGTTCAGATCTAAATCAACTCTAGTTCAGTTCCGAATCAAGTTCAAGTCTATTACACTATATATATTTCATTTTGGTTTAATTTTAGTTCAATTCCAGCTCGGTTCTAGTTGATTCCTGATTCAGTTCTCGTTCGGTCTTAGATCAGCTATAGTAAAATTCTTGTTCAGTATTAGTTCCTTTCCAAATCAAATCTCCTTCTGTTCTAGTTCAGTTCCAGTTCAGTTTTCGTTCAGTTCTCGTTCAGTTTTAGTTCAGTACCAGTTCAGTTCTACTTCAGTTCTAGTCCAGCTCTAGATTAGATCTTGTTCAAGTTTAGCCCTAGTTCATTTCGATTCAGTTCTAGTTAACTTTTAGTTCAGTTCTAATTCAGTTCTAGTTTAGTTCTAGTTCATTTCTAGCTCACCGTTAGTTCAGCTCTGGTTCTAGTTTACTTCTACTTCAGCTCTAATTCACGTCTAGTTCAGTTGTGGTTCATTTCAAGTTCAGTTCTAGTTCAGACCTAGTTCAGATCTCTTACATAGCAATTTTCAATAGAAAATTCTCTTGTACACTAAATTTTTTTTATAGAAAATTCTTTTTTACACAAAATTTTCTATATAAAATTCTCTTATACACAAATTTTTCTATAGAAAATTCTGCTATACACAAATTTTTCTATAGAAAATTCTGCTATACACAAAATTTTATATAGAAAATTCTGTTATACACAAAATTTTCTATAGAAAATTCTGTTATACACAAAATTTTCTACAGAAAATTCTCTTATAAACAAAATTTTATATTGAAAATTTGTCTTATACAAAAAAATTTCTTTAAAAAATTGCTTTATGCAAAAGATTTTCTATAGAAAATTTTCTTATAGTTTTATAGAAAACTGTCTTATAGAAAACATTTTTTAAAGAAAATTATCTTATAGAAAAACTTCTGTAGAAAATTGTAGTATAGAAAAATTTCTGTAGAAAATTTTCGTATAGAAAAAGAAATTTCTATAGAAAATTGTCTTATAGAAAAATATTTTCTAAAGAAAATTAACTAACAAAAAATTGTCTATATAAAATTATCTTATACAAAAAATTGTCTGTATAGAAAATTGTCTTGTCCAAATATTTTCTATAGAAAATTGTCGTTTAGAAAAAATTTTCTATATAAAATTGTCTTATAGAAAAAATGTTCTATAGCAAATTGTCTTATAGAAAAAATTTTCTATATAAAATTGTCATATAGAAAAAAAATTTCTATAGAAAATTGTCTTGTAGAAAAAAATTTTCTATAGAAAATTTGCATATAGAAAAAAATTTTCTATAGAAAGTTCTTATAGAAAAAAATTTTCTATAGAAAGTTGTCTTATAGAAAAAAATTTTCTATAGATAGTTGTCTTATAGAAAAAAATTTTCTATAGAAAGTTTCTTATAAAAAAAATTTTGTATAGAAAATGGTCTTATACAAAAGATTTTGTATAGAAAATTTTCTTATACACAAAAATGTTCTACCAAATGTTATAAACAAATATCTTCAATATAAAATTGTCTAATACACAAAATTTTCTACAGGAAATTTTCTTATAAACAAAGTTTTCTATAGAAAAATCACTTATTTACATAAATCTCTTCAGAAAATTCCCTTATACTCTAATTTTCTATAGGAAATTCTCTTGTAAACAAAATTTTCTCCAGAATATTTTCTTATACATAAAATTTTCTCTGGAAAATTCTCTTATACACAAAATTTTCTCCGGAAAATTCTCTTATACCCAAAATTTTCTCTGGAAAATTCTCTTATACACAAAATTTTCTCTGAAAAATTCTTTTATATAAAAAATTTTCTCTAGAAAATTTTTTTATATATAAAATTTTCTCTACAAAATGTTTTTATACACAAAATTTTCTCTAGAAAATTCTATATTACACAAATTCTCGTTTACACAATATTTTATTTCTTCGAAAAAATTTTATTTCTTCTGTATAAAATTTTTTTTTAACAAAATTCTCTTATTTTATATAGGGAGTTCTTTTTGTTTCAAAATTTTTATAGAAAAATCTTGCAGACTTTCAAAATTTAAACAAACAAAAGATTTTTCTACCCATTTAGCTTTTCTAAGGCTTGCTTTAGTATTTGAAAGTTGGCTCTTAAATTTTGTCACTTTTCTTCTACAAATAAAATAAATAAAAGATGCTACCTTCTTTAGTTTATGTTCCCCAGGAAATAGTTGCAAAATTATTACAGCAATAATGGAATGAAAAGAAGACTATAAAATATATAATGTTGACAACATAAAAAAGCAGCCTGGCCTGGTGCTTTAGCTGATGAAAAAAAAAAAAAAAATACAGCTTCCCCCACAATTCCTTTACTGCCACAATGCGTTTTACAGCATGTTGCAACAATTCCTGGCTAAGTTTACTTTAAGTAGCTTTAATATCAAGTAAATAGAAACTTGTTTAAAGGCGTCTTACTACTCCCTGTTTAGTTTTCTTCTTTATTATTTTTTTCTGATGTTTTCCAGTTAGAAAACAAGTATTATGCAAGTTTTTTTATTTTTATTATTATTATTATTTTTTTTTTTGCTATTTGTATCTTCAACATTGTAAAGGTGTTGCATCCCATGTAAATTAATGCCAAGCTATCTAAACAACCAACCACTCATTCATTCACTGATGAAGTTGCTGACTTAAGACCCCGCAACACACTTTAATAACAAACTTTATACTCGTAGCAAGAAAACTATTATGGAGGAAAATAGGATTTTTGCCAAAGTAAATGAAAAATAAAAAAAGAAAATTATAAAATAAAAAAGTACCGGGAAATAAGTACTAATTTATTTTAATACTTAATGGTTTTTTCGCACTATTTTAATCAGAGAAAAAATCTAGCCAATATTTTGCAAGTGGTGGAAGCAGACTTTTGGAAAACTTTAAGCATAGATTTTTTAATTTTTCAGTTGTAACATTTTGTGATCTTTTTAATGAATCGCACCTACTGTAGCGTGTTGAAAATAACCTGGAAATAAGCACCAACTTACATTTTTAATATTTCATAATTGTTTTTTTTTTCTTCAAACTAAAAAAACGTGAACAGAAATAACCATAGAAAAAAATTATCTTATTGTTTTATTTTCTATTTCACAGGTAAGCTGGCCTGAAAATAAAACGGGTAAAGCAAATGTTGCAAAAAGCAAAAAAAAAAAAAAAAGAAAATAAATAAAAGACTGACTCTTTATGAGCTCTGAACTCAGGTGTGTAAATTTATAATAAGGTATATTTTATTGCATAATTTTTATAATAACAAAAGGGGTTTTTTCCTAACGCAAATATTTTTAAATTAAAACTTAAAAAAAGAGATTATGAATCTCTAACTTGAATACAAACAAAATATTGCACAAAGAGAATATAAGTGAGAATTTTCTATAAAAAATTTCTTACGTGTAAGAGACTTTTCTATAGAAAACTTTTTACATATGAGAGAAAATTTTTACATATGAGAGAATTTTCTATATAAACTCTTTACGTATAAGAGAAAATTCTAAAAAATTTTTTACGTATAAGAAATTTTTTCAGATAGAAAATTTTTTACGTATAAGAAAATTTTTTAAGCATAAGGAAATTTTCTATAGAAAATCTTTTATGTATAAGAAAATTTTCGATAGAAAATTTTTTACGTACAAGGGAATTTTTTAGAAAATTTTTTTTACGTATAACAGAATTTTCTATAGAAAATTTTTTACGTATAAGAAAATTTTCTATAGAAATTTTTTACGTATAAGAAAATTTTCTATAGAAAATCTTTTACATGCAAGAGAATTTTCTATAGAAATTTTTTACGTATAAGAAAATTTTCTATAGAAATTTTTTACGTATAAGAAAATTTTCTATAGAAATTTTTTACGTATAAGAAAATTTTCTATAGAAATTTTTTACGTATAAGAAAATTTTCTATAGAAATTTTTTACGTATAAGAAAATTTTCTATAGAAATTTTTTACGTATAAGAAAATTTTCTAGTATAAGGGAATTGTTTACAGAATTTTTTTACGTATAACAGAATTTTTATGTATAAAAGGATTTTCTATGGAAAATTTTTTACGTATAAGGGAATTTTCTATAGAAAATTTTTTACGTATAAGGAAATTTTTTGTAGAAAAATTTTTGGTGTATAAAAGAACTTTCTATGGAAATTTTTTTGAGTATAACAGAATTTTATGAAGAAAATTGTAAATTGTTTGTGTATAGAAAATTTTCCATAGGAAATTTTTGTGTAAACAGAATCTTATATAGAAATGTTTCTTTTTTGGATAAGGGACTTTTTCTTGATAAAATAATTTTTCTATAGAATTTTTTTTGTATGAGAGAATTAGGCTTAGAATATTCTTATCTTTTCATTGACTTCTTATTGTGAAAGTTTTCAGTTAATATTTTTTATGTGAGTCTGCAAGCCATAAAATTCTTTTCGTTTTTGGACAACAAATAAAACTTTAAGTATTTTCTTTTGAGAATTACCACAGATACATATTAGGCACAAAAGGACGGAGTTTTTTTTTATATTTATTTTATTTTTTTGTTGCCAAAGAAATTCCAATAAAACCACAAAAAAGAACGAAATTAAACTATGACTGAATGACTGACAATCAAAATAAAGTTTACTTCTACTTTTTGCCCAACAATGCCACTAAAGAGGTCGTTGAAGTTGAAACTCGAAAATCGTTGCAAAATCTAAAGGAACTATTAAAAATGTTGCACAACAACATCAGTTGTGACTTACAACCCACAAGAAAAGTTACGAGTTGGAGAAGGAAAAGAAACACATTAAGTTTAACAATAGATTCTTAAAAAAAAAAAAAAAAAATAAATAAAACGAAATACAACAAAAAGTCAAAATGCGAAGAGTGTGTGTTGGTAGAAGTTTTAGCAACCGGTGATTGTTTGGCCGTTTGGATGAGTGGCTGTTGGGAAGATTGTTATTGTCAAGGTACCAAGAAAAAGATACAAGTGGCAAGCGGCAATAAATATGTTAAAATTTTGAAAAAGAAATACATATACATATTTAAAACTTCTGAGCCCACTGTGGTTTTATAAGACAAAATTTTGATATTTTTGAAAAGGAAAAATATTTCAAATGACCTTGATGTGATCTACATTTTGAGTAGCTGCTTCGAAAATTTAAAATTTATTTTTCTTTTAGATTTCGGTATTTTGCTTCACCACTGTTTTTATGGTCTAACCCTCAATAAAAAACAATCTTTAACATAAAAAAATAAAAAAATACGAAGGACAATACGGTCTCATATAAAAGGAAGGCAACAAAAAACTTTCAGAACTGTCTTACTCACTAACAAAACGAAACCAAAACTCTGCATCCAAAGACATCAACCAGCAGCAGCATTCTCAAACGAAACAGGTTAAATAGCAATAAAAGTGTCGTAGGTAAAGGTACTTTAACTTTATAAGAATAAAACCAATCAGTAGTAAGACTGACTGCAAAAACAATAAAGTAAGGCATGTTGCAACAGCAACATCCACAAATGCTGGAAGAAGGAAAGATGACGGCAATAAGTTTTTTTTTTTAAACCCTAAAGCAGCCATAAAAACTAACAGCAGGAAAGGCTTGATGATAGGCTTAGTTATGAGAAGACACCACACCGTAGCAGGAATATAACATTACTAAAACCTCTACAAATAACAACAATAATAACAAAGTTCAACCTGCAATACTATAACGACAACATATGCTGGAAGTTGAAAAAATAAAAAAGCACATAAGTAGCAAAAGTCAGATAAAATTTTTTTTACTCATCACAAAGGCAAACATGTGTATGATTTCACAAAAAAAAAAAAAAAATATTGTTTGCTCGTGTTTAAAGGATCAGGCTAAACATATTTCCAAAGAATTCAAGCAAAAACAGCTGAGTGGTAAACTCAAACACTGAAAAAAATGTACAATATTAAATAAAATTCTTGTTTTTATTTCTTATACAGAAAAATTTTCTAAATCGTTTTCTATAGAAAATTATCGTCTGCAAGAATTTTCTCTTATACACAAAATTTTCGATGGAAAATTCTTTTATATAAAAAAATTTATATAGAAAAATTCTCTTATATAAAAAATTTTCATTTAAAATTGTCATACAAAAAATTTTCTATAGAAAATTGTTTTTAAAAAGTTTGTTAAAAAAACTTGTGTAGAAAATTGCCGTATACACAAGGAGTATTCTTATACACAAAACTTTCTTTAAAAAAATTGTCTTATATAAAAAATCTATAGAAAATTTTTTTTAAATGCAAAATTTTAGAATATAAAATTGTTTTATACAAAAATTTTAGAATAGAAAATTGTCTTATACAAAAAATTTCTTCTAGAAAATTCTATATAAAAAATTTTCTATAGAAAATTGTCGTACAAAAAATTTTATGTAGAAAATTGTTTCACACAAACAAATTTTTTTATAGGAAACAAATTCTAGTCTTATAAAAAAAAGTACAGAAAATTTTCTTATGCAAAAAATTTACTATAGAAAATTATCTTTTGCAAAAAATTTTCCATATAAAACTGTCTTATTCCAAAAATTTTTATAGACATTTTTCTTGTACAAATAATTTTGTATAGAAAATTGTCCTTTACAAAAATTTTATAAGAAAATATTCTTATAAAAAGTCTGTAGAAAATTCTTCTAAAAAGAACAAAATTTTCTATAGAAAATTGACCTATACAAAAAATTTTCTATACAAAATTGTCCTAAAAATAAAATCTATAGAAAATTGTCTTATATAAAAAAAAATTCTTAAAAAATTGTCTTATACAAAAAATCTTCTATAGAAAATTCTTACAGAAAAAAATTTTCTATAGAAAATTGTCTTATACAGAAAGTTTTCCATATAAACATGTCTTATACAAAGAATTGTCTATATAAAATTATTCTGCACACAAATTTTTCTATAGAAAATTGTCTTGTACAAAAAAAGAAATCCATAGAAAATTCTCTTATACAACACATACAAAAAGAAAAAAAAATCTATAAAAAATTATCTTATCCAAAAAAATTGTCTATAGAAAATTGTCATACAGAAGAATTTTCTATAGAAAATTGTCTTATACAAAAGAATTTTCAATAAAAAATTGTCTTATACAAAAATTTTTTATAGAAAATTGTCCTCTACAAAAAAGTTTCCATATGAAATTGTCTTATAAAAAAAGAATTTATATAGTAGAAAATG
The DNA here is from genome assembly GCA_932274085.1 of Protocalliphora azurea. Lineage (NCBI taxonomy): Eukaryota > Metazoa > Arthropoda > Insecta > Diptera > Calliphoridae > Protocalliphora > Protocalliphora azurea. The sequence continues at coordinate 25,644,145 of OW026520.1, forward strand.
TCATGCAAAAATTTTCCTATAAATAATTTTCTATAATAAATTGTTAGCATAAGTTTGTATTACTCTTCCGCATAAAAAAATTTCTATGGAAAATTCTTTTATAAATAAAATTTTCTGACGAAAAATTTCTATAGAATATTAATTATGTAATTAATTTTCTAAAAAAATTACACAGAAAATTCTCGTATATAAAAAATTTTTGATAGAAAATTCTGTTATATGACAGAAAATGTGAAAATTTCTAAAAAAAATCTTATATTAAAAATTTCTATAAAAAATTTCTTATAAAAAAAAATTTCTTATATTAAAAAATTTCTATAAAATATCTTTTATACTGGAAATATGAAATTACGATTTTTTATATTGAAATTTTTCTATAAAGAAAATTATCTTATACTTAAAATTATCTATAAACTATTCTCTTATAAGGAAAAATTCTGTACAAAATTCTCTCATACTGAAAATGTTATGTAAAATGTTCTATTATATTGAAAGTTTTCTATAAAATATTTACTTATGCGGAAAATTTTTTATAAACTATTCTCTTATACTGAAAAATTTCTATAAAAGATTTCTTATATTGAAAAAGATGCCTACAAAATTCTGTTATAAAATTTCTATAAGCTAAAATCTTATAATGAAAATTTTCTCTATAAAATGATCTTATATTAAAAACTTTCTTAAAAAATTCTTTTATACTGAACAATTTCTATAAAAAATTATTTTTGTATTAGAGAATCTTATATTTTCAATAAAAGATGCTCTAATAAAAAAAAATTAAATAGAAATTCTTTTATGCAAAAGTATAAGAAACTTTTTCTTTCAGTGAAAAGTAAAAAAAATCATACATTGTATTAAAGCAACATTGTTGTGAAACAAGAACAATAAAATACAATCGAAATAATATTAATGTGTTTAGAGGCAACATAAAATTAAAGACAACAGCATCACAATCATAAAATGCGAAATGAATTTGAGAGTAAAATAAAATTCCCCTCAACAAAAGAATCTTAAAGAATCAAACACAGTTGGGGTGCCACTATAAACAAAAAATAAAAAATGACCAAAAGACCAGAAGAAGCAACGAAATTGTAGACATTTTGCGGATATAAAACAACTTTTATATAAAATTACCTTGGTTGGCATACTTTTTTATCTTCTTTATATTTTTTTTTTTTTTTTTTTTTTTTTGATTTTATTGTTTTATCGTGATTCTTTGTATTCCATTTCTGTTTTTAACTCCAACTTATTCAGCCAGCCCAACAAACCAACCGACCGACAATCAGTATTTTTTTTCTTCATCCATTTGTTTTGTTTTTGTTATAAAGCGGGTGTTATCCACAACTGACAGCAAACAATCAATTTTATAAGTTTATGATTTTTTAAAGATAATTGGAAAGATGTTTATTTGTTCGTTCGCTTGAGGTTGTGTTGCTATGGTTTTGTTTCCATTTAGTTAGAAATCGGTTATAAATGTTTGTCTGTTTCAAATGTCTGTTTAATATTTTTTTTCTTTTGTTGTATTTTGTGGGGCTTTTGTGCCGGTTTTTGTCATTCTCTAGCTGGCGAAAAGAAAAAATAAAACATAAATAAAGTATTTTAAAGTTAAAGAAAATAAAAAAATAATAATAAAAGTTCATCAAATATTTTAAAAGTTATGAGCGTTTTGCTTTCAGTTGTTAAGTTTCTTTTGTTTTAAATTTTAGTAATAAACATTTTGTGAAGGTTGATCATAAAATGTGAAAAAAAACATTTTCAACAATAAAATTTTAACCACTAAAAATAATGAAAAATTTTAACTTTAATGTTGGTTTTTTTTTTGTTTTGCGCTAAATGTAATAAAACATAAAAATGTTTGCAGACTTTTGATGTTTTTCGTCATAAATTACAATTTTAATTACCGCCAGACTGTCATTAAATTTGGAAAAGAGTATTTTTTGGTGGAAATGGAAATTTGGACAGAAGAAATGATTTTCATAATTATTGTGCATAAGTTATATTTTAGTTCAGTTATAGTTTAAATTTCATAAAAAACTATTTTCTATAGATAATGAAACTATACACAAAAATTTTTTATAAAATTTGCCCACGCTAAGTTTTATTAGAAAGTAATATAAAGAAATTCTCTTATACATGAAAATTTCAAAAGACAATTCTCTCGTACACAAAATTTTCTATAGAAAATTCTCTTATGCTCAACATTTTTTATATAAAATTCTTATATACACAAAAATTAAAAAAAATTCCCTAATACAAAAAATTTTCTAAATAAATTTTCACATGCACAAAATTTTTTAAAGATAATTCTCTTATACTCAAAATTTTCTAAAGAAAATTCTCCCACACACCAGATTTTTTATGGAAGTTCTCTTATACTCAAATTCTCTGCAGAAAATTCTATTATACTCAAAATTGTTTATAGAAAATTCTCTTATATACAAAAAATTTTTTAAAGAAAATTCTTTTATACACAAAATTTTCTAAAGAACATTCTCTTATACACTCAATTGTCAAAAGAAAATTCTCTTATACTCAAAATTGTCTAAAGAAAATTCTTTTATACACAATATTGTCTAAGAAAATTCTGTTGTATAAAAAAATTTTCCAAAGAAAATTCTAAAATATAAAAAAAATTTCTAAAGAAAATTCTCTTATATACAAAATTTTCTAAACAAAATTCTTTTATGCACAAAATTTTCTAATGCAAATTCTCTTATATACAAAATTTTCCAAAGAAAATTCTCTTATACAAAAAAATTTCTAAAGAAAGCGCTCTTATACAAAAAAATTTCTAATGAAAATTCTCTTATACGTAAAATTTTCTAAAGAAAATTCTCTTATACACAAAATTTTCTAATCAAAATTCTCTTATACACAAAATTTTCTGATGAAAATTCTCTTGTACACAAAATTTTCTATAGGAATCTCTCTACACAACATTTTCTATAGGAAATTCTCTTATACACAACATTTTCTATAGAAAATTATCTTGTACACAAAATTTTCTATAGGAAATTCTCTACACAAAATTTTCTATAGGAAATTCTTTACATAAAATTTTCTAATGAAAATTCTCTTGTACACAAAATTTTCTAATGAAAATTCTCTTGTACACATAATTTTCTATAGGAAGTTCTCTAACAAAATTTTATATAGAAAATTCTTTTATACTAAAATATTTCTATAGAAAACTGTCTTATGTTCAAATTTTTCTATAGAAAATTCTCTTACGCCCAAAATTTTTTATAGAAAATTCTTATATACACAAAACTTAAAAAATCTCTAATACAAAAAATTTTCTAAATAAAACTCTCCCATGCACCAGATTTTTTATAGAAATTCTCTTGCACTCAAAATTTTCTACCGAAAATCCTTTTACACCCAAAACTGATTACAGAAAATTTTCTTATATATAAAAATTTCTATAGAAAATTCTCATATGCACAAAATTTTTTAAAGAAAATTCTCTTATGCACCAAATTTTCGAAAGAAAATTCTCCCACACACCAGATTTTTTATAGAACATCTCTTATACTCAAATTTTCTACAGAAAATTATATTATACTCAAAACTGTTTATTGAAAATTTACGTATATACAAAATTCTCTACAGAAAATTTTTATATAAAAAAAGTTTTTTAAAGAAAATTCTCTTATACACAAAATTTTCTAAAAAAACATTCTCTTATACACAAAATTTTCTAAATAAAATTCTCTTATATACAAAATTATCTAAAGAAAATTCTCTTATACATGAAATTGTCTAAAGAAATTTCTCTTATACAAACAATTTTCCAAAGAAAATTTTCTTATACACAAAATTTTCTATAGGAAATTCTCTTATACATAAAATTTTCTATAGGAAATTCTCCTAACATAAAATTTTCTGTAGGAAATTCTCTTATACACAAAATTTTCTATAGGAAATTCTTTTATACACAAAATTTTCTATAGAAAATTCTCTTATTATATTTTATGCTTTTTATATTTTAAAAAAAGAGAGAGCAAGATAAACATTGCTTTCTGAGCGATAGTCTTTCATTTTAAACTCAATATAGTTTTGCAGCATGAACAGAATTGTCTGTCAAGCGAACATTGGATCACACCATAATAAAATATAATGGAATGAATGAAAATAATGATACAAACATGGATGCAGTCGAATTAAAAGGCATTTGGTTTTTTTTTTTACTTAAGAGAGCTGCTAGAAATAAATGTTGAGTAGCTCTAGTAATAAGCAAATTTCCCAGGTTAAATGAATAGATGATAAACAAAATGTTGTTTTATTCTGTTCTATAAAACTCAAGAAAAATTAATAGTTTAAGTGGCTATGAGTTTGGGATTTGTGTTGTCCTAGCTCCTCTGGACTATTTTGTAAAAAGCGGTAAAAAAATAATAAAAAGAAAAACAATTTTACAAAGATAAGAATTAAGATTTTAGGGGATTTCATTTCTAAAACAAATCAATTTGACTGAACTCCAACTGAGGTTTAGTAGAAAACAATATTGTTTAAACAATTTAACAATAGCTATACACGTTCACTTGTGTAATTTTTTCTTAATTTTTTTGCATTTTAGTATTTGATTCAATTACAAATTCCAATCACAATTTACAGTAAATTTCAAAACGCAAGTATCTCCTATATTTTTTTTTTAAATTTTTTTTCTTGTATATTCTTTGTTATTATTTATGACTGTTTTCGTATGCATGCAGTAAAAAAAGGGGAAACCACACTTTAGTAGGAATAAAATAAAAGCAGAAAATAAATAATTAAACTACAGCTATCAAAGACTAAATAAATATAATGAATAAAACACAATTACTAAACTACAACGAATTTTGTTACCCATCCATTTTCCTAAACATGTTCCTTTTCAATTGTCTTCCCCCTGTTCGTTTTTATACTATATATAGAATAATATTTTATTCATGCAATTTTTCCTGCTGCTGTCAGCATTCAGTTTTTGTCTGTAAACTAAGGTGTATGCTCAAATTGATTTTATTGCTTTGTGCATTTTATTTCTGCATTCAATTTTTGTTTATATAAAGTTGTCTTTTCTATTCGCTAGCATATATCGTAAATTATAATAGATTAGAAATAAATAAATAAAACGAAAAATATATAGTCAAATTTAAAACAAATCATCTGATGATTGTATACACGTACCAAGTCCGTTAATATCTGTGCGAAAACCAAGAATGTGCAAACTCATAGATAAATGAATTTATTGCTGAGCGAAAAGCTAAATATGTTTTAGTTCAAGCAATATTTTTCAAAGCATTTTTTTTTTTTTTTTTTTAATAAATGTGAATAAAATTTAATTAGTGAAAAAGTAATAAATTTTGATTGAAAAACATATTAATATGAGAATAATTTTTAATTTTGTTTAGAATATTTTTTTATAAAAGAGAATGTAACAAAACTGATTATTTTTTTCGTATTTATGTACCGAGTATACTTGATTTTTCTACAGAAATGTATGTGTATGAAATGTTTTTCCATAAAACGTTTTGTGTTAAAGAGAATTTCATATAGAAAATATTGTGTATAAAAGATTTTTTTGTACACAATTTGGTGCACAAATGTATATAAAATTTTGTTTATAAGAGTATTTTCTATGGAAACCTTTTATATAAGAGAATTTTCTATAGAAAACTTTGTGTATAAGAGAATTTTATAAAGAAAATTTTTTCCATAGAAAATTTTGTGTATAAAGGAATTTTCTAGAGAATACTTTTTCTATAGGAGAATTTTCTGTAGAGAATTTTTTATACAAAATTTTGTTTATAAGAAAATTTTTTATAAGAGATTTTTTGTATAAGGGAATTCTCCTATAGACAATTTTTTCTATAGGAGAATTTTCTGTAGAAAAATTTTTCTATAAGAGAATTTTTTATACAAAATTTTGTTTATAAGAAAATTTTCTATAAAAGATTTTGTGTATAAGGGAATTTTCTATAGAAAATTTTGTGTATAAAAGATATTTCTATATAAAAAATTTTGTGTATAAGAGAATTTTCTATAGAAAATTTTCCTATGGACAATTGTTTGTGTATGAGATAATTTTGTATAGCAACTTTTATGTATACCAGAAAATTCTATATAAAATTAACAAACTAAAAAATTAATACATGTTTATAAGATTTTTTTTACTCAAAAGTGATATTTCATCCAACCACTTCATTATAAAATTTTAATAAATTTCTAAAATAATTTATTGTATTTTCTATGGGTCAAAAATTCACACAGCCAATTATGAATATTAAAAGTCTGTTAAACTCTACAGCAAAAATAAAACTTATTTCAGTATTATCAAAAGAAAAAAAAAGTAATACAAATTCAAAATAAATAAACAATATTTGAAAATATATTCTCACAATATTAGTAAAATTTCTATATTTCCACACACCCTTTAAAAACAGCTTCAATTTTTAAACAATCTTTAGAAAAACATAAAAAAAGTCGAGAATTTTTGTTTTTTATTTAGAATGTGACTAATGTTGTTAGTATGTTTATCTACTTAATATATATTTTTTAAACAGAACAAACAAGGACATTTTATGGTACAATAAAATAAAATACATACAACACAAACAAGTTGTCATGGTTTATGGTAAGTATTTGACAAGAACAAAATGTATGAAAATAGTAAAATAGAAGAAAATAAATTATATGTACTTGTTTGTTATTTGTTGGTTGTGTATGTGTGAAGCAAGAATATTAAATAAATCATATTGAAGAAAATGTTTATTTAATATACATTTTAACTCTTCTCTAGTGATATAAATATAAAAAAATAAAATTTGCATTTTTTTATTTTTAGGACAGTTTTCATTTGAAAAAAAAAAAAAAAAAAATATATATATATATATAATAATAAAAATAAAGAACTGATAATAGCAAGCAGCAACAGACAAATAACCCAGTAGACAGATACGGTTTAAAAGGAAATGAAATTATAGATTATAAACTAGACAGTATAGACTATAGACTAGACTATAGACTAGACTATAGACTAGACTATAGACTAGACTATAGACTAGACTATAGACTAGACTATAGACTAGACTATAGACTAGACTATAGACTAGACTATAGACTAGACTATAGACTAGACTATAGACTAGACTATAGACTAGACTATAGACTAGACTATAGACTAGACTATAGACTAGACTATAGACTAGACTATAGACTAGACTATAGACTAGACTATAGACTAGACTATAGACTAGACTATAGACTAGACTATAGACTAGACTATAGACTAGACTATAGACTAGACTATAGACTAGACTATAGACTAGACTATAGACTAGACTATAGACTAGACTATAGACTAGACTATAGACTAGACTATAGACTAGACTATAGACTAGACTATAGACTAGACTATAGACTAGACTATAGACTAGACTATAGACTAGACTATAGACTAGACTATAGACTAGACTATAGACTAGACTATAGACTAGACTATAGACTAGACTATAGACTAGACTATAGACTAGACTATAGACTAGACTATAGACTAGACTATAGACTAGACTATAGACTAGACTATAGACTAGACTATAGACTAGACTATAGACTAGACTATAGACTAGACTATAGACTAGACTATAGACTAGACTATAAACTAGACTATAGACTAGACTATAGACTAGACTATAAACTAGACTATAGACTAGACTATAGACTAGACTATAGACTAGACTATAGACTAGACTATAGACTAGACTATAGACTAGACTATAGACTAGACTATAGATTAGACTATAAACTAGACTATAGACTAGACTATAGACTAGACTATAGATTAGACTATAAACTAGACTATAGACTAGACTATAGACTAGACTATAGATTAGACTATAAACTAGACTATAGACTAGACTATAGATTAGACTATAAACTAGACTATAGACTAGACTATAAACTAGACTATAGACTAGACTATAGACTAGACTATAGACTAGACTATAAACTAGACTATAGACTAGACTATAGACTAGACTATAGACTAGACTATAAACTAGACTATAGACTAGACTATAAACTAGACTATAGACTAGACTATAGACTAGACTATAGACTAGACTATAGATTAGACTATAAACTAGACTATAGACTAGACTATAGACTAGACTATAGACTAGACTATAGATTAGACTATAGACTAGACTATAGACTAGACTATAGACTAGACTATAGACTAGACTATAGACTAGACTATAGACTAGACTATAGACTAGACTATAGACTAGACTATAGACTAGACTATAGACTAGACTATAGACTAGACTATAGACTAGACTATAGACTAGACTATAGACTAGACTATAGACTAGACTATAGACTAGACTATAGACTAGACTATAGACTAGACTATAGACTAGACTATAGACTAGACTATAGACTAGACTATAGACTAGACTATAGACTAGACTATAGACTAGACTATAGACTAGACTATAGACTAGACTATAGACTAGACTATAGACTAGACTATAGACTAGACTATAGACTAGACTATAGACTAGACTATAGACTAGACTATAGACTAGACTATAGACTAGACTATAGACTAGACTATAGACTAGACTATAGACTAGACTATAGACTAGACTATAGACTAGACTATAGACTAGACTATAGACTAGACTATAGACTAGACTATAGACTAGACTATAGACTAGACTATAGACTAGACTATAGACTAGACTATAGACTAGACTATAGACTAGACTATAGACTAGACTTTTTTTTTTATTTTTTTTTTTATTTTTTTTTTTACGAGGAAAAAATCATCGAAAGACTCTGGTCGTTCAATGATACCAGGTGTGCGAGACTTCAACACGCTAAAACAACCTCGTATTCTCCAGCCCCCATTCCCTGCGGAACCACCGCAAAAGTATTTCCTCGCAGGGGGGAAAGGTATCAAAACCCTAACTAATCAAAATTTCCTCTTCTAACTTCCTCTTGCCTCCGCAACTCTAAAAGGACTGTTTTCACGTATTTGCAAACGTTCTCCCAGTTCTCGAGTGATACAAGCGTAATCTGTACTATGTTACTTGAACATATCTCACCGCCTATTTGCCTTTCCAAGTTCGTTCTCTCATATTCAAAACGTGGACACACAAAAAACACATGATTCGAATCCTCTTCATCCTCTACGCAACGCGGACAATATTGAGAGCTATCAAGTCCAAAACGGTATAGGTATGAGCGGAAACAACCGTGTCCACTAAGGAATTGGGTCAGGTAGTAATTCAGATAACCATGCCGTCTTCCACACCATACTTCTACATTTGGGATAAGCTTATATGTCCATCTACCTTTCGAAGCTGATGACCATTTCATTTGCCACTCCGCCATGCTGTCTCTTCTAATAACACTAACATCTCTACCATTTTCCGGTATGGACCGTGCTTCGAATTCATATTTGACGTCTCTTGCCAATATATCGATTGGTATCATGGCAGCAATTACAAAGGCTGCTTCATCCGATACAGTTCTATATGCAGAAGATACTCGCAGTGCTGCTAGTCTGTAGACAGATCTAATTTTACCGCTGTAGGTCCTTAGCCTGGTGGATTCTGCCCATATTGGAGCAGCATAGAGAATTACACTCGTGACAACCCCAGCTAACACTTTCCTTCTTAAATATTTTGGACCTCGTGTATTCGGCATTACCCTGCACAGCGCTGTACATATACCTGTGGCTTTATCTCTCACGTAACTTAGGTGGTGTTTAAATGATAAACGATTATCTATCACCACACCCAGGTATTTGAGACAATCCTTTGTACCTATTTCACAGTCTCCAACTTGAAGATTTATATATTCCATCGTTCTACGACTGGATATCAATACCGCTTCCGTCTTATGCTCAGCTAACGATAGACCCATTTCAATGAGCCATGACCGTACCACATGGATACTACTCTCGGAAACTGTTTTAGCTTCGTTAATAGTTTTTGCCACTATCACCAGGGCTATATCATCAGCGAAGCCAATAACTTTTGCTCTTCTTGGAAGATTTAATCTCAAGATACCATCATACATCACATTCCACAACAATGGTCCAAGCACCGATCCTTGTGGTACTCCGCCTGTGACATTATATTCCTTCATTCCCTTGTCTGTTTCATATATAAGAACTCTTTGCCGGAAGTAATCCTTTATTATTGCCACAAGATAAGCTGGAACATTTATTCGTACAAGAGCATTGATTATATTCTCCCAATTTGCCGTGTTAAATGCATTTTTGACATCTAGAGTCACGAGTACACAATATTCCTTGGATCCTTTTCTCCAGCTGCTACCATCTATTGCATCTTTTGCAATGCTTACAACCATTGCAATTGCATCAATTGTCGACCTATGTTTTCTAAAACCATATTGCATTTTTGACAGACCATCCAATGTTTCAATGCATTCTTCGAGTCTATTGCAAATGATTCTCTCCAATAGCTTTCCGCTGGTATCTATCATGCACAGTGGTCTGTACGATGACGGTTCCTCTAAAGGCTTCTTATCCTTGGGTAGGAGCACAAGTTTTTGCCTTTTCCACATTGATGGGAATGAACCATGCCTTAGGCATGAGTTCATCAGCTGCAGCATTTGGTTTGGACAGCACTTTACAGCCTCTTTTAGGACGAGGTTTGGGATACCATCTGGTCCCGGGGCTTTTTTATCCTCGAATTTTGTAACAGCCTTTTGGATTTCCAATAACGTAATTTCTGGAAAGTAGAAAATCTCTCGGATGTTCTGAGTATTCCATGTTGCAGTACGTTGCTCCGGAAACAGATGAGTCACTATTTCAGTAAGAATTTTAGCTTCCTTGGGTGATGGTGAGCTTAGACATTTGAGCTTTTTTCTCACAAGTTTGTACGCTAAGCCAAAGGGGTTATGCTCTAGATCATTGCATATCTCCAGGAATCGTAGTCTTTTACTTTTACGTATTGCTAGCTTAAAGGCCTTTTTCTTTTGCTTAAAAATCTCGTGACAAAGTTCATTTTCTATTCTACATCGAGTTCTTACATAGCGTCTTCTGGCTTTGATGCAATCCTTTCGCAGCTGAGCTATTTCTTCATTCCACCAGTATACAGGAGTTTTCTTAAATTCACGTTTCCTTCTCTTCATAGACATATTACAAGCTTGCGTCATATGACTTATAAACTGTTCAGCCATATTTTCAGGAGTACCACATAATTCTACGTCTTCCATAAATATAGAGAACAACTGCCTATCAAAAGTATTGGATTTCCAACCGCTTATTTCTCTTCTGGAGCCTGCTTCGGACGACGATGTAGACATACCTAAGTCCATAATGATTGCAGTGTGATCACTTTGGGTGTATATGTCGGAAATATGCCAATATATCCCGTTATGGATATTAGAGCTAGCAAACGCAATATCTATTATTGATCCTCTACCATTTCTGTTAAATGTCTGCACATTTCCACTATTTATCAAAACCACATCAAGCAACGCAAATGCTTCAAGCAATATTCTGCCTCTTTCATTTGTCTTTGGGCAGCCCCATTCCGTAGCCCAGGCGTTAAAATCCCCAGCTATAAGGATAGGGCTCTTTCCGATCGCATCAGTTGTTAAAGCATGTATGATCTTCTTGTATTCACCAATGTCAAATCTTGGGGGAATATAGCAGCTGTACAAGTGTATTCCAGAGACCATAGTACGGACAAAACAACACTCAAATCTTACTTTCCTCAAAATGTGACTATTTGTAGACCAAATTGCGCATGTGCCAGAGGTATCACTGAACCAACATGGTGGAGTTAAGTTTCTATATTGCTCACTAATAATACATATATCTACATTTAATTCACGGACGGTTTGTGCCAATAAGTCTTGGGCAGTTTCGCAATGGTTCATGTTCAGTTGTAATAGTCTCATTTTGATTTAAGTTTGTTAAACGCCTTCCTGTATTGCGGACAGACAGTTGCTCCGGTAATATGATTAGTGTCAGATCCATTTTCTCTACAAAGAAGACACATTGCATTGTTAGTGCAGAATTTGATTTTATGTCCACTTTCTCCACAGCGAATGCACAAGCCAGAGTAGTCATTAGTACTTTTACATCCAGAAGCTGTATGACCAAAATTCAAGCATCGGTAACATCTTCTTGGACTTATTTTCTCACGTATGCGACATAACACCCATCCTATACGTATCTTAGACTTCTCCATAAGTATATTGGCCAATACAGGGTTTACTCCAATTGTGGCAGTTTGGGTACATCCATATGCAGTTCTCATTGACTTTATTGCTGATGGTTGCAATATATTAAACTCTTCTGAAACATTTAGGAGAGCTTCATAAACTTCCTCTCTTGTCGTAACCTCATCGATGTCTTTTATTTCCAGAAGTACTTCTTGAGTTAGTGCACGCACTGCTGCTTCTGTACCAAGAACGCTTTTGACCGCAGTTCTAAATTCCACTGTGTTCTGATGAGCCGGTTTAATTAACTCTAAAAGTAATTCACCTTTCTCTGTTTTCCTTATATTTTTAACATTTTTTCCTAAAATGTTCAGTTTCGGATCACGTTTAACCTGCTTGAGGATATCGGCGTATGATGTATCTCCGCAAGCTGTAATAATAAGAGCATCTGGCTTAATTATTTTCCTTTTCATTTTGGTTTTTGGGCGCACTTCCTTCCATTCAGAATTTGGAGCCTCCAAATCTACACTTTCGGCATCTTTATTGGTAGCCGTTGCGGTGGGTTTGGGTTTGTTACTTTCCGAGTTCTTATGATTCGAATCTTTCTTCTTCTTGGTTTTATTTCCCTTGGGACTTTGCGTTTTGGGGCCTCTCTTGACAGCTGGTGTTTTTGGTGTTTCATGGACCGTGATTTTGGGCCATGCTTCCGTCTGAGTTTCTCTGTTTATAGGTTGTTTATCTACTAAATTGCTTGACGTGCACTTTAACTCATTTGATACTAGCAAAAATAATGCATGTATCTCCCTTGTCATCGAGTGAATATCTTTGTGGATATTCGTACGAGTTGATATAAATTCCATCAACTGCGAAATTTTTCCTCCAAGCTTGGTTACATTGTTAGTTTGTTTATTGCTGCCACTTGCTACGTTCAATGGAGGTGATCTCATTATAACCGTGCTTCTTTTAAATGGAGATTCAACAACTCCGAGTTCATCTCCTTTCTTATTACCCGATGGTTGTCCGATAATCGAACATTTTCCAAATGGTGTCTCTACAACTCTTATATTCATCCTTGTTCTTTCTTCTGATTCCAACATTTAGCTTCGTGGTCCCAACTCAAAGCCGCTATCTCCGCTCGTTGTGCAGTCACTTGTATGATCCCATGGGTCCCTATGCCAGCAGTGAGGTCCATGCGAGGGTTGACGAATGACCCTTATGAGACCTTTCGCCAGAGCCAGATCAGTGTAAGTCGGGAATTTAACATCCGATCCTGCACCACCAACCTAACGGTGACGAGCCTTGAACGTACTTTGAGATTTGCCAAGTTTTAATGGGACGGAGGCAGTTGTAGCATTAGCCTGGAAGCCATTTCTGCAGAATTTCACTTCTGCATACTAAGGTAACAGAATACTACAACTGTCAGCCCTGGGGTTCTGTCAATTCATATCCCTGTTTCCAGAAATGCCATAATCAAGACCGTACTGGGCTTAGTCTTGATGCCTTTCGGCAGGGGTGTCAGGTGCACGAGGTTACCGTTAAATCGGTCTAAACTCCCAAGTGTGGACTAGGGAAACCACGAAGTCGTCAAGCTTCTAACTACGCCTCTCTTGAGGGTACCCTTGTGGTTGGATACATAGTTTAGGGCGATATCCACTCGCCCTGTCACAGGACTTCTCCGAGCACATGTACTTTTTTTAGCACGCTCTCCATACCTGCCAAAACTAGGGTCCGCGGGATCGTTACACCCGTTATCCTCTCCAGAGAATACCCTTGCGGGATAGACTATAGACTAGACTATAGACTAGACTATAGACTAGACTATAGACTAGACTATAGACTAGACTATAGACTAGACTATAGACTAGACTATAGACTAGACTATAGACTAGACTATAGACTAGACTATAGACTAGACTATAGACTAGACTGACTATAGACTAGACTGACTATAGACTAGACTGACTATAGACTAGACTGACTATAGACTAGACTGACTATAGACTAGACTGACTATAGACTAGACTGACTATAAACTAGACTGACTATAGACTAGACTGACTATAGACTAGACTGACTATAGACTAGACTGACTATAGACTAGACTGACTATAGACTAGACTGACTATAGACTAGACTGACTATAGACTAGACTGACTATAGACTAGACTGACTATAGACTAGACTGACTATAGACTAGACTGACTATAGACTAGACTGACTATAGACTAGACTGACTATAGACTAGACTGACTATAGACTAGACTGACTATAGACTAGACTATAGACTACACTATAGACTAGACTGACTATAGAATAGACTATAGACTAGATTATAGGCGAGACTATAGACTAGACTATAGACTAGACCATAGACTAGACTAGACTATAGACTTGACCATAGACTAGACTAGACTATAGACTAGACCATAGACTAGACTATAGACTAGACCATAGACTAGACTATAGACTAGACCATAGACTAGACTATAGACTAGACCATAGACTAGACTATAGACTAGACCATAGACTAGACTAAAGACTAGACCATAGACTAGACTAAAGACTAGACTATAGACTAGACTATAGACTAGACTATAGACTAGACTATAGACTAGACTATAGACTAGACTATAGACTAGACTGACTATAGACTAGACTGACTATAGACTAGACTGACTATAGACTAGACTGACTATAGACTAGACTATAGACTACACTATAGACTAGACTGACTATAGACTAGACTATAGACTAGATTATAGGCGAGACTATAGGCGAGACTATAGACTAGACTATAGACTAGACCATAGACTAGACTAGACTATAGACTAGACCATAGACTAGACTAGACTATAGACTAGACCATAGACTAGACTATAGACTAGACCATAGACTAGACTATAGACCTGACCATAGGCTAGGCTATAGATTAGACTATAGACTAGACTATAGACTAGACTATAGACTATACTATAGACTAGACCATAAACTACGGGTTAGACTACACTATAGACTAGACTATAGACTAGACTATAGACTGGACTATAGACTAGATTATAGACTAGACTATAGACTAGACTATAGACTAGACTATAGACTAGACCATAGACTAGACTATAGACTAGACCATAGAGTAGAGTATAGACTAGACTATAGACTAGACTATAGACTAGATTATAGACTACACTATAGACTAGACTATAGACTAGACTGTAGGCTAGACTATATACTACACTATAGACTAGACTATAGACTAGACTATAGACTACACTATAGACTAGACTATAGACTAGACTATAGACCAGACCATAGACTAGACTAGACTATAGACTAGACTATAGACTAGAATATAGACTAGACTATAGACTACGGGTTAGACTATAGGCTAGACTATAATTTAGGCTGTGGATTGAGCTTTAGTTTAGATTATAATTTATACTATGTCTCAGACTGTAGACTAGAGTCTAGCTTATTCTATGAACTAGACTATAGTTTAGTTTAGAAGTAGTTTAGACTATGTGCATTTTTCATGTTGCCTGGGGTTTTTCTCCTTAGTATTAGTATCCATTAATATAAATGTTGCAAATAAAATATTTTGCGAATATAGTCGACATTTACTCTGCTCACACAACAAAACTTGAAAACAAATAAATATTTTTTTATTTTTTTAGAAAGGTTTCAAATTTCTTTTGTTTTTCTTGAAAGGCAAATATATATATATATATATATATATATATATATATATATATATATATATATATATATATATATATATATATTAAACGAAACCTATTTATTTATTATTCAAACAAAAAATTATTTTTACTCTTTTTATTCAATATAATCCAACTCTAAAGTTTCAGCTAAATAAAGAATTGGTGAATTGGTGAGTGGTGAATAGAGAAAGACAACTGTAGTAGAAAAAAGTGTTAAAAGCATAGTTAAGTCATAAAAGTATATTTTGCTGTTTTAAACTCTCCCCACAAACTCCCCATGATAATAAAAATACTTATTTGAAATTTTCAAATATTATTTGTTTTTCTTAAAAAAAGTTCTATTACATTCAGCAATGATAATAGTAAAAATAACAAACAAAAATTGACACAATCTATGGCAAAAGTGTTTTTCTTATTGATGGAAATGATGCTTCTGCTGCTGATAATATTGGAAAAAGATAATATTACATTTTAGTTGTGCGAAATAGTGGGGTGTAAAGTAGAATATGAAAAGTTTATTTGCAAATAGAGCATATTGTAAATACTTTTGATAGAAATGAAATGCACTAAAGAGTTAAGTCTGAAAAAGAAAATAACTAGAAAATCATGTAAAGGAAATGAAAAATATCAATTTCAATTTATTGAGAAAATAAATAAGTGAATAAATAAAAATTCATAGATGTCATAAAAATAAATTTATAATGATTCTTTTTCTTGTGTTCTCTTCACTTAGAAAGTTAAATATTTTTACTTGACGAAAGTAAAAATCCATGAAAAATTTGTGTGTTTGTCGGTCAGAAAAAAAATACATTTGCCTGTTTGTTGGTCAGTTAAAATGAAAATTAATCTATTAAAAGATTTATTGATTATTTATAAATTGTTACCATTGATTTTATATGGAAAAAAAAGTCTGATGACAAACCGACAAATTTATGATTTCAACTTTGAAAAATTTGGTTTTGTTATTCAGACTTTCCGCATTTTGCAAAACTTATTTTTTAACTACAGCGTTTAGGTCTATTGATTTTGTTGTTAGACTTAACAGTCAACAACTTGGCTCAAGATAAACCTACATTTACTGATGTGAAAAAATCTTTTTTTGTCTTGTTTAATAGCTGCCTTCTCAGTCGTTCTTAACATATAGATTTTTCTTATTACATTTACCTTGATTTACATTTTTAACACATTCCATATAATAAAAGAAAAATCATACTATTTCCATCAAATAAAAGAAAACTAAATAAAATTGATAGAAAACCTAGACGTTTTCTGCTTGAAAAAGAAACAAGTAAAATGGACAATAAAAAAATAAAACAAATTTTACAAATGTAAAATTCTAAACAACACTCTCATAAATATTATGAAATGTAAAATAAAATATTATATAATAATATTTTTTATAAACATTTCATAAATAAAATTTTTTTCCAATACGTTTTTTTTTTGTAAAAAATAATATAAATTTACCATATAAAAATTTAAAAAATATTTCTACTATTAAGAAAAGCAAAAACAAAATTAAAAAAAAAATATTAGAATAAATCTTAAATTTCACAAAATTTATTTCTTTTTGTAGTAAAATACAACTTAACAAACATAAACAATTTTATACACACCACTGATCTCTACTTACACTTTAATCATTCACCAACCCATTGAAAATGTGAAATAAATTTTATAACTAAAAAATAATTATGGACATAGTTATGATAAACACTTCTAAATGTAAAGAAGAAAATATATATATACGAATAATAACCCCATCATTATCATCAACTCCAGAAATCTTTTAGAGCAAAAAATAAGTAAAGCAGAAAAAAAATACGAAATAACTAGAAAAAAAACTAAAGTTAATGTTGTATTATTATCATCAGCACCCAATATACTGGCAGGCAAAATGGAAAAAAACAGACTTGGAGACAGACAGACAACTACAGCAGACATACCAATGGACAGACATACCGATTAAGCTAGTCAAGTTAATAAAAGATTTTCCAGCATTTGCACATTCAAAATAAGTTGAATGAAAAAAAAAAGAACATAACTTTAAATATTACATATATTAAAAAATAAAAAAACAGACAAAGAATACTCAATGAAGAGAAAAAAAATTATTCTCAATAAAAAAAAAAACAAATTTTGAAATTGCTTCGTACAAAAAATTTTGTGTAGAAAATTCTCTTATACAGAAAATTTTTTATACAAAATTCTATTACACATAACAATTTTTTTTTATAAAAGAATTCGTGTATAAGAGAATTTTCTATGGAAAATTTTGTGTGTAGTAGAAATTTTTATAGAAAATTCTATAATATAAAAATTTTCCACAGAAAATTTTCTTATACACAAAAAATGTTCTATAGAAAATTCTCTTATAAGCAAGATTTTCTTTACAAAATTTTCTATAGAAATTTCTCTTATATACAAAATTTTCTATAGAACATTCTTATACTTAAAACTTGGTATAGAAAATTCTCTTATACACAAAATTTTATATAGAAAATTCTCTTATACACAAAATTTTGTATAGAAAATTCTCTTGATGTTAAATGAAAGCATTTAAGGAAATTTCCTGTAAAGATTCTCTTATTTAAAAAATTGTCTATAGAAAATCCAAAAAAATTTTCAGAATATTCTCTTAGGCACAAAATGTTCTATACAAAATTCTCTTATACACAACGAAGGGAAATTTTCTATAGAAAATTGTTTTATACACAAAATTTTCTATAAAAAATTCTTTTATACACAAAATTTTCTATAGAAAATTGTTTTATACACAAAATTTTCTATAGAAAATTCTTTTATACACAAAATTTTCTATAGAAAATTCTTTTATACACAAAATTTTCTATAGAAAATTCTTTTATACACAAAATTTTCTATAGAAAATTCTTTTATACACAAAATTTTCTATAGAAAATTCTTTTATACACAAAATTTTCTATAGAAAATTCTTTTATACACAAAATTTTCTATAGAAAATTCTTTTATACACAAAATTTTCTATAGAAAATTCTTTTATACACAAAATTTTCTATAGAAAATTCTTTTATACACAAAATTTTCTATAGAAAATTCTTTTATACACAAAATTTTCTATAGAAAATTCTTTTATACACAAAATTTTCTATAGAAAATTCTTTTATACACAAAATTTTCTATAGAAAATTCTTTTATACACAAAATTTTCTATAGAAAATTCTTTTATACACAAAATTTTCTATAGAAAATTCTTTTATACACAAAATTTTCTATAGAAAATTCTTTTATACACAAAATTTTCTATAGAAAGTTCTTTTATACACAAAATTTTCTATAGAAAATTCTTTTATACACAAAATTTTCTATAGAAAATTCTTTTATACACAAAATTTTCTATAGAAAATTCTTTTATACACAAAATTTTCTATAGAAAATTCTTTTATACACAAAATTTTCTATAGAAAATTCTTTTATACACAAAATTTTCTATAGAAAATTCTTTTATACACAAAATTTTCTATAGAAAATTCTTTTATACACAAAATTTTCTATAGAAAATTCTTTTATACACAAAATTTTCTATAGAAAATTCTTTTATACACAAAATTTTCTATAGAAAATTCTTTTATACACAAAATTTTCTATAGAAAATTCTTTTATACACAAAATTTTCTATAGAAAATTCTTTTATATACAAAATTTTCTATAGAAAATTCTCTTATACACAAAATTTTCTATAGAAAATTCTCTTATACACAAAATTTTATATAGCAATTTCTCTTATACATAAAGTTTTCCATAAAAAATTCTCTTATACACAAAATTCTCTATAGAGAATTCTGTTATACCAACAATTTTCAAATAAAAAAATAAAAATGAAAATTCCCCAGTAAGTAAAAAATATTTTTTAAATTCTCTAGTTTAGTTTTAATTTATTTATTAAAAAATTTCATATCAAGTTTCTGTATTGCATGAGTCTTTACTAGACGATATAATGTTGATTATTTAATTTCTTATTGAGTTTTTTTTTGGTCTGCTTCCAACATTTTCTTTAATCAATTTGACTCCTTTTTCTTTATTTTTTCAAATATTTTAAATCAAACTTTTAAAAAATGCCCGTAACAAATTCTCTCATCACAACAAAACAACCAGACGTCCAATAAATCATTCTCAAAGTAAAGTCTACTAAAAATTAACGTTAAAAAACTAAATAAATATTCAGCCAATATATTTTTTAGCTTCAACAGAAGGAGGAAAAAAAAGACAGTGTTTTAGAATTAAAAAGTCTTTAAATATTTAGGCCATTCATTTTTTGCAACTAACTCTTGGGAAAACTACATGAGATGTAAGGCAAGCACTATTGGATTGAATGATTTTTTTAAGCCTAATAATGAATTTTTATTTCGTTTTCGAACACACCTTTCTACATACAGTGTTAGTCATATTTCCACTTACACTAACAGACAAAAATGGATCATCTAAAAAATTTGTGAGTACAATATCTTAAGGGTCCTTGAAAACAAAAATGAAGGCAAGAGCCAAGCACAATGATGAAGTAATAAAAGATAAAAAAAACTTGAAATTCAATAGCAGTGATTGATGAGCAGACTTAACAAGAATGAAACGTTATTAGCAACCAAGTTCAAGAGAAGGATGTACGTCAATGTCGTGTAGAAAATCTACAATAATTTATAAAAACTTAAACCAATTTCCAAAAAGGATACTTGTTTACTTTAAAAATATAAAGGTTTTAGGGAATAAAATAAAACACAAATAAGTTTATTTTATATAATTTTCCTAAACATGTAAATTTTTCTGAAAATGTAAAGACTAAATTATGTACATATATTCTACCAAATTTTAGAAAGTCTCCTCCACTTTGCTTTGCGTCATTTATAAAACATTCTTCCTGCTTTCTACCCACTTAAAATCCACTCTCTTTAATTGACTTTTTGTGTTTTTAGTTCTTATCTTTTCCAACTTAATCTCATTTAAAATTCATTACAAAATTTTAATTAAATATTCATAAACAACAAAATAATCAATATTTAAATTTAGTTTATAAAATTGTTAGCCATTAAAAACATTTAACTAAAATTTCTTCCTTTTTACATTGTGGTTAAACGTTTGACAGTATTCTGTCTAAGTTGTAAAATGTAATATTTGTTGTTTTGCATCCTTACAGATGATATTTAATTTCTTATATGTAAAGAAACAATAGTCTTTAATTAAGATTTGACACAAATAATAATGATAGTAAATGTCTTTAGAAAATATTTATTGAAATATAAAACATTTACAATGTACGAGTATAAGAATCTGGTTACAAGGATGTAACAGACCAGAAGATGTCCTTGCTAAAAGGATACGAGAAGACCAAAAAGAAGAAAATTACTTTCTAAATAAGAAATATATTAAATAAATAAAAACGTTCATTCTAAATTTCGAGCTCACATTGAATTACATGCATTTACGAGTAGTATCATTATCTAAGAGATTGCAATTAATTAAATTTTTTTTAATAGCATTTGCGATACAAAATTTAGCTTATAACGGAATTTTGCAAAAATTTTGTGTATAAGACAATTTTCTATAGAAAATTTTATGTATAAGACAATTTTCTATAGAAAATTTTGTGTATAAGACAATTTTCTATAGAAAATTTTGTGTATAAGACAATTTTCTATAGAAAATTTTGTGTATAAGACAATTTTCTATAGAAAATTTTGTGTATAAGACAATTTTCTATAGAAAATTTTTTGTTTAAGACAATTTTCTATAGAAAATTTTTTGTTTAAGACAATTTTCTATAGAAAATTTTTTGTTTAAGACAATTTTCTATAGAAAATTTTTTGTTTAAGACAATTTTCTATAGAAAATTTTGTGTATAAGACAATTTTCTATAGAAAATTTTTTGTTTAAGACAATTTTCTATAGAAAATTTTGTGTATAAGACAATTTTCTATAGAAAATTTTGTGTTTAAGACAATTTTCTATAGAAATTTTTGTGTTTAAGACAATTTTCTATAGAAAATTTTGTGTTTAAGACAATTTTCTATAGAAAATTTTGTGTTTAAGACAATTTTCTATAGAAAATTTTGTGTTTAAGACAATTTTCTATAGAAAATTTTGTGTTTAAGACAATTTTCTATAGAAAATTTTGTGTTTAAGACAATTTTCTATAGAAAATTTTGTGTTTAAGACAATTTTCTATAGAAAATTTTGTGTTTAAGACAATTTTCTATAGAAAATTTTGTGTTTAAGACAATTTTCTATAGAAAATTAAGACAATTTTCTATAGAAAATTTTGTGTTTAAGACAATTTTCTATAGAAAATTTTGTGTTTAAGACAATTTTCTATAGAAAATTTTGTGTTTAAGACAATTTTCTATAGAAAATTTTGTGTTTAAGACAATTTTCTATAGAAAATTTTGTGTATAAGACAATTTTCTATAGAAAATTTTGTGTATAAGACAATTTTCTATAGAAAATTTTGTGTATAAGACAATTTTCTATAGAAAATTTTGTGTATAAGACAATTTTCTATAGAAAATTTTGTGTATAAGACAATTTTCTATAGAACATTTTTTGTGTATAAGACAATTTTCTGTAGAACATTTTTTGTGTATAAGACAATTTTCTATAGAACATTTTCTGTGTATAAGACAATTTTCTATAGAACATTTTTTGTGTATAAGACAATTTTCTATAGAACATTTTTTGTGTATAAGACAATTTTCTATAGAAAATTTTTTTTGTATAAGACAATTTTCTATAGAACATTTCTTGTGTATAAGACAATTTTCTATAGAACATTTCTTGTGTATAAGACAATTTTCTATAGAACATTTTTTGTGTATAAGACAATTTTCTATAGAACATTTTTTGTGTATAAGACAATTTTCTATAGAACATTTTTTGTGTATAAGACAATTTTCTATAGAACATTTTTTGTGTATAAGACAATTTTCTATAGAACATTTTTTGTGTATAAGACAATTTTCTATAGAACATTTTTTGTGTATAAGACAATTTTCTATAGAAAATTTTGTGCATAAGACAATTTTCTATAGAAAATTTTTTGCATAAGACAATTTTCTATAGAAAATTTTGTGCATAAGACAATTTTCTATAGAAAATTTTGTGCATAAGACAATTTTCTATAGAAAATTTTGTGCATAAGACAATTTTCTATAAAAAATTTTGTGCATAAGACAATTTTCTATAGAAAATTTTGTGCATAAGACAATTTTCTATAGAAAATTTTGTGCATAAGACAATTTTCTATAGAAAATTTTGTGCATAAGACAATTTTCTATAGAAAATTTTGTGCATAAGACAATTTTCTATAGAAAATTTTGTGTATAAGACAATTTTTTATAGAAAATTTTGTGTATAAGACAATTTTCTAGAGAAAATTTTGTGTATAAGATAACTTGCTATAGAAAATTTTGTATGCAAGACAATTTCTATAGTATTTTCTATAGAACGTTTTTTGTGTATAAGAGAATTTTCTAAAGAAAATTTTGTGTATAAAAGGATTTTCTGTAAAAAATTCTGTTTCTAAGACAATTTTTATAGAAAATTTTTGTATATAAAAGAATTTGTTATAAAAAATTTTGTGCATAAGAGAATATTGTACAAAAAATTTTATGTATAAGGGAATTTTCTATAAAATTTTGTGTATAAGAGAATTTTCTAAAGAAAGTTTTCTATATAATAGAACATTCTATGGAAAATTTTTTTGTAAGAGAATTTTCTGCAGAAAATTTTGTGTATAAGTGAATTTTTTATAAAAAAAATTTTATGAATAAGGGAATTTGCTATTGCAGCTTTTGTGTATAAGAGAAGTTTCTGTATAACTGAACTAGAGCTGTGCTAGAACTGAACTAGAACTAAGCTAGAATTGAACAAGAACTGACTAAGAACTGAACTAGAACTGTATACTAGAACTCAACTAGGACTCAACTAGAACTGAGTTAGAAGCATTGGAACTGTAGTGGAACTGATATAAAACTTAACCTGATCCAGAATTATTATACAACTGATTTAAAACGAAACCAGATAAGATTAAAACTGTTTTTTAAATTATTTTTTATATTTATATTGTTTTTTAGTCCTCTTTCTCTTTGAAAGCTGTTGCTGACCAATTTTTTTTTTAATCTCTTTTGCTTTTCCCTCCCAATTACTTTGTGCTTACATCATTTCATATTACATGAGTCATAAAGCACGTCAATCTATATTAAAGTATAATTTTTATGAGCATGTTTTACATTTAACACTTGTATGGCAGATTTT
Source organism: Protocalliphora azurea (assembly GCA_932274085.1). Taxonomy (NCBI): domain Eukaryota; kingdom Metazoa; phylum Arthropoda; class Insecta; order Diptera; family Calliphoridae; genus Protocalliphora; species Protocalliphora azurea. Next base: position 25,668,327 of record OW026520.1, read on the forward strand.
TATACCCTACATTACTATAGTTAGTTGGGGTGTTATGCGTATAAAGTATACCAGTTTACTCAGAATTGGTCTAACGATGTCCGTCCTTCTGGCTGAATTGACGGCTGGCTGACTGTCCATGTAAACCTTATGCACAAAGTATGAATTTTAAAGATAATTTAATGAAATCTGGCGCGTGGGACTTTTGTGATATAAGGACGAAGCCTATTGAAATTGGTTATGATCGGTCCATTATTTCACCTAGCTCCAATACATATGTCTCTCCGGAATAGAGTTTAAATACTCAAAAATGCCTTAATATAAGAATATTTTAATTAAAGAAAGAAGTTTTGTACAAGTATCAATCTTTGTACCAAATTCTATGAAGATCGGTTCACAATTGACCATAGCTCCCATATAAACCCCTCTTCCGAAAATCACTTGAAAGTGCATAAATCCCATACGAATGTTAGTATCAATTTAATATGTGGCACAAATAAGTTCTATGTAAGTGGAAACAACATTACCAAATTTTATGAGAATCGGTCCATAATTTACCGTAGCTCCCATATAAACCCACTTCCAGGAATCGTCCTAAAGTGCATAAAATCTTCTAGATTTTAGCATTGACGCATTATTCTGTATTTGTATATTTTATTTTACATTTAGTAAAATTTTCTACAGGTGCAATAAAAGTCCCCTTCCCGAATTTTTACGCTCGTACACAATGGTATAGGGTATCATATAGTCGTATCTATCTTTCTCGTTTTATTTGTTTTATGAAAGCAAAAATTAACTACAATTTCAAAATTCGTCACTTGTGTATTTAATTTAAGTAATTTTCAGCTTTATAAATTAGTTTCAGTTTTTTGTTGGGCTTTTGGTTTTTATTACTGTATTATTAAACACGCGATAATTGGTTAAAGACAGACGATATTTAGGGGAATATTCAGAGTTCTAGCTGGTGTTATATATACATATCGCTCGATGGTTAGAATAATAATTGGATACATGATTATATAGAAGAAAGAAAGGCTTTGAAGTATTGGGTGAGAGACACATGTTTTTTCGGAGGAATGTTTTTAATGTGTTTTGAGTTTCCTTACAAGTTTCTACAATTTTACTGTTACACCTACCCAATCTTTAGCAATTATAACAACGAATATTGTAGCCTCTAATATTGTTCATTAGCTAATGCTAAAACTACACTCAAATCCATTTAAAAACGTTTAAATAAATGTATTTGTTATACTTTTATATATTACATTTGCTAAAACATTTGAAACAACAGAAAAGATATAAAATCGCGTAATAAAATATAATAGCCTGTGTGACAGACTAACTGATTGACTGTCTAACTGACTGACCTAACAATGCGACAAACAACTTAAACTTAACAATTAAATACTATATATAGAGTCTCGTTACCAGTGTTGCCAGGAGCGTCATACAAAAAGAAGCTAAATTGGACTTTAAAAAAAGTTCAGCAAAACGCTAAATGACCTAAAAATATAGGCACAAAAAAATTAATAGTATTCAAATCAAAAAAACTTATTTTTTCTCGTCCTTATTAAATTCAAAAAGAAATTCGCGCAAAAAAATCTCATTCAGATTTGGGTACAAAGGTTCGAGATGCTTAATTCTTAAATTTACTTTTCAAAATCTAATTAAATTTATAATCCTGTTTATTCGTTTAAAACATTCATAATAGTTTAATTCATAGTCTTAGATTCTTTGATTTTCCATGAATTGAATTTAATTCTATAAAGATTTAATTCCTTACACAATTAATTATGCAATTGAAACTTAAAAATATATTGAATCATTCAAATTCACTTCAATTCAAATCTATTACAAATTAGCTTTAGAAAATATTTTTTAATTCATTTTGTACAAAATTTAAAAAAAATTGAATAAAAGAATGAATGAAAAATGAATTAATAATAATTGAATGAATTCTTTATGAGTTAATTTAATAAAGAATTTGAATAAAGCTGTAGAATCCGCGTTACCTTTGGGCCAATTGTTTGGCCCCTTTCTTTTAATTGGAGTTAAATGGAGACTTTTTAAGACTGTGTGCTAAATGACGAAAAACTAAGTTGCTTGAAATTTTTCGACCCATTATAAATTAGCACCAACGAAGGAATTAATTATTTAGTGATTTTTTAACAATATTGTGTTGCAAATCCTGGAGAATTTATAAATGAACTGAAACTGTTAGAAACTAAAGCTAATTATAAAGTTTATGAATAACTTTTTAAAATATCAAATGTTTCGATCAATATTTATATTAAGGAACTCAATTTCCGGGACTTTTTGATTTCCCAGGATAGCGGGAAAAATTTTTCGACTTCTCGACATTCCCGGGATTAAAAACTATAATTATCACTACACTCGTTAGTTGAGAAACTAAGATCCAAGCAAGATATAAATTTTTATATAAGAAGATTTTAAACAGGCTTGTAAAAGTACTGAGAAAAGGAAATTTGATCAATTGCTTAAGCTAAGTTCAGATTACGCAAAAATTTGACACGAATTATTTCATCGTCTTTTCCCGCAATTTTTTGCGCCTAAATACAGAGTTGATTTTTTGTTCATATTAAGTGCATTATTTGACGTTACTTGTTTGATGAATAAGAAAATAGTTTAAGCCTGTTCAGTTTAGATGCAGGTTATTTACGCAATATTATTTGATTCAACCCACAATTACCATAAATTTACTTGATATCAATTATTAAATGAATTTATAAAAAAATCTTATTTTTTATTTTGTTTTGAGAAATTCAGAACATTTTTCTGAAAGACTTTCGGAATATGTGGATGTCAAGGTAATGTTTGTAGCGTGTTTATTTAACGTAAACAGAAAATGTTATTTATTTTAAATACATGTATTTATAAAATTTACAAAGTAAAAATTACTTTGAAAGATATATAATTAAAAATTATTTGATAAGTAATTTACGTTTGTACACAAGAACAACCCTGTTTCCTTTTCTACTCATTTACAAAACAGCCCTGTTTTCACAAAACAAAACTGTTTTCTTTGCACGCAAATTGTATTTAAAATACTATATTAAAAACTAAAACTATAAAACTATATAAAATATATAGTGAGTCCATCTAAAGTTTGTATAAATTTTTTTTTAAACTCAGGCCGTCCATGGCATCCGCTATTATTTGCTGTTGTTCGATCTTACATTTATTTTGTAAGATCAAACAAAAATTCGCTCGAAATAGTGGCAAATATTTAACAACTTGTGTTCACACAATGTTTGCTCAAAATCACTTGTTATCTTTTATGAGTCGTAAAAATATTTCGTGTTCTTTTACGCAAAGGAAATATTTGTAAAAAATCGTCAAATATTAGCGTAGTATGAACTTAGCTTTAATCTACTGATTAATCAACTCGATTGAGTAAGTATTGACATATGTATGTAGTATAGGTCGTGAAAGAGTTTTTGATTTTTATTTAAAAATATGTACCATAAAACATGTCGTATTTGCGACAGAAAAATCGAGATATCAGAAATTAAATAACAAAATATTTATTCAGATATTTACATTATTTAAGAGTTTTTAAGCAAGTTTTGTAAATATCTTTAAAAATTGAATTTATTAAAAATTAATGAAAATATTTAGAATTTAATAATTCTGAAAGTATTGGCTGATGATCACTTTTTTTCGAAAACCTTTGGGGTGATTCAAACGTGAGATTAAATGGTATTAATTTGTTTATAGTTTCAGTAGGGTGGTCCAACATTGTATAAAAATAACCAAAGGGCATCGCTCATCATATATAATATCTTGGACGAATTTCAACTTCCTATGATCAGTGGAATAGGACGTCATTTATGTTGTTGATATTTTTATGAAATTCTTTGTCTTTATATTAATGTTATATACGTAAGACGATAAATTAAAATAATTAAACCCGTATTTCGTAAATTTTTCAAAATTTTTTTTATGTGGACGAAAAAAAAAAATTTTGTTAAATTTTTTTTTATTTTTTTATTTTAATAAAATTTTTTATGAGCTTTTTTTTATTGAAATTACATTTTTATCCTCCTAACTATTAAAAAAATTATAAAATATAGGGGTAATTCCATCTCCAGACAGAGAGCAATCGGATTTGACATCTCTGGTTTCAATCAAAAGAAAAAAAAAAAACTAAAAACTTCTCAAAGGTATACTTGTTTAATTGCTAATAACTTCTACAATATATATGGTAGATCCTTGGTTTCAGCTTCATATTAAAGACAAAGATATTGTCTTTATAGCAATATGTATGAAGCTTATGCATATCAAAATTTCAATGGTCAAAGTTGAACATATAAAAATCAAATAATTACATCTTAAAAAACGTTATTTTTAAAATTCTTTAAAAGAAAAAAAAAATCTTCTCCGCAAAATTTAAGCTAGACACTTATTAAGTTTAAAAGTTATGAACAAAAATACATATAATATAATATAATTAATTAAAGGAAATTTACGCCCCCCACTAAAATGAATTTTAGTGGCGGGCATAAAAAGTTAAATACGAAGCAAAATTTACAATAGGAAAAGAAAAAAAAAAAAAATATTGTGAAAAAAATTATTTTGTAATAAATTGAAAAAGGAATGATGAATTTATCTTCAATTTTGTCTATTCAAAAATTTGCATTCTATTTCGCAAATTTTTAAGTAAATAAAATCTATATATATAAAACAGAATGTGTGTATGTATGTAACGTATGGACTCCAAAATGGCTGTGCCGATTTTGATGAAATTTTCAGGGAATCTCCAAAATATTCAGGCGGGTGACACTGTGAAGTCTGATTTTTGATTTTCGGTCTGCGGGCGAAGGGGCGTGGCAAAATCCAATTTTCATATTGCACCACCAATGACATATAAATATATTTATTTTTATTGCTTTTTTTATTTTATTTCATTTTTTTTTTTTGAAAGCCGTTCTCATGTTTTTCAAAACGAGATTTCAAACTCTTAAATCGGTTGTATAGTTCCGAAGATATTTACAAAAAACCTATGCTAATAATGATCCAATATCAAAATTTTAAAATCTTTCGAAATGTTGCATTAAAAAATCCGAGTTTTCGGTTTATTTACAAAATATTTACATCATTTAAATCGTGTGGTAATAAAACACTAATGTTTGCTTAGGGCCAGCAACGCGGACCGGGTCAGCTAGTAGGTTTTAAAAATTGACACTTGTCTATTAAAAAAAATGTAGGGAATACTCATTTTTAGGTATTTTTATCTCACTTTTTTTAAAATTGTAATTTTTCAGGTAAAATTTTAAAAAAAGCTTAATTGAAAATATGCATAATTTTGCAACAAAGAATCATTAAAAAAATTCAAATTATGTTCAAAAATCATTTTTTTTTGGTAAGTTCCTGGATAAATTCTATTACTGTTTTGTTAATTTCTTCTTTTTAATATTTGGATAAAAGATCCATTTGTATATGTTTTGGTCAAATATTGAAAGAAAAATTTTAAAAATTTACAAAAATGAAAAATTTTAAGTCTTTAAGCAATTTCAAACAATTTAAAAATATAAATAATATTTAAAAATATATTAAAAATAATTTGTTAAAGTTTTGAAATTCTTAAATAATTGTTTGAGTATTTAAACGATTTGAAAGTTTGTTGTTTCATTTTATTATAAGTGAAATAGCATTTAAATATCTCAAATTTTACAGGTTTTTAAAATTTTTGAAAATTTTTTAGTTTGACAACTTTTTTAGTTTTCTTACAATTTCTTACTTTTTACAAGTAATGAAAAGTAATGGAGCAAATCTATTACTAAAATCAAATAAAAATAAACTACTTATTTTGTTTTTGTAAAAAGTATGAATTTTCCGTACGGTTCCCTTTATCAGATTAGCTGCAAATTTTTTCAACTTTAGAAATTTTCAAAATAAAAAAAAAAAGGAAAAAAAAATTTTCCCCCCACAAATGCTTTTGGTTGTATCCGCGCCTGGTATAAGGTATAATTCTAATAATAATATGTTAATTATTAGTTTTAAAATATAAGAATTTTCAAAAATTTTTTCCAATTTTCACATTAAATTTTCAAAAAAAATTTCATTACTTTAATTAGAATTGTTTTACATCTCTTAACTTAAAATGTAAATGTAATTTTTGAAATAATTTGAGTTTTAGTGCGCTAATTTGTCTTCTAGTTTATTTTGTATTTAATAAAAGGCAAAAATAATTGCCCTATGAATTTAATAGTTTTTCTTAAACTAATAAACAAATTTTAAGAAGTTTTTTTTTATGTATTCAAGAAGTTGGCTCTCTGTTTTAAAAAAAATCTCCTTTATTGGCGCCTTTTTTAAATTTCTTTTTTGGGACTTTTTAAAAATTCTCAGCGGTAAAATTATGTTTTTAGGAATGGCATTATGGAATGAAAAACTAGTATTTCTTAATTCTGAATTAAGACTTAAGGGAATTAAACTAAGATTTAATTATCTTTTTTTAAAGCTCTGTTTGGTTCATATTTCATTTGAAAAAATATCCAATATTTTGGAATTGTTTTTCGTCCATTTTGGCCTATAATTCGTTCTTGATCAAGCATTAGTTTTTGAATGATTTTTCGCTTTAATATTTTATTTTAATTATATTCATACATAGTTTCCATAGTTAGCAAAGGATATTAAAAAATAATCATAATCGATTTAGTAAGTCTATAAAATTATTTATTTATTTAAACGCCGTAATCGAACATTTTTGTGAAAAAAAACTTAATAATATGATTATGAAAAAAATAAAATTACACTCAGAGATAAAACGTGGTTACGGCATTATCTCTACAACAATATTATGTTCTCATTGTTAATTGCCATGAATTTTAATAATACTGTGTTCATGATAACAATGTTTTTGTTTCAGTTTTATCATTTAATGTTTACATTCAATCATCACCTTAATTTAGTTGACTACAAGAATTTTATGTTTTTGAATATTTTTACCAGAAACCAAATTTTAATAATATATAAAAAAAAAAAATATTTCTACAGCCATTTTTGTTCTTAAACAATATTATTATTATTTTCAAACAATATTAATATTTTTATTCCCATAACAATAAAATATTAAAAAAAATATGTTATTTGTAAATATGGTTGAAAAGTTCATAACTTGTTTGTTCTTGAATATATATTTGCAGTATTTTTCTTTGTTGTTAAACCATATTCTGTTTTTAAATCATATTAATATTATTATTCCCATGAAAAAAAAATATTTCAAATAATATAATATAATATAATATAATATAATATAATATAATATAATATAATATAATATAATATAATATAATATAATATAATATAATATAACATAATATAATATAATATAATATAATATAATATAATATAATATAATATAATATAATATAATATAATATAATATAATATAATATAATATAATATAATATAATATAATATAATATAATATAATATAATATAATATAATATAATATAATATAATATAATATAATATAATACTTATCCTATTCATGAGCTTTGTGGAAAAATTCAATACTTTTTTGTTTTTAAATATATTTTGTTTTTAACGTTTGTTTTCCATCTTCATTATAATTCTCATTTAGTTAATTATTGAATTAATATAAGTAGACAAAGTTTTGTTATATTTGGTGTGATTTAAACCACGGATGGCAAACAGGGTACATTTGTACTATGGTGACACCGCAACAATTTGATATGATCATATTTATTTTTTTTTTACTTCTGCAGCAAGATATTTTTGAAAAAAAGTTAAAATATATTTCATTAGTACTTAAAAATTGCCTTCATAAGTTAAAATTAATATTTTATAAATAGATTGGTGCATATTCCTATAAACGCACATCAATTTTTTTAATCAACTTACCAAAAATGGGGCTAAAAAATAATTAATGTGCTATAAATTAATTTTTTTAATTGTTTATTGACCTCAATTAAACAATAAATAACAAAAAATTAAAATGTACATTATTTTTTTCAATGTAATTTTAGTAGTTTAATGCCATTCTTTATGGCATTTTCCTAATTACACACTGAAACTAATGAACCAATTTAGCATTATTAATAATGCGTTGATGAGCTTTTGTTTTGGATAACTTTAAAAATTCAGTCCGGCATTGATATGACTAATTTTTGAAGAAAATTGCTGTCAATTTCTTCCCAGGCTTGCTTAATTAATCCTTTATTGTCATTATGGTTTCATTCTGTGCATTTCTTGCGTAAATTTTACGGACCATGTACCCCCACAGATTCTCCATTGGATTTAAATATGGACCGCAAGCCGGCCAGTCCCATAGTGGAATACTGTGTTCATTAAACCTCGATTTATGTTAGTTTGATATAAGGATTACAGCGTTATTCAGTTCGGAATTTATTGCGTTTGGCTTCTTCCTTTACTTTATTAATTTACCTTTTTATTAATTTTTGATTACCTTTTGTATTTCTGCCCTATCTTAAGAAAGCCTCGAATAGCTCTATACGAATTTTTAATTTTTCGTCTAATTTCTCTGTTAGAATAGCCTTAATAACGAAAAAATTTAATTTGAATTTTTTTCTGGTCTGCAAGAAAAGTTTCTTTGGGTATCCTTTAAGCTGCTGAAATTTTCCAATTAAAACAAAAATATTTCCAGTAAACAGAATTGTTTTCATCAGAAATTTACCTTAAGTGAAGTAAACAACTAAAGCTGTTAAAAATTTCAATATGTTTTTTTTTGTAATAACTTTTTAGACAAATTTTTCTCGACTGCGTTTATAGGAATATTCCACTGAAATGATCACCAATATGTTCTGATTTCTTACATAAAAAAAGTATCGTTATATCGCGAGTTATTTTAACAACATCGTATTGTTTTTGGCTAAGAAAAACGAATATACCTCAAAGAAAAGTAAAAATTTTAAATGCGTTTATAGGAATATGCACCACTGTATATTCATTTGGGAGTGTAATTAGATTGTAAATAAATGCATGTATTTCTACTAAGATAAACTTTCTTCTGAACAAGAATGTTTTAGATACACGTGATATATTGTAGTAAATATTTGAGAAAATAATGTTTACATTAACGAAATTTATGTAAATAATATTGACAGAAATTTGAATCAATCCTAAAAAAGTGTGCAAACATTTTTGCAATATTTTAAAATCAATGATAAATTTTAATAGCAAAATGGTTTATAGACTTCATAAGTTCGCTTCCGAATATATAATTTTGAGAAAAACGAATTCGTAATTTTTTTCCAAATAATAAATATCGTTCATTTTACGAAAGATTTATAATAAATGGCTATTTTTTGAAAAAAGTGCCTTCAGATTTTGTTAAAATTTGGTAAGCATATAAATAACCTATGGAGCCATTTAGTCTTTCTCATTGTTATTTTTTTCAGTTTCGAAAGCACTTAACTTTAAACGTTTATATCTCTTGACAATATAAACGGAATTTATTGGCTCATATCTCTAATGAAATCCAATTAAGATCTCTTTAAAGGCAATAACTCAAGGGTAAAATGTTTATTTAAAAAGACACTCGCAATGCAATTGCAGTTTTTAAATGCATTTTTCGTAAACTTCTTTTATTACATTATTTCTTTTAGTATATTCAAATCTAATATCTTTACTATAAATTGCAATATTAATTGTTCTGGGACAAGTTATTCTACCATTTTTAATATATTTTTAGAAAAAAAAGTGCAACAGCTTTTTCACAAAAAAATTAATTTTTTGTAATATTTTTTCTTGTTAAGTTTTTGGTTTTTTTTCTCACTCACGCGTTTGCTAAATATGCACTCACAACAAGAATGCAATTTTTATTTAGACTAATTTTTAATAATTTTCTAAACTTTTGATTTTAAATATTTTGGCTTTATATTGAAGACAAATATATTTATTACACAGTAAATTAGTAATTATTCTAGGACAAGAAGGTATTATAAAGAAAATTATAAATTAAGAAATGTGATGACTAATATTAATTATAAAATAAAATTATAAAAAATAAATAACACGAAAATTATATTAAAAAAAAAATATATATATTTATATGAAAAAATCTGTTGGAATATTTTCTAAAAAAAAAAAATTTAATTTTAAATCTTGTCCCAGAACAATTTATCTTGCAATTTTTAGTAAACATTATAATTTTTATAATATCAAAAGTAGATAAAAACTTAAACAGCATACATTTTTCAAAAATGCATCCTAAAATTGCATTTGCATTATGAACGCATTTTTAAGTGATAAAATTATTTTTAAATTATTGTGTTTAAAAATGACATATTTATCTTCTATGTGTAATCATTCAAATTTGTTTACAGTTTATAGAGATATTGGTGTTTAAAGTTGCATACCTGATAAATTTTTTTGATTTCTAAAGAAATGAAAATCGTGAATAAAACCGCAAGTATTCTTTTTAAATAGAAAAAAATTAAGATATTTAAACGGCTTATGCCGAATATTAAAAAAAAAAAAATCGAGGACCTAAGGACAACTTTTAGGCGTTCTTTCCTGGAATGAATGATATTCAATATAGAAAACTAGACAATGCATAGGAATAAAAACTGAAAAATTTATTATATCTGATTTAAAGTATCGCTGATGAAAATTGGACTAATTTGCATTTGGTAGCAAAAACTTTCAAGCAAAATTTAATATTTATAACAAAAGAAAGAAAAATTCGAGTTAAATTCACACTGCTGTAATTTTAAAATGGCATATAATATTTATACTAAAATTATTCATATAAAAATATGTATGTATGGTTAAGTTCCAACTAAGTTCTAGTTCAGTTCTAGTTAAGTTCTAGTTCAGTTCTAGTTCACTTCTCTTTCAGTTGTAGTTCTTTTCTGGTTTAGTTTTAGTTCAGTTCTACTTTAGTTCTTGTTCAGTTATAGTTCAGTTCTAGTTCAGTTCTACTTTAGTTCTTGTTTAGTTATAATTCAGTTCTATTTTAGTTCTTTTTCAGTTCTATTTTAGTTCTAGTTCAAATATATTTTAGTTCTATTTCCTTTCGAGCTCAGGTCTAGTTCAGTTAATATGAAATAAATCTTTTTCCAACCCTGATTCAAGCAAGATAAGATATTGATTAAATACTATTAAAGGGTCTAGTTAATAAATAATACTTTGTATTATTTTGTACAACATTTGACAATACAAACAAATAATATTAATTAATGAACAAATAAAATGTAAATAATTTTTTATGATTAATAAGCACTTTTACCTATTATTTTGAAATAATAATTTTGAAATAGTGTGTTTTATTTTAATATATGATAAGGTCGAATACGAGGGCGGATCAATAAGTCCGTAACTTTTCGAACTTCCCTCGTTGTTGTATGAAATGCCTGTTAATAGACTACTGTCAAATTTTGAATAAGTGTCGTCAATTACTTTGTGTGAAAAATAGGATTTTTCGAGATCCTTAAAATAGGCATTTCTTTTGTCAATAATTTCATCGTTAGAGCTGAATCTCTTTCCACCGAGTCTTTTCTTTAGGTTTGGAAATAGGAAGTAGTCACTAGGGGCTAACTCCGGAGAATATGGCGGATGAGGCACCAATTCGTAGCCTAATTCATAGAGTTTTGCCATTGAGACTGCACACGTGTGCACCAGTGCATTATCTTGATGAAAAATAACTTTTTTCATGGCCATATGGGGTCGTTTTCTTCTTAAATCCTCATTAAATCGGTCTAATAAGTTGACATAATATTCGCCGTTTATTGTTTTTCCCTTTTGAAGGTAATCGATGTGGATTATCCCGCGTGCATCCCAAAAAACTGTTTCATCACCTTATTGGCCGACAAACTTACCTGGGCCTTCTTCGGAGCAGGTTCACCCGGAGAAACCCATTGCTTGGTCTCCGGAGTACAGTAATGGATCCATGTTTCACCCATAGTTACAAAAAGGCGCAAAAACTCATTCGGCTTGCGGTTAAACAACTCCAAACAATCACACGTTTACGTTTATGCTCAATTGAGAGCAAACGCGGCACCCATCTTGCAGACAACTTTCTTAAATCCAGCTGATCATTTAAAATCGAAACCACACTGCCATATGAAATTCATTTTCGGGTGTACTGACCTTAATTGGCAGTCCAGAACGTCATTTGTACTTGTGCGACCACAACGAAAGATTGTAAACCACTTTATTACCATTGAAAACGATGGTGCAGAGTCCCCATAGCATTTATCGATCTTTTCTTTGGTTTGATTGAGAAAAGAGATAATAATGTAGTAAGTTGGTATAATAATATGAAAAACACGAACCATAAGATGAAAAAACGAACCATAAAATCGAACACAATATGATAAAATGGAATCAAAACAATTATATAAGTTTTTAGTTGCGAAGATATTTTCTTTCTTGTTGAAATAATAAAATTTTAGCCTTTTGAAAGCAATTTTAAAAACCAAAAAATGCTAGGTAAAAGCTAGAGGGTAAGACGAAAATCTCAAGGCTAAAAGCAAAATAAAAAGGATAAATTTAGCCTCAAATAAACTAAACTGGCAACACCACTCTTCATATTCGAACACATTTCTGTATTTGCTGTATATTAAAATGACTGACAGACTAATTCATTTTGAACCTACAGCAGGGGTGTGAATTTTTTTTATATATAAACAACGAAAAAAAAAAAAACTAAATTACAAGCCGGCAAAGTGAATAAAATTATTTATACCCTCGTGTGTATAGTTTTTTTTTTAATATATAATTCTGACCTTGGCATTGAAATTCTTAATACTCGTGTATGAATCTTTAATATAATATAATATAGACAAAATATACAACACTTAGGGTATTAAGTTTATTCCCCTACATTTGCAAAACCCCCTGGATTTTTTTTCTCATATTAATTTTTCCCATATATGTAGAAAATAAACTTAACTATATTATGTGTTTAATAATATACTGAAATGCCATTAAACAAATGACTACAATGAATAAATATATTTATATTGAAATAAATGAATATTTGTGGTATTTTATTTTATTCACTCTATTAAAATACACATTCCCATATAGAGACTAAATATGTATAATATAAGATCATGATAATGACGTTTTAGATTTGTTGCTATGGATTTTTCTGTTATTTAAATAAAAAACTAAAAACAAAAAAAAAAAAAAAAAAAAATGGAAAAAATAGAGAAAATAGAGAAGCAAACTTAAGTTACGCTAAAATATTTTAATCCCATTTACAGCTTTTTTTCCCTTATTTGTTTTTCTTTTTGGAATTTTCTTTTGTCATCAAAGGCAATTTGTATAAAAGCATTAATTTGCTTTAAAAGCAGAAGAACTTTACAGAACAAAACGAAATTCTTTTACGGTTTTGTTTTATAATTCATGGGAATTTAATTCCGACCACAAAGTAATTAAATTACTGACTCAAGTTTTAGTTTTAAAAATAAATTAAGGCGAAAAAATAGAATAAAAGGGAAAATTAAAAAAAAAAAAAATCAAACATACAAAAGCTAATAAATATAATTCCTTAAGCCATAAAATAGTTAGTTAAAGAAATATAGTTAAAAAGTGAAAGATAATTCATATTCAAATTAAATCCAACCTAAATTTATTTAAGCTGCCGTTCAATTTTGAATTAGTTCCATCCAGTTCAGTTTTAAATCAATTGCAGATTTTAAATCAGTTATATTTAAGTTATTAATCTATTCAGGGCCATTTCTAGTTTGGCTATAGTTCAGTTCTAGTGCAATCCTACTTCAGTTGTAGTTTAGTTATAGTTTAGTTTTTAGTTCAGTTCTAGTTCAGTTCTAGTTCAGCTCTAGTTCAGTTCTAGTTCAGTTCTAGTTCAGTTCTAGTTCAGTTCTAGTTCAGTTCTAGTTCAGTTCTAGTTCAGTTCTAGTTCAGTTCTAGTTCAGTTCTAGTTGAGTTCTAGTTCAGTTCTAATTCAGTTCTAGTTCACTTTTAGTTCACTTCTAGTTCAGTTTTAGTTCAGTTCTATTTCATTTTTAGTTCAATTCTAATTCAGTTCAATTCTAGTTCAGTTTTACTTCAGTTCCAGCTCAGTTCTAGTTCAATTCTAGTTTAGTTCTACTTAAGTTCCAGTTCTGTTCAATTCTAGTTCATTTCTAGTTCAGCTTTAATTCAGCTCTAGCTCAGTTCTAGTTAAGATCAAATTCAGTTTCAGTTCAGTTCTAGTTTAGTTCTAATTGAGATGTACATCAGTTCTAGTTCAGTTCTAGCCCAGTTCTAGTTCTGTTCAGTTCTAGTTCATTTCTAGTTCAGTTCTAGTTTAGTTTTATTGCGGATCCAGTTCTATCTCAGTTCTAGTTTATTTGTACTTTGGTTTTTGTTCAGTTCGAATTCAGTTTTAGTTCAGTTTTTGTTTAGTTCTATTTCATTTCTAGTTCAGTTCTATTTTAGTTCTAGTTCAGTTCTATTTCAGTTTTAGTTCTTTTCTGGTCCAGCTCTAGTTCAGTTCTACTTTAGTTCTGTTCAGTTGAAGTTTAGTTTTACTTTAGTTCTTTTCCAGTTCGAGCTCAGTTATATTTTAGTTCCAATTAATTTCGAGTTCAGCTCTAGTTAAGTTCTAGTTCAGTTTTAGTTCAGTTCTCTTTCAGTTCTAGTTTAATTCTATTTCAGTTCTAGTTAAGTTCTAGCTCTTTTCTGTTTCAGTTCCACTTTAGTTCTTGTTCAGTTATAGTTTTTTTTTAATGATTTATAAAAAGTTAACAACAAAATCTTAATTCTTACCCGCGAATCCTTTGGCTTGACAGCAGGATAAGTAAGTTAAAAATTAATATCCAAACTTATTTAATGTATTATAAAAATAAAAATGTTTGCATTATCTAATGATTAGTACTTTCATTGCGAACCGATAAAAAAGGGTTTTATGAGTTATTTTCTTTTAAATTCATTATTGATATTAATAACACTTATAGGGATTTTGTTCATTATAGTTGGTAAAGTGACGTTTAGCGTGTTTCTTCTATATTCATTGTAGAATCGTTCGACCTTAAATCATCCTTGTGCTCTACGTCCCGTGTTGTATACACGATCTTTTTCTTTCAGGAATTCGCTATTGTTGAAAAAATCGTTTGCATTACTGTGTTGAATATGCTTTTTACATTTGGAACTTTTAATTCTTTTGCTGTTGTTGAGTTGCTTCTGTTGCTCTGTTGGTTATTCAACGAGTTGTACACTGTTGTGCGATCTCATACATAAGTGTGCGTGGTGTTTCTTGAGTTGCTGAAGTTTGGTTGATTAAAATGTAATAATGTTATGTTGTTATGGTTTGTAGTATAAAATGCGTTGTTAGAGCTGTTTGTGTTGTGATTATTATGACGTGTGTTTGTAAACGTATAATTATTTGTTGGATTATTTATAGCGGTGTTATATGTAATGGTGTTTGTTGCAATACGACGACTCTTCCAAGGTAATTTTAAGTTAGATTCTGTGACTTTTACAGAGTTTTTCCCCAAGCAGCAATTTCATGTCTTATGTAGGATTCTGTAAGGGAAAAGTATGATACGGTATATCTGATGATTTGCGAAGCTTCTTTATTACACTTTCAATATGTATTTTCCGCTTTTAAAATTGCTGTCAATATAAACGCCTAATTATTTGTGTGTTTGCACAAGTTCAATGCTTGTGGTGCATGTTTCATTTTGATTCGATATATTTAGTTTTTATTTTGGTGTAAGCAATTATAATTATGAAATTTTATTTCTATATGTGAATCTGCCAGATGTTGGGTTTTAATGTGTATTAATTTTGTCTTTGTAGTGTTGATAATGAGCCCATTGTCATGGCTCCATTTTGATGCTATGTTGCATTTTTTGTGTAGTTACATATGTGTATAATTTTATTACAGATAACGATTGCAGTATCATGGGCATAAGCAAATGTTTTGCTTTCCTTTAAAGATCTTAACATATGATTAGCTTATAGCAAGTAAAGGATTGGTCCTAATTTTGATCCTTAAAGAACTCCTTGCTGTGATGGCAGTTTATCGCTTAAACTATTTAAACTTAAACTTCACACGATAGGATCGAAATTCACGATAACTTTTAAACCAGTTATATACTTGTATATTTCCTCTAATTCCATTATTGTATAATATTTGCTTTAGTTTTGTATGACAGAGCGTATCAAACGCTTTACAAAAGTCGATGTATAAACACTAGGCAGTGAAACTTCTTGCTCAGACAATCATTTATATAATTGGAAAAGTTTCCGAGTAATTTATTTATACTCTTGCCTTTTTGAAATCCGAATTGATTATTATTCATAATTTTGTATTTGTGATCATTTATAGTTCCACTTTTATAAATAGGTCCGTTTTCCAAGCTACTATTTATTAGATTAGTAAGCACTGGTGTAATGATATGAGCATTATTTCTTAGATCTTTTAGTCTAATGTTTTCTATTCCAGCTCCCTTTTTTTGTATTTAAAGTTTTAAGGATATTATATGTTTCATTTTCACTAGTTTGTTCAAGGTACATTGTATTTTGTTGAGTTGTTTCGATTGTACTCGTATGTAGTGTTTTTATGTCACAACTGTGAAGTAATTTAGTTACATTACGAGGGCGGATCAGAGCGGAGTCCCCATAGTATTTTTTCGCAAAAAATAATGTTTAATGAGCACTCGAAATTCACTTTTTTCCATTTTTAGAAAAATACACGAGGTTGTATGTTTTGAACAGCTGTTAAACGCAAAGTAAATGACGACACTTGCTGAAAATTTGACAGTAGTCTATTAACAGGTGGTACTTGATGGGAATAGTGTTGCATTTTATATAACTACGAGGGAAGTGCGAAAAGTCACGAATTTATTGATCCGCCCTCGTATTATTAAAGCTTTTTGCAAAACAGTTAGTAATATTAGAAATGTTATTACTTTTGTTTTGTTTTTTTTTACCGATTATCTCATTGATTATTAGTTTTATTTTAGTTTTTTTCAGTGTAAGTTAAGTTCTATTCCAGTTCTAGTTATGTTATATTTCAGTTCTAATTCCTTTCGGGTTCAGTTCTAATTCCTTTTAGTTCTACTTCGTTTCTATTTCATTTCTAGTTCAGTTTTACTTCAGTTCTAGTTCAGTTATATTTCATTCCAAGTTCAGTTCTATTTCAGTTTTAGTTCAGTTCTAGTTTATTTTTAGTTTAGTGTTAGTTCAGTTTTAGTTCTGTCGTACACTACATAAAACTGTTTTCGGGTCTTATATAGATAGGCAAAATTTTCATTCAAACTGCTTCTACTGATTGTTTTGTAGACCTGCAGTCTGCTCCCTAACAATCTACTTGTAACAAATATTTATTTTAATAGAAAATATTCTAATTGTTTAATTATTTAATAATTTTCTTGCGTTTTTTAGCCCATATTAATGCTATAAAATCTACAAAGTAAAACAATCACTTTTGTCGGTATTTTAAGCACGTAAATACACATATTTTCGCACATCTAATAGACGTGACAATAAATATTAGCAAATACGATCAAAAAGAAAGAGAAAAAAGTGGTAAAAGCCTGCAAAAGGAAGAAAACATAGTAAAACAAATACAAATGTACAAGAAAATAAAAGACATTTTGTATGATTGTACATGTCAAGAGTACTTATCTAAACTGACATCATACGACGCCTTAATGTCTCTTAACAGCACACATTTATTATTTTTTTTTTGTTTACTATATTCATTGTTATATTGGGTGCTGTTATTTTTAGCTAGATGTGTATCTGTGTGTTGTTGTGTTAGTGTTAGAGAAATACAAACATATAATATTATTGTAAGTGTATTTATATTTATATTTGTTTGGAATATACACAATATTCCATTAACCCTACCACCTGTTTGCTTTTTAAGCCTAAATACTAAAAATGTACAAAAATGTTTGTTTTAATTTAACAAACTGAAAAGAGTGAGGGAGAAGAAAAATAAATAAGAAAGGGCAATATGTTAAAAGAACAATAGCTACAACATTTTTAATCTAAAATATACATGGAATTATAATTATTTATAATGTTATAGTTAGAGACTAAAATAAATACAAAATAATTGGTCATGGCCAAGTTAGACTAAAACAACAGAGAACAATTTGGTAGAAAATTGTAAAAATTTTTACAATTTCAACGCAGGGTTATTTTTTGCTTTCACTAGATGCAAAAAATAAGAAAAATAACAACATGTTTTTGCATATTGAAGTATATTCAGGATCAGAGTCCTTGTTCAAGTATAAGAAGTAATTTGTTTTATTTTACATATCAAAGTCTATTTGAAAGACCAATGCAAGAATTGCTTGCAGGATCAGGATCGAGAAATCAACATCTTCGTTTTCTATTTAAAAGTAAAAACATTTACTTTAAGATTATTGTCTTCGTTTCCAGCTTACCATATAATTTTTATTTATGTAAACCTTTTTGGGAGTAATGAGTATTAATATTTTATTAATTATTTTTACATTTACATCTTCAACATTTTTAAGTTTTTAATTAAGATTTTTTCTTTTTGTATTTTTTTCTATTTTTGCAGGTAAATTGACTTGGATTATTACCATAATTTTTACGTTAACTGTTCAGCAATAATAAACAATAAACCCTTGACAAAGGTAATCTTTTTTACATTCTTCTTTATCTATAGACGTCTTTAAATTTGCAAAATTTTTACTTTAAATTTTTAAAATAGGAAAAAAATCAAAAATCTTCGATAAAAAAAAATTAACGAAAGCATTCGCTAAAAGGAAAATTTAACAAGAATTATTTGTAAAAGAAAATTTATCATAAAATTTCTATAAAAAGAAAATTTAATAAAAATTTTCTACAAAAAATTTATTAATCATTTTCTATGGATAGGAAAATTTAATTAATTTTCAATAAATTAAAAATTTATCGTTAGTTTTCTATAAAAAAAATTTAACGAACATTTTTTATAAAAAGAAAATTTTATGAAATTTTCTATAAAAAGAAAATTTAACGAAAGTTTTCTGCAGGAAGAAAATTTAATCAAAATGTGCTATAAAAAAGAAAATTAAACGAAAATTTTTCATAAAAAGAAAATCTAATGAAAGTTTCGGATAAAAGATTATTTAACGAAAATATTCTATAAAAAAAAATTAACAAAAATTTTACGAAAAATTTTTATAAAAAGTTAAATCATCGTATTTTTTTATAAAATTTCTTAAAAAAAAATTCTATAAAAAACTAACGAAATTTTCTATAAAAATAAAATTTAACGAAAATTTTCTATAAAAAGAAATTTAAAGGAACGTTTTCGGTAGAAAGAAAATTTCATATAAATTTTCTATAAAAGGAAATTTTAACACAAATTTTATATAAAAAGAAATTTAAACAAAAATTTTTTATAATTTATCATAAATTTTCTATGAATAGAAAATTTATCGCCAATTGTCCATCGACAATTTTCTATAAAAAAACAACGAAAATTTTTTATAAAAAAAAAAATTAATTAATAAAAATTTTTATAAGAAAAAAATTTTACGAAAATTTTTTATTAAAATAAGCTTAACAAAAATTTTCTATAGATAGGAAATTTTAATTAATTTTCTCTAAATAAAAAAATTTATCGTTAGATTGAAATTAGACTTAAAAAAAAAATTTTATATAAAGAAAATTTGATGTAAATTTTCTATAAAAAAAACTAACGAGATTTTCTATAAAAAAATTTAACAAAAATTTTCTATAAAAAAAATTTAAAGGAACGTTTTCTGTAGAAAGAAAATTTAATGTAAATTTTCTATAAAAGGAAATTTTAATACAAATTTTATATAAAAAGAAATTTAAACACAAATTTTTTATAATTTATCATAAATTTTCTATGAATAGAAAATTTATCGTAAATTGTCCATCGACAATTTTCTATAAAAAGAAAACAACAAAAATTTTTTATAAGAAAAAAAATAATCAAAATTTTTATAAGAAAAAAATTTTACGAAAATGTTATAAAAAGTAAGTTTAACAAAATTTTTCTATAGATAGGAAATTTTAATTAATTTTCTCTAAATAAAATTTTTTTTTAGAAAAAGAAAATATAAAGTAAATTTTCTATGAAAAGTAATTTAAGGCAAATTTTCTATAAAAAGAAATTTAAAGGAACGTTTTCTGTAGAAAGAAAATTTAATGTAAATTTTCTACAAAAGGAAATTTTAACACAAATTTTATATAAAAAGAAATTTAAACAAAAATTTTAAAATTTACGATAAAATTTTCTATCGAAAGAAACAACAAGAAAATTTATTTATTTTATTAATTTATCGCAAATTGTCCATCGAAAATTTTCTATAAAAAGAAAATTTAACGAACATTTTTGTATAAGAAAAAAATTTTACGAAAATTTTTTATAAAAAGTAAGCTTAACAAAAATTTTCTATAGATAGGAAATTTTAATTAATTTTCTCTAAATTAAAAAATATATCCTTGGTTTCCTATGAAATGAAAATTAAATAGAAAAAAAAAATTTATAAAAAGAAAATTTGAAGTAAATTTTTTATGAAAAGAAATTTAAGGCAAATTTTCTATAAAAAGAAATTTTAATATAAATTTCCTAAAAAAATTTTTAACATAAATTTTCTATAAAAAGAAATTTTAACATAAATTTTCTATAAAAAGAAATCCTAACGAATTTTTTTTATAAAAAGGAAATTTAACGAAAATTTTCTATGAAGAGAAAATTTAAGGAAAATTTTCTATAAAAAGAAATTTTAATATAAATTTTCTATAAAAAGAAATTTTAACATAAATTTTCTATAAAAAGAAATTTTGACATAAATTTTCTATAAAAAGAAATTTTAACATAAATTTTCTATAAAAAGAAATCCAAACGAATTTTTTTTTTTTATAAAAAGCAAATTTAACGAAAATTTTCTATGAAGAGAAAATTTAAGGAAAATTTTCTATAAAAAGAAATTTTAACATAAATTTTCTATAAAAAGAAATCCTAACGAAATTTTTTTATATATTATCGTAAATTTTCTATTGAAAGAACATTTTTCGTAAATTTTCTATGAATAGAATATTTATCATAAATTTTATATAAAATGAAAATTTTATAGATTTTCTATCAAAAGGCAAGTTATTAGATATTTTCTATAAAAAGACAATTTAACGAACATAAGAAGAAAATTTATCGTAGAGAAAGAAAATATATTGTAAATTTTCTATAAAAAGAAAATTCAACACATTTTTTATGAAAAGAAATTTTAACAAAATTTTTTTAAAAAGAAAATTTAACATAATTTTTTTTACAACAAAAAAAAAAAAAAAAAAAAATTATCGTAAATTTTCTACAAAAAGAAGATTTATCGTAAATGTTCTATCAAGGGAAAATTTATAGTCAATTTAATAAAAAAATATAGTAAATTTTTTTAGAATGAAAATTTATCGTTATTTTCTACGAAAAGATAAATGTAAATTTTCTATAAAATGGAAATTATCGTAAATTTTCTATAAAATGGAAATTATCGTAAATTTTAATTAAAAAGAAAATTTATGGTAAATTCAATAAAAAAAAAATTTATAGTTAATTTTCCACCAAAATAAAATTTATAGTAAGTTTTCTGCGAAAAGAAAATTTATCGAGAATATTATATAAAAAGAAAATTTATAGTAAATTTTATATAAAAGGAAATTAATAGTAAATTTTCTATGAAAAGAAAATTTATCGTAAATTTCCCATGAAAAGTATTTTTTTGTAAATATTCTATAAAATGAAAATTTATCGTAAATATTCTATAAAATGGAAGTTTATCGTAAATTTTCTATTAAATGAAAATTTACGGTATCTTTTTAATTTTTCTTCTTTGAATTTTGACTTTAATTCTTGTTATTTTTTTTTCAATATTTTACTTCATTTTATAAGAATTTCTGTTAAAAAATAAAAAAAGCTTAGCCCCCAGCCATGTGCTGCTTGTAATGGCCAACAATTTTTTTTTATTTGTATTTTTTATACTTTTTCCTTTTTCTGTTACTACAACTACATGTCGTTGTAAATTTATTGCTTATTGATTTATGACCAAAATTGTAAATTGTATAAAGTGCGAAATTGCAATTGCTGCAGGCAGCAGCTCAAGCATTTATTATGCCTTTTGCATTATAGTACCTCTTGCTGCTGAAGTCATTCTGTTTCGTTAAAAAAAATATATATATAAAAATGGGGGAAAAACAAATAATGTTTGTTTTGTCACATATTGTTGGAAGCAAACAACCAAATATCAACTGTTCTGCTGCTGCAACAAACATTAAAAAAATAAAAGAAACCAATCTAATATTGCGCGTTTTATTAAGTTTAGCACCCTGTTTGTTTTTTGTTTTTTTTATAACATTTGATATAAATGTACGTGGTGGCTGTTAGGAGCATAAAAATAGGGACACATTTATGACCATTTGTTAAAGTTGCAAATACAATAACAATAAAAAAAGTAAAAATGGTAAAAAGGAAAAAGCCAAAGAGAATAAAACAAATCTACATACAAAGTTGCTACTCCAATGGAATAGAGGGAAGGAAGTATGAGTTAGCCATGTTGGAACATTTAGTTTGTTGCAGATGAAGTAAATAAACATTTTAACTCGTTTGACAATCAACATTATTTGTCAGGCAATTAATTATGGTTCAAAATAAAGAGGGGTAAGAGGTGCTAGAGACTAAAAATATATTATTTTTGTGGTTGAAGAACATTTTTTGACAGACTTGTATTTAATAACAGTAGCCTTCTTTATACATATATTTTTCTAAGTATAGAAGCTATAAATTTTTTATACGTCCTATGCTTTCTTAATATATTGTTTGTGGTTATTTTATTTTTTTATTTTTTTAATTTCTAGAATGAGTTAAGCTCGTTAATGTTAAGCTGTCATTATCAGCCAATTTGGACATTAATTTCTCGTGTCATTTATAAACCACAAACATGAACAAGAAATATGAACTTCTCATGTTAGATTCAAACAAAGTTATATGAAGTAAGTATGAGCAACGAGTTGGTTGCTATAACTACATCCATAAATCCCAAATGTGTAGTTTGCCAGAAAAAGAAAAAAGAGAAAAAGCAAAAATACTATAAATATTTATAAGATAAATTAGATATTTTGGTAGATAGGTAAAACACACATAAAAGGCATAAATAATAAAATTATTAATAGCAGGGAAACTTAAAAAAGAAACAATAATAAAAAATATAACTGGAAGCACAAAATTTAAAAAGCAGAAAAAGAAAATATTTTTAGAAAATTATTCATTAAACTTGATCATTATTTTTCAATTATTTTTCAATTTAAATCTTCGATGAATTTATCAATTTATTTGGAAATTATCTTTGACTCCATTTATGACAAATTTTTGACAAAATTACTTTTAACAGCAGAATTTCTATAAATTTTCTTTTAACATAAAACTCAGTAAATATTCCTTTTAAAGAATTTTCTTTTTATAGAAAATTTTCATTAAAATTTTTTTAGATAATTTTGATTAAATTTTATTTTTATAGAAAATTTTCATTAAATTTCCTTTTCATGGAAAACTTTCGATAAATTTTCTTTTTATAGAAAACTTTCGATAAATTTTCTTTTTATAGAAAACTTTCTATAAATTTTCTTTTACAAAAATTAACTATAGATTTTCTTTTTGTGGAATATTGAGATAAATTTTCCTTTTGTAGAAAATATTCGATAAATTTTCTTTTTGTAGAAAACTTTCAATAAATTTCCTTTTCATAGAAAACTTTCGATAAGTTTTCTTTTCATAGAAAATTTTCGATTAATTTTCTTTTTATAGAAAATTTTCATAAAATTGTTTTTATAGCAAATTTTCGTTAAATTTTCTTTATAGAAAATTTACGATAAATTTTCTTTTTGTAGGAAATTTTTATAAATTTTCTTTTTGTGGACATTTTTCGTTAAATAAAAAAATTCATTTAAATTTAAATTTTCCTTTATATAAAATTATCGTTGCGTTTTCGTTATAGAAATCCTTCGTTGCATTTCCTTAATAAAAAATTTTCGTTGCATTTTCTTTCTAAAATACTTTCACAAAATTTCTTTTGATAGAAAATATTTAACAAATTGTCTTTTTATCGGAAATTTTCTTTAAAAATATTTTTTAGAGAAAAAAATTCTTTAAAATTCTTCTTATAAAAAATTTTCGTTAAATTTTCTTTTTATCGGAAATTTTCGATAACTTTTCTTTCTATCGGTGATTTTTGATTAATTGTAATTTTACAGAAAATTTACGATAATTTTTTTTAAATATTCGTTGAATTTTTTTACAGAAAATTTTCATTAAATTTTCTTTTTAGGAAAAAAATTCATTAAATATTCTTATTATAAAAAAATTTCGTTAAGTTTTCTTTCCATCGAAAATTTTTTTAAAATGTTCTTATAAGATATTTTCGTTAAACTTTCTTTTTATCTCAGATTTTCGTTAAATTTTCATTTTATCAATTAATTGTTTTTTTTAGAAAATTTACGATATTTGTTTTACAGAAAAATATTTGCTGAAATTTTTTCTATAGAAAATATTTGTTCAATTTTCTTTTTAGAGAAAAAATTTCGCTAAATATTTCTTTTATAAAAAAAATTTCGATAATTTTCTATTTATCGGAAATTTTCGTTAAAATTTCTTGCTATCGTAAATTTATTTTATATGTTCTTCTTATAAGATACTTTCGTTAGACTTTCTTTTTATCGCAGATTTTCGTTAAATTTTCATTTTATCACAGATTTTCATTTAATTGTTTTTTTTTTTTTTTTTTGAAAATTTACGATATTTTTTTTTACAGACAAATAATCGTTGAAATTTTTTTATAGAAAATATTTGTTCAATTTTCTTTTTAGAGAAAAAATTTCGCTAAATATTTTTTTTATAAAAAATTTTCGTTAAATTTTCTCTTTATCGGAAATTATCGTTAAATTTTCTTGCTATCGCAAATTTATTTTATATATTCTTCTTATAAGATACTTTCGTTAAACTTTCTTTTAATCACAGATTTTCGTTAAATTTTCTTTTTATCGGAGATTTTCATTTAATTGTCTTTTTTTTTTAGAAAATTTACGATATTTTTTCTTTACAAAAAAATATTGATTGAAATTTTCATCTGCAAAATTTTCATTAAATTTTCTTTTTATAGAAAAATTTCGTTAAATATTCTTTTTATAAAAAATTTTCATTAAATTTTCTCTTTATCGGAAATTTTCGTTGAATTTTCTTTCTATTGTACATTTATTTTATATGTTCTTCTTATAAGACACTTTCGTTAAGCTTTCTTTTAATCGCAGATTTTCGTTAAATATTCTTTTTATAAAAAATTTTTGTTAAATTTTCTATTTATGGGAAATTTTCGTTAATTTTTTTTATCGGAAATTTTCGTTAAATTTTTTTTATCGGAAATTTTCTTTATATGTTTTTCTTATAAGAGATTTTCGTTAAACTTTCTTTTTATCGCAGATTTTCTTTTTATAGAAAATTTATGGTATTTTTTTTTTTTTTTTAAATATTTGATGAATTATTTTTATAGAAAATTTTCGTAAACTTTTCGTAAAATTTTCCTTTTATAGAAAAAATTTCGTTAAATATTCATTTTATAAAAAATTTTCGTAAAATTTTCTTTTTATCTGAAATTTTCTTCATATGTTCTTCTTATAAAAGATTTTCGTTAAACTTTCTGTTTGTCGGAAATTTTAGTTAAATTTTCTTTTTATCGGAAAAAAGGTAATTTATCTTTTTATAAGGAAATTTTGGTAAGTTTTGTATTTATATTTTTTTTTTTGCTATTCTTATACGCGAATTTTTCTATTTTTTCTTTCTTGTCATAAAGTTTGTTTTTAAAACTTTATCGCTATAAGCCTTGATTTCCTTCCTATCTTCCTTCCAACCACTCGACAAAGAATCTTATTTTGACTTTGACAAACAATAACAAAGAACAACAGAATACGAAAATAATAAAAAAATCGTGCTTTAAACATTATCAATGTCCATAAAATGAATGAGTGAATACCAAAACTACCAGCAGCCTCACAAACTTTTGAGAAGGTCGAGTTCTTATAGCAAGTTTTGAACCCAACAACAACTACAACAAAGGCAATGAATAAATGAAGCCAACAGCTTCAACTAACCATATCGAATTATTTTGCATTTTCTACTAAACTGAAATGAAAACACAACAAAGATGTTATAGAAAAGAAGTGACATGACAGGCTTACAAAGACGTTAGTTGTTATGACCAAAAGCTAAACAAAATGTGATGGCTCTTTTCTTCCTTTTGACTATAGTAGAAGGGGGGGGGGGAGGAGTAGATGTTATAAGCTTTGATATTGTTTTAAGAATACTTTTAGCACATGATGTGTTATGATGATGTTTAGGTTGATTATGACGTTATTGTTTTAAAATTATACAAGAGGACTTCTTCTCTTGCTCGGGGATGGAAAAGTTGATACAAAACACGTTATTGTGGGATTCCTTTTGAAAAAACCTAAAAATTGTTTAGTTTTTGTAAAAAATTAGTTTTTGGAGAAATTATAAATATTTTATCTCTAATAAAATATTTATAATTTCTCCAAATTAAAGCATTAATCAACAAAACAAAATTTTCGATGATTATTGACTTTATGAATTAAAATGGTGAAGTGCAAATTAATTTTAGATTTTTGTAAAAGTTGCAATTATTTTTGTGAAGATGCCTTTCAGAAAAGTCTAAAATTATTATATGTTATTATAGAAAAATTAAATTTTGAAAAAAAAAATATATATTTTCAACTTTAAAATTAGTTGTTTTTGGACTTATAAGATATGTTGACCTGAAGTTTTTTTTTTACGTTAGATAATTTTGTACTTTAATTTATAAGTTTTAGAAAATCCGATAAAAATATTGGGCTATGTATTGAAAGAATTGGACCAAGATTTGGAAAATTTGAGATAGCTAAAATTTCAAATGCAAATAGCTCGAAAACTATAAGAGACAAATAGCACATCTTAGCATTTTTTTAATATGCCTTATCGAGAGCTTTGAAACGATACAAAATTATTTGAAATAGGATAGGAAATATTTGAAAGCTATTAAAAAAATATTCTATGTCAAGGCTATCCAGATTTGAACCCCAATATCTCCGTTTCTTGGGGGTTATGTGAGGCCTCTCTTTCTAATTTAACATTTTGCGTTCCTCTGATTCTATGTGTAATTTTATGTAAATACAACCAGCAGATTAGAAGCTGTAGATTTATTTAAAAAAAAATTTTTGAGTCTGACCTACTATGCGATGTATAAATTAGTTTTTTTTTAAATACAAAAATACATACTAATTTTTCGATAATTATATTATTTAATTCTTCAAAACCGTAATAAAATTAAAACTAGGTTGAACATTACTAGCTTTTTCTATTTTGTAACGCAGTGTTATTTATTTGATTATACAAGGTTTGGATTTTTAATAATACTCTTATATACAAACATTTATGTATCTACTAATTTACATAAATAGCATTTAAATGTATTTGTATACGTGTTGGTATAATAACCTTTTAGGCTGTTTTCATCAATGCATTTTGCTTGAAATTGCTCTGCTTCATTGCAATGTAAGCATTTCAACTGTTCATTTCCAAGTAATATTAAATGTTTTTTTAATTCTGGTACGAAATTTGTTTGGAATTGTAATTTTTTCTAATGGTGAATATTACAAAATTGTATTCTCGAATTGGTAAGAAATTATGTCGCAATTGTATCCATCAGTTTGTTTGTACTGCTCAACAATTTCTCAATTCCAATTTTGCTCGTGTTTTGATTTTATTCGTTTTTTAAATTTGTCAAATTTTGGTCGAGCAGTATATTCATCTGCATTTTGTGCATTTATATACATGTGAAAGTGGATTCTAAATGGCTATTGAATATCCTTTAAATCGCGGTATACCTCATCCAGTAATCTATCTTAGGTTGTCCAGAATTTCCAAAAGTCTCTCCTAAAATCAGTAGTAGTTCATATGGAAATTTAAAAAATTTTTTAAAAATACTTCAAATGCTTTTTGGAAAAAACTGAAAGTAGATTACAAATTACTATTGAATATCCTTTAAAACGAGGTATGTCTCATCCCGTAATATATATGGGTTTGTCCAAATTTCTCAAAGTCCTTCCTGGAATCAGTACTAGTACATTTGGAAATTTTAAAAATTTTTTAAAAATACTTCAAATGTATTTTGGAAAAAACTCAAATTAGATAACAAATGTCTATTGAATATCCTTTAAAACTAGGTATGTCTCATCCTGTAATCTATATGGGTTTGTCCAAATTTCCCCAAGTCCTTCTTAGAATCAGTACTAGTACATATATACGTTTTAAAAATTTTTTTAAAAATACTTAGAATGCTTTTTGGAAAAGATTGAATATAGATTACAAATGCTTTTTAAATTTCCTTGAAAACGAGGTATGTACCATCCCGTAATATTTCTGGGTTTGTCCAGAATTTCTAAAAGTCCTTCCTAGAATCAGTAGTAGAACATATGGAAATTTCCAAAATTTTTTAAAAATACTTCAAATATACTTTGGAAAAAAGTAAAAGTAGATTACAAATTTCTACTGAATATCCTTTAAAACGAGGTATATCGCATCACGTTATCTTTCTTGGTCCTTCTTGAAATCAGTACTAGTACATATAGAAATTAAAAAAAATTTTTTAAAATACTTCAAATGTATTTTAGAAAAAAGTGAAAGTAGATAACAAATGTCTATTGAATGTTCTTCAAAACTAGGTATGTCTTATCTCGTAATCTATCTAGGTTTGTCCAGAATTTCCAAAAGTTCTTTCTAAAATCAGTACTAATACATATGGAAATTTAAAAAAATTTTTAAAAATACTTAGAATGTTTTTTCGAAAAGAGTGAATATAGATTACAAATGGTTATTAAATATCCTTTAAACTGAGGTATGTGTCAACTCTCAGAGATGCAGTACTAGTTCCTGTGAAAATTAGAAAAAAAAAAGTTGCTAAAAATTTGAAAAATGTTTTTATTAAAATTTAAAAATAATGCACACAAAATTAGTAATTTTAAAGCTGAAAATAATGATGTAAAAAATTTTGTGTATAACTGAATATTTTCGAAGATATAGACTCATATTAAAAATTTGTTGTTATAAAAAAATTGGGTAAACATAAATAGAGCTAGAAATCCTTCCGCCCTGCTGAAGGCCTGCTATTAAGGATACAGTTTTTAAAAAAATACTATATAGGAGAAATTGAAAAATATTAAAAAACAATATGTTAGATCAACTTTTATAAAAAATTATCTTACTTTATTAATGCGCGTTCAAGAACTGTCAATTGATAACTTAATGTTTGCAACAGGATAAACAGTACAGGAAATATTTACCATTTGGAGTGTTTTAGGGAACTTAATGAGTACCGGGCCACGTGTTATTAGGATCGTCATATGTTACTGAATGAAATCATTTAATGAATTGTTATTGTATTTAATCCTTCGTTTTAGATATAAAAATTGCATTCCTTGACTTTTCCACTAAATAAAAAAATTTTAAAAAAATGTCAAAAATTTTAATTTTAGTACTTATAGGGTGAAAAAGGTACTATTTGAAATTTATTTTGATACCGAAAAATATTTTCATTTTCCATCCCTGCTCTTGCTTTTTCTTAATGGTGTTAGTGCTGTATTGTGATTGTTTTGAGATATTTATTAAATACATGTACGTGCATGTCTCTATGTTTGTTTATATATATACCTGCCACAAATTGTATGACAGGTTTTGTTTTACTTGAAGGCTAAAAGTTAGTAAGCAAAATTTGTTTTTATATCGGATTAAATTAATGAAAGATTAAACCAAAGGAAAACGTGATATTTGAGTTTAAATGAAATTAAAGAAATCATGGAAGTTATAAAAAATATAACAATATTTTGGAAAATTTCTCAAAAACTAATAAATATTAAATTTTATTATTTAAAAGAAAAATAAAATTTAAAATTTTAATAACAACATTAAGCGCTTTGTTGCCAAAATAAAATTATTTGTCCTTCCTTAAGTGCAATTCTTCTTAAAGTTCTTAATTTATTTTAATTCTCTTTTCATTTTTCCCCTTTTCTTTTTAATTTCAAGTTATTCTACCAAAAAGTGCGATAATTGCTTGTTGACTTTATTTTCCGCACTACTGCCTGCAACATTATTATTAAGTTTAAAACCTCAACACAGACAAATGAAAACCCCTTTTTAAAACCACCAGCAGTAAAAGCCCATTTAATGTTATTTTATTATTCTAGAAGAGGACACTAGATAAATTATTGTTTTGCCGACTTACATAGAAACTACTAACTGCAAGTTAAAAAGGAAAACATCTTAGAAATTCTTCCAAGGACAATAATTTTTTCTATTTTGTTCTCATTTCAAAATCATGTAAAAAAACCCATTAGTAATAGTCTTTTAAAGGCAACTGAAAATAAAAAAAGAGTAAAACGAAAAAAGAAAAAAAAAAAATGAGAGAAAGTCTTAAGGGATACAAGTTTCATTTCATTTTATTTTAGTTTTGCTGTTTTTCTTTTTCTTTCTGGGTATTTTGTCATTTTGTTAAGGTGAAATAAATACCAGAAAAATAAATTAATAAAAAGAAACTGAAAGAAAATGTGTAATGAAAATTTTTGCTTGCTGTTGTAAATATTAGTTAATGTGTTTGTATTTGTTTTGCTTTGGACGTGTGCTTTCGTCCTTGTGAAAATTTTTCGTTAGACTTGTTATTGTGATTTTATTTGCTGTTTGGTTTTAAACAAATCTTTAGCTTAAAATTTTCAAAATAAAGACAAGAGGCATTTTAAAGTTAAAGAACAAACAATTTTATTAATTATGAAGGAAAAAGTTTTTATAGAGGAAATCTAATTTTGACTCAAGTACTTTTGGTATGAAAGAGTAAGATTCAAAGCTATTACTGTTAAATTTAATCTGGGTCCTTAAAAGTTAAAATCACTACAAAATTTTTTTAGTTATGGTCAATTTACTGAAAAAAGACTGAATTAATATTAATCATACGCTTCATGGAACAGTGTATAAAAATTTTAATATCTCAGTTATTCATAAAGAAAAATGTTTATAATTCTGGAAACAGACAAGAACCGGTAAAATAATAAATTAATAACATTTGGTTTTGAGTAATTCCAATTTTGTAAATTAGAAAAAAAATCATTAAAAATATTTTTGTACAATTATCTTTCCTTTTTTTTAATTAAGAGGGAGCAATTTTTGCTATTACAAAATATCTCAAATATCCTAAAGAACAAATTTTAACTTTTTTTTTTATTTTTCGAAATTTTTTGGGAACCTTTTTATGAAAAATATTTGTACAGAATTCTCTTTTAGTTTACCCCAAAGATAATCAAATATTTAGTAAGGAAGATTTAGTTTATATTATTTATGCATAAAGTCGCAAACGTTAGCTTTTATTTTCGTCCTTAAACTATAGCTATAAAACCTTTATTTATTTTATTTATTTTATTGCCAATTTACTGAGAAAAAGTTTGAATTAATATTAATCATACGCTTCATGGAACAGTGTATTAAATTTTAATATCTCAGTTATTCATAAAGAAAAATGTTTATAATTTTGAAAACAGACAAGAACCGGTAAAATAATAAATTACTAACATTTGGTTTTGAGTAATTCCAATTTTGTAAATTAGAAAAAAAAAATCATTAAAAATATTTTTGTACAATTATCTTTCCTTTTTTTTAATTAAGAGGGAGCAATTTTTGCTATTACAAAATATCTAAAATATCCTAAAGAACAAATTTTAACTTTTTTTTTTATTTTTCAAAATTTTTTGGGAACCTTTTTATGAAAAATATTTGTACAGAATTCTCTTTTAGTTTACCCCAAAGATAATCAAATATTTAGTAAGGAAGATTTAGTTTATATTATTTATGCATAAAGTCGCAAACGTTAGCTTTTATTTTCGTCCTTAAACTATAGCTATAAAACCTTTATTTATTTTATTTATTTTATTGCCAATTTACTGAGAAAAAGTTTGAATTAATATCAATCATACGATCCTTAGGACAAAAACGAAAAAAATTAAAATTTCGCTTATTTTGAAAACTAAAGGGTTGCTATTTCTTAAACAGATAGTTAACAATACCTGTGTATACATATAAATTATTCCAATATGTTTTGAAGTAATATTGATTGTGTCCGCCTGGAAACACATTTTTAAGTGACTGAAATTTTCTCTAAATTTTTAAATGAATTAAAAATTTACCAATTAAAAAATTAAATATTTGTGATATATTTTGATTATGGAAAAGTAGCTAGATAATTTTTAAGAATATTTTTCCCATTTTTCTAAAATTCTTTAAAAGTTTTTTTATGAAAAATGTTTTCAAAATTTCTTTTTTTTTTGCTAACAAACCTATTTCTTAAAAAAATACCTGGATAATTTTTCGGAATAATTTTCGTCCTTTTTTTGCTTTTTTGTCAAATTTTCTAAAAACTTTTTTTATGAAGAATATTTTTAAAATTTTTCTTTAATATAAACCCAAAGCTAGTCACATCTTTACTAATTTAAATTGTTTTATTTGTATATGAAGTCTCAAGAGTTGGCTTTAATTTGTGTCCTTAATATTAAAAATCCCCTGAAAACTTTTTTAGTTATGGTTAATTTACCCTAAGAACACCAAATTAATATTAATCATACGCACCCTGCAAAAATTAAAGATTTTAATATTTCAATTATTTTTAAGGACAAAATTATTCACAATTTTGCAAATAGATAATCTACAAGGGCTACTATGAAAATAAATTAAAATCAGTTGGTTTAAAGTAAATATGATTTTGTAAATTTCGAAATAAATTTTTAAATGTTTGGAATTATGTTAAAATTTTAAAATGAGAAAAAAATCCTTAAATTAAAAGAAAAGCATAATTGTGATTTTGTGAAGTAAATAAAAAGAAATCTATTTTTGTTATGAAAAAGTACCTAGAGTATTTTTGAGAACAAACTTTCTCTTTTCTTGGAAACTTTTTATGTAAAATATATTTTTTCTATTTTTATTTTTTTGTTTATTTTTTCTTTTGTTTTTATAAAGAATCCAATTATTTGTATGACTTTTTTGAAGTATATATTTTTTTA
This sequence comes from Protocalliphora azurea, assembly GCA_932274085.1. Classification (NCBI taxonomy): domain Eukaryota; kingdom Metazoa; phylum Arthropoda; class Insecta; order Diptera; family Calliphoridae; genus Protocalliphora; species Protocalliphora azurea. The sequence goes on from OW026520.1 coordinate 25,701,391, forward strand.
AATTTTCTTGTTTTGTTGAGAAATATTTAATTTTGGTATTTTTTATTTTAAACACACAACTAAACAAATCTTTACTAACAAAAGATATAGTTTGTATTATTTAAATTTAAAGCCTCAGGTATTGGCTTTAGTTTGCGCTGTTAATCTTTAAAAATGCTTGAAAACTCAATTAGTTATTGCGAATTTATTTAACAGATTCCGTATTATTATTAATCATAAGCACCCGTGAACCAAAGAGAAAAATTTTATTATCTCGCTTATTCCTAAAGCGAAAGGCTACAAAAAAAAAAAAAAAAAAAAAAAAATAGATGAATGAATTGTATTTTATTACTTAAAGTAATTTTCAATTAATAACAAAAAAAAGTGTTTAAAAATAGTCTAAAAAATAATTAAATTGACTTTAATTAATTACAATTTTGTAGAGATAAAAAGGTGACAATTGAGAAAAGCACAAGTTTATTTAAACCAAATCAAGAAAAAATATCTTCTAAAATGAAAATGAAAAAAATGAAAAAAAAAAAAAAATAAAAATGAAAACTCCTTTTTTAAAAATTTGACTACTAGGCTTTGTTATGTACTCTCTAATTTAAGCATTACATAAAATATTTTAATTTAATGTTTTAGAAAAATTTAGTTAATATTTTATATTTATACATTATGAATAAAATCCGGATTCCTTTACATAGTCCGCATTGTTAAATTAAATAAAAACTTTTACGGCAGCAGAAAATAAAAAAACTATTTTATTTATTTTCTTTTCGTTTCTTTTTTTATTCAAACTTTTTCCAATTTTGTTTACGAAATTCATATACATTTTTAAAAAAATATGGTAATATTTTTTGTGAGAAAATAAAAGCAACAAAAAATCCGGAGAGTATTTAAAATAAAATTTATTTTTTAACCGAGCCGCATTGTGCATTTTTAATACAAATTTGTATGAAAATTTCCGGACCGGTCTTACTGTGTTCATATAATTAATTTAAATAGTTAGAGTCTGATTTAGATTAACAATAAAATACCATTTGTTAGTTTTAATTAAAAAACTTAATAATTTTTTAAGCCTGAATTTTTTATATTTTTATTTCTTTTGTTTTAAAGAAATCATGTGATGATACTTTTACTGAGTAAGTTATTTGGATTTTCGCTGCAAAAGCTGTCTTTAATATGTGCCCATAATCTTAAAGTTCCCTTAAGAACTCGATGAACTATATTATATTTATCAAAATAGTTTTAATTAATATTAATCATACGCACCTGGTAATGGAAAATTTAAATTCTAAATATCTGGCCTATTAATATAGCAAAGTATTCACAATTTCGAAAATTAAAAGAATATAGAAGGGATAATTGAAATAAAATAATTCAATGATAAATAATGATCTTTAACGTATTAAACTCTAAAGTAATGTGGTAAAGTATTTGTCTCTTTTAAAAGAATCATCCCTTTGTTTCTATATTGCTTTGAAATCAGAAATCACTTTTTCTATTAAAGGAAAATTTCTGTTAATAAAATTAAAATATTTCTTTATTTTTTTAAAGGTGTGTTTATGAAGATGATTTTTAAAAAGAATATCAATTAATTAGTCAACTAGATCATTATAAATTTTAATTAAGCCGTTTGTTCTAAAATTGTAAATTTAGGATTAATAAATTTTCCCCAAAATCAAATTGTTATTCAATTCCTTATGTCGCCTATAATATAAAAGATATTTGTCTCAAATAAATTTTGTTCTTCAGATAAAAAAAAAAAAGAAAAAATAATAGGTAATAAAAAATTGCTCAATATCATTCTTAGAACAACATCTCACCTCAATATTTTCTATTATAGAATTAAAATCGGTTATTATATTTTGCCAATTATAACAGGAAAAATTGCCGGAATTAATTTGTGAAATTGAAAAATTTTTTGCTAGCAAAAGGTACCATAAAAAAATATTAATTAAAAAATTAATAAAAAAAAAAATTAAATATATTTTCTTCAAATCTTCAAATCTTGTCTTTTATTTTCTACCTTAGCTATTCAAATTTTTTAAAAATTTTTTAAATTGTGAGTGAACTATTTAGCAAAAGGGGGTCAAAATTAATATTAATCATACGCGTAAAGGCACTTTAAATTCAATTTTGAAATATTTCGAAGAAAAATAAAAATAAAAATATGTAATTTTGTTAACGTTTAGATAATATAGAATATAATATAGAGGGCGGATCAATATTTCCATGACTTTTCGCACTTCACTCGTACCTCATGCGCCATATTCTCCGGATTTAGTCCCTAGTCACTACTTCCTATTGCCAAACCTAAAGAAATGGCTCGGTGGCAAGAGATTTAGCTCCAACGATGAAATTATTGACCAAACAAATGTCTATTTTAAGGACCTCGAAAAATCGTATTTTTTTGGAAGGGATACAAAATCTGGAGAAACGTTGGACTATGTGTATTGAGTTAAAAGGAGATTATGTTGAAAAATAAATTTTTGTTTTGCAAAAAAAAAAAAACAAAAAAAAAATGTGTTTCATTCAAAAAGTCACGGACTTATTGATTCACCGTCGTATATGAAATATTAATATAATTTTTATTTTTGTAGTTAAATTAAAAATCTCTTAAGCATTAGCTTTCACTTGTATCATTAATTTTTAAAATCGCTTAAGAATTTTGCTAACTCTGAGTTATTTACCGAAACAAGTCTTAATTAAAATCAATCATACGTATTTCTGAATGGAAATTTTAATTTAAAAATATCTGAGTTGATTTTAAAGCAAATTTGAGACAATCTTAATGCTGAGCAGATAACAAAAAGCTGCCATCTAACTCTAGTAATGGTAATAATTTCTTCATCATATAAAAATCGTAAAAAAACGAAAAAGAAAGATATAGGTGGTCTAGACCGACTATGTGCTACCCTACACCATTGTGTACGAGCATAAAAATTCGAGAAGGGGACTTATGTTATACCTGTGGCCAATTTTACTAAATGTATAATAAAAAATATACAAATACAGAATAATGCGTTGATACTAACATCTAGATGATTTTATGCACTTTAGGGCGATTCCTGGAAGTGGGTTTACATACGAACTATGGTAAATTATGAACCGATTCCAATAATATTTGCCAATATTGTTTCTATTTACAAAAAACTTATTTATGACGAATGTTAACTTGATACTAACATTCGTGTGGAATTTATGCACGTTAAAGTGATTTTCGGAAGAGGGTTTTATATGGGAGCTATGGTCAATTGTAGTCCGATCTTCATAAAATTTGATACAAGGAGTGATACTTGCACTTCTTTGCACCGAATTTCATTAAAATATTCTTATATTTAAGGCATTTTTGAGTGTTTAAACTCTATTCCGGGGGGACATTTGTATGGGGGCTAGGTGAAATAATGGACTGATCACAACCAATTTCAATTCGTCCTTATATCATAAAAGTCCCACGTGCCAAACTGCATTGAATTATCTTTAAAATTGTGACATGTACTTTGTGCACAAGGTTTACATGGACAGCCAGCCAACCAACCAGCCAGCTGTCCAGCCAGCCAGCCAGACGGACGGACATCGTTAGGTCGATTTAAAAAGTTATTCTGAGTCGATTGGTGTATTTTAAAGTGGACATTGGATATTTTCTATACGCTACAAACATCAGCACAAACGCTTAATACCCCAACCACCTATAGTAGTGTAGGGTATAAATAGATAATATTTTTTTTTATTTTAGACTACAATTTATAGTACCTTAAATTTAATTTTAAAATATTTTGAATATTAACAAAGATAAAAAAGATTAAAAGCTTTTTCAATATTTATATCTAAACGACTGCAAAACAACTTCATTAATTATTCTTTATTATATACAAAAAGAAAAATATACATTATAAACATTTTTTCAATTTATAAAAACATGCCTTTTAAAATCTCATTATAAATTAAAATTAAATCTTAGTCAAATGGGATTAAGAATCATAGATTTTAGCTTTTCTTCCTCCGCTTTACTTTTATTTTTTTTCACAAATTATACAAGTTGTGAGCTATTTAGTAAAAAAGTCCATAATTAATATCAATCATACGTCACACGAGACAAAAAATTTAATATTAAAATATTATAAATGAAATTAAATTAAAATTAAAAGTTAAATACTATTAAGACAACTACCGAAAATATATTTTATTATCTTAACACTAAAATTAATTTGAAATTTATTTTACTAAAATATTTAAAATTCTTATTCGTGCAAAATAAAAGCTTTTTTTTTATTAACTGCATATTTTAATTTAGTTTTCGCTATTACTGCTCTCCCTTGCTCTATCTGTTTGCCATTTCGCCATTCTTTCAGTTTTTTGATTTAAAACAATCAAAATTTTTATGTAGTGTCATTCACTTACGCTTTATTTCCGTTGTACGATTTTTGTTTGATATTGTTACATTTGATAAGAACCAGAACCATTTTACATTTATTGTTTACATGAATGGTTGATTTAACTAAATGGCGACTTTCCTGCTTACCTCCTTTGCTTCATCGTCTGCTTTTTTTTAATACACTATAAAATAAGAAAAAAGGGAGAATTTTAGCACAAAAGAAAAAGGTGAATTTCCTCTAAAGCACAAGTAACAAATGCTCAAGCAATTGCATTTTTTATGATATTTTTTTCTGTTTTCATAAAAAAAAACTTAACGCAACAAATATTTTTAATATGGGGAAAAAAGTAAAAGGGAGGGAGGAATATATTTGTTATAATAATAAATTCAACTACTAAAAGCTAAGATAAGTTTTTTTTCTTGCTTTTTTTTTTATATATATTTTTGTATTTCAAATAGAGGGTGTTTACAAGGATTTCAATCATTTTTATGAGTTTTTCTGTTTTTCTTATTTTCTTACTTTTGTTTTCTTTTACTTGGTAAGAATATATGTTGTAAAATTTCCCTAGTATATATAAGTTCTGATATTTGTTTTGTTGTTCCTTGGCTTTTCAGCTGCACTAACATTAATGTGGTGCTTAGCAAAAAAAAAAGTGCAAATTATACACTCAATGGCTAAAACCCTAAAGGTGTTCATGTCATTTGTGTGTATCTCGGGTTGGTTTTTATTTTTTCTTTATTTATTTTTTCACTTTATTTCCTCTTTTCATATCTATTGTTATGTTAGTGTTGCTGATTACGTTTATAATATTGTTGCTGTACATGAGAATAATAGAGATGATGATGATGCCATGAAAAGGGAGTAACTTTAGCTTGTGACTGATGGGGCGAAATATATACATAAGAAAAATACACTCAAAAAATATTAAAAAAAGAAAACAACAATAATAATAAAAAGTGTATTTATTTATAACTAAAAAAATTATATTATTTAAAAAGATTTCTTAATTTAATATAATTGAAACGTATATTTTTATTTATTTTGTAACCAAAATTATTCGAAACGTCCAAAAATTGTGCTAATTCTGAGCTATTTACTGAAAAAAGTCATAATTAATATCAATAATACGTATAGTTGCACAAAATTTTTAATATTAAAATCTTGGTAATTTCTAAAGCAAATCGTATGTAGATTTAGCACCTGGCAGATAAAGGAGCAAACAGTTTAGCTTCACTAATTTTATTTTATTATGTGATATATATATAAATCATGAAATCATCATTAATTTTGATAAATTTCCAAACAAAAAATATAAAAAAATAATTTTTTTAAAAGTTAAAGTTTAAAAGTTAAAAGTTTCATATGTAAGCTTTCATTTAAGCTTTTACTTACACAAATAGCACAACAATTGTTTTAGTTATAAACCTTTTGCTGATATGTATTATAATTAATATCAATCATACGTCACGTTGAACAAAAAATTTAAATTTTAAAATATCTTGGTTATTTTTAAACTAATTTGAAATAATTTTAGCTCAGGACAGTCAATGAAAATTGTATAGACAATAATGTAATTGATATGGGCATTTCTTCAAATTCGCTTACATTTGAGGTTAAAAAAATTTTGAATTTTTCTCAATGACACATTAACACTATTTTGTATTAATATTAGCAGGCTTTAAGGAATCGCAAATCTGTTCCTGTGAATGACATTTCGCGAACGGCTTCAGTGTTAAGACTAAAAAAACAAAATTTGCCAAAAATTATATTTTCAACAAATACCACGTGTATTGCCTACATCAATATGTTTCAAATACAAACTAAAATTGATGGGATATGGTTGATGTCACTGAAGATAATAGCAATCATAGCAATTTTTTAACATTTCATTAAAAAAAAAGAAATAATTTAAATTAATAATTTTTAATGTTATAACGTTTCTTTATATATTTTGAATATCTGGCAACCAAAATGATATTAATGGACAAGAAATGACCGTTTACGTTATGGTAGTTAAAAATCAAAATTAAAAAAAAAACCATTTTAAGTCCAATATGAAAAATAAGTGCACATATGTAACCTATATGAAGTTATACAAAATACAAATTAAAAAAGGATCGATACATTTCATAATATTGAACATAATCGGGACCATAATTCTGATTTTTGATATTTTTTTTTATTTGCATTTAATTCACTGATATATTTTTCAAATTTATTCACAAAAATTTTGAATGATGTTAAATTAATTACAGAACTATAAAATAAATTCATCATTGACAAAAGTAAACACCCAAATATGTTAAAAGTTGCACTAACTTCAAACGCGTAATTATTTTTAAGTGCCACTTGATTCCGATATAAGTTATATAACCAACTACGGTTTATATTAAATATTTAATACTAGATACTAAATATTAATTATTAAATATTGAATATTATATATTAAATAATAAATACTAAATATTAAACATTTAACATAAATATTAAACATTAAATATTAAATATTAATTTTTAAATATTAAATAATTAATATTAAATATTAACTATTAAATATAAAAATACTCCGCAAGTTTGGCCACCCCCCATTAGCGCCGCTATTGAGGGCACATTAACGAGATGTATCTCAAAAGATTCACAATTACAAGATCAATAAACCTCCATTATTTATTCAAAAATACTTCAAACAGCGCAAATGACCTAATCGAAAAACTGTAAAAAAATTAAAATTTTGAAAATTTTTGTTTCACCATTTGTTCACAATATAATTCAATACTGGTCAAGGACTGACTGATTGAACACAAGTTGGTCTATTTCTACAAGTGTTTGTAGTTTATATTAGATGAATTGGACACATATGCTAAAATCCAATATTACAGCAATCAAAAGAGCTTGTTATTTTTAAACATTTTTTTTTGTGTTTTTTAAATTTGAGTGCTTGCTGATATCATATTGAACCATTTTTGGTCTTGAATTTTTGCTGCTTTAATGTTAATGTTATTGCATCAAAAGTTATTATAAAATTGTTATAAAAATATTATAAAAAACAGATTTGAGGTTTATTTTCGGTTTTATAAAGGTAAACTTAAAAATCCTAACTTTAAGTTTACCGTAGATATATATTCACAAAATATTTTTTAATTAATTCATATATAAAAAAAAGTTACGAAAAAAATAAATGGAACAAATTCTTTGAAATGTTAAAAAAAATATTAACAGTAATTTATATTAATACTGACTGTATTGCATTGCAAGGCTTTGTTATCTTTTATTTGCGCCCCTATTTATTAAAGTATGTTAAATATATTAAGTATTGTTTTAAATATATTAAGTATATCTCAACAGCCAGACAGTCAATGACATCTGTAATTCATATTCACCAAATGCTTTTCATTATTTAAAATTTTAAGGTTGTAAAAAAATAATATTTAATTTTTCTTATTTTTTTTCAATTTAATTAGCTGTATAGATATTAAAATGGGTACCACTGTGTTGAAAGTATTAAGTGTTGGCTTTCATTTGTGTCCTTATTTTATCAGGACGACTAAAAAATTTAGTGAAATGAGTCATAATTAATTTCAGTGATATGTACTGTTGCACATAAATGTTGAATTTTCTTTTAAAACTAATTCTAGATACCTCAAGAGCTAGACAGCCAATAAAATCTGCAATATATATTTACCAACTGCTGTTCAATATTTGGAATTTTAAAATTAAAAAAAAATATATAATTAATTAATTCTTTTTAAATTCCAAAAAAATATATTTCATTTTATTTATTAACAAATAAGTAAAAAATTAAAAAACATATTAAAATTTACTCCATTACAATGAAAGCCTTAAGTGTTAGCTTTCAGTTGCGCCCTGATTTATCCAGATCGATAAAAAAAAAATTATTAATTATGAACTATTTACTGAAACAAGTCATAATTATTATCAATCATACGTACTGTTGCACATATAATTTCAAATTTAGTGGTTATTTTTCAAAACAAATTCGAGGTAATTTTTGGCATTGCATACATTTCTTGTGATCGTTAAAAAAAATAAATAAATACAAAATTTTATAAAATTTAAGAAATTTTTGAAAAAATATATACCCTAATTTTTTTCATTAAATTTTAATTCGTAAATCTTATTTTTACTAAATACAACAGTTACGTTAAAAAAATAAATAAATAAAAAAAAAAATAAATAAAACAAAAGTTTTGTAAAACTTAAAAAAATAACATAAATTGGAAAAAAATATTAGCTTTTTTTAAATTAAATTTAATCCTATTGTATTGTACATCGTAAGTGTTGGCTATCATTTGTGACTTTGGATAACTAAATCACACAAAAATTGTGAAAATTATAAATTATTTACTTATAAATTTCGCAATTTAAAAATAATTTACGTTAATAATGTCTTGGTTCCGTTACGGGTTTTGAATGTTAGGTTTTATACAAGCCCTTATTGATTTGAGTCATGAAAAAATTCATGAAAAAATATGAAGTATTTACCATAATGTTATAATTAATATTAATCATACGTACCGGATATACACACACACACACACACACACACACACACACACACACACACATACACACACACACACACACACACACACACACACATATATATATATATATATATATATATATATATATATATATATATATCGGTACGTATGATTAATATTAATTATATATATACATATATTATATATCGTTATATTGTTATATTAACGTTAAACGTTAATAATTTTTTAAATTAAGATAATTTTTAGAAAATTAAATTAAATCTTGATTCCTATAAATAGAAAGCCGAAATTTAAGGCTTTAATTTGAATCTTTAATCATTAAAATTGTTCAGGTTTTTTGTGAAACCTTTAATAAATTTTCACTAAAACTAGTAATTAATATCAATCATAAGTAATTTGTTTGAAATTCTAATATTTTTAAATTTCTCTTTATTTTTTCAAAAACGAAAAAAAACTGTAATTTGGTTTTATCTTAGCTAACAAACCTTTATGCTTTTAGTTTCTCTCCCATTTTCTCACAGTGTTTTTTCTTTATAAATCTTGGATTTAGTATTGTATTTTTGTTACATTTTCTTCTTTGTTTTTTGATATTTTTTTTCCGCCAACATGAATTTTTCCACATTTTGATAATGTGAATGTTGATTTGTTAAGGAAATGAAATAAAGTACATTTCTTTTCTTCTCTTCTGTTTTTTTTTCTTTATAGTATTTTTGAACTTTTTTTTCTTCTTTTAGCTTTTACAACTCTAGCTGGCTTTACAAAGGGCGGTGAGCTCAGCTTGGTTGTTAGAGAATTTTATGTGAAATGTTTAAGTTAGTTTGTAAATGCGTGAGTTTGTGTCAGTGAACCATGAGAAAAAAAAAACTTTAAATGCGTTTTCAGCATTTTGTTTGAAACACAACTAAAGCTTTTTTTCTTTTGTTGAAAAACGGAGGGAGTTTAAGAGTAAAATATTTAAGATTTACAACATTTGAATTATGCTTTTTTTGACTTTTTTAAATATATAGTTCATTTGCAATTTTAATATTTTTTTGTTTTATTCTTTTTTTGTCTTAAAATTATGAATGTAAGAAAGAAATGATGCTTTATGTTAAAATATTTTTATAGTAATTTCACTGCTCCTGCTACGTTTGCTATGCTATGATATGCATTTACTTTTTTTTTTCGTATTTAATAAAACATTTCCCTTTCTGCTAAGATTTTTAATGCTAGCAAGTAGCGACGAATTGTAGTTATAGAAATGGTACATAGAACTTAGTTGTTAACGTTAGTGATTTCTAATTTAAATACTGCAAAAAAAAAAGTAATAAAAAAGGACAAAAAATAATAAAAATGAATAAATAAAAAATGAAAAATTTAGAAGAAATTTTAAATTGAATGTTACCCTTCTTTTAGAAAGATAATGTCAGAAATATAAGACTAAGTTGACCTAAGTAAATTTGCACAGAAAACATAAAAATGTTTCAATGTTTTTTGCTTTAAAGCTCAAAAGTTAACAAGTCTTACTAGAAGTCTAAAACTTTGACCTCCTTATAGTATTTTAAAAAGAAACTTAAATATTTGATTCCTTTATTTTTAAAGCCTTAAATGCTAGCTTTAATTTGCCTCCTTAATTTTTAAAATAGCTTTACGACTTTTGTAGTTATGAGTATTTGATTAAAATAAGTCAGAATTAATATTAATCATACGCAGCATAGTGCACAATACTAAACTCGTATTTAAAATATCTCGCTTATATTTAGAACAAAATAGGATAGGTACAATTTCGTACATGAATTTCGTATGAGAAAATAATATAAGTTAATTACTTAAAATGGAGCGAAAACTCAAATTACGGGCACTTTTAGTTTTCATATTTTTTATATAAAATTATCGATTTTTGATGAAAATTAGAAGTGATGAAAGTTAACCGTTAACTTTTATCTTTGATTGTATATTAAAAAAAAAAATACAGACGATTTTAGTTTTCCTATGATTTTATATGAAAATATTGGTTTTTGACGAATATTATAAGTGATCACAAAGAAGCGCTATTCTGCTGATTTCAGCTTTAATTAATAAAGTTCAAATGATTTTATTTTATTTATCATTTTCGGCGAATATTGATTGTTGATGAAAATTAGAAATGATCACAGATAAATGGTACTTTTCAGATTTGTTTTTTTTTTTAAGAAATTGTAGGGAACCCAAATTATAACGTAAAAATTTGGGTTCCCTACAATTTCTAAAAAAAAACTATCTATATTATTTAACAGTCTATATTTTGTGTCTGGTGCCAAAGTTTCAGCACTTTTGCTTAAAAACTAACCAGCATATAATGGAATATATCATTTCGCTGCCCATAACTTAAATAATTTTAAAGCTGTTTCCATAATATTTATCTAAAACTAAAACCAACATTTCATTCTTTAAAACCTTGTTCAAAATTTTTAAGTATTTAGAAATGTTTATCTTAAATTTAATACATTCTGTCGCTCTTAAATATTTAATATTATTTTTGTTTACAAAAAATTTTATAATAACTTCATTAAAATTAAACTCCTACAATCATTATCGTCATTTAGATTTTTGTTATTTAATCTGATTTCCGTTTTGCTGAGTATTTTTGTTTGTTGTTCATCCGAAACTACTGAAAACTGGTAGTACCAGTGCACCATTTACCTACACAGATAAACAATTCAATTCTAAATATACAAACAAAACTTTAGTATAAACTGACTGAAATTACACCAATAAAAACAAGAGGCAGTATGAAAAGGTTACCAAAAATCTAAAGGAGATTAAAGATTTAAATTATTTAAAATGGGGGAAAAACCTACCAGGCCTATGGTCAATTTGGAGTTACAAAAAATTTGTTTTACAATAATATATTAGACATCAGACTATATAAATATTAAATGAAAAGTAATGATAATTTGAAAGAACTTTTCCGTCTTCATTATTACATTACCACCAGTAAACTTTTTGGAGCTGAAATTTGAGTTCTACTTTAATGTAACAATAATAACAATCGCAAAAAAAAAAAAAATGAAATAATATCAACAGAAAAGTAATCTATCGTCATTCGTTGTTGTTACATTTCACCAACACAAACACACACCCTCGCCAAAAAAAGGTAAGACATTTTTGTAAACTGACGTTTTTTCCTTTTTTTTTGTTGAAACCCATTCTATCTAATGTAAGACTGTGTGTATGTCTACTGTGCAAAACTTTAGTATTGTCAGCATTATATGTAGCAACACAGTAACATTAGTAGCACATTCACCAACATTCCCTAACATCATTTTCGCTTAAAATGATGTAATTTCGCGTGTTCGCGCAATTCAATTTCCTGCAAACGGAAATGCTTCAACGAATATTTGAGCTTGTCAAAAACAACTAAAACTAAAAAAAAAAATTATACTCAAACATTAAAAAAAAAAAAACAAAAATATCTAAAATGAAATTGTGTTTTTGGTAGAGATCTAAGTTTAGTTTCCAAATTTTTATTGTTAGAAGTTTCTCTTCAAGTAAATGTTGAAAATGTAAAAAGCAACACAAATAGACTCTAGTTTTGTTTGAAGTATATGAAAAAAAACTTTTTTGTTGTTCTTGCTTTTTAGTCTACCGCTAGTTTTCGTTTTATTTTTTTTTTGTTAGGTTTAAAGTACTTGTGCTGAATTTACTGTAAATACAATCAGCGGAGAAAAAATTGAAAAAAGCTAAAGGAAAATATTTGCTGTTTGCTTATTTAAGGAATAAGACAGGGAGGATTTTAGACTTAGACAGGAGCGTCTCAAGATCCTGATCCTATTTAGGCTATAAAATATCTCATAATCTAGACTATCAAATAGTCTAAAGTCTAGAATATAAAGTAGCCTGTAGTATAGATTATAAAATAGTACATAGTCTAGAAAAGTAAAAAGTCTTTAGTCTAGACTATGAAATAGTCTTTAGTCTAGACTATAAAATAAACTATAGTCTAAATTATAAAATAATCTATAGCCTAGACTATAAAAAGGTTTGGAGTCTAGACTATAAAATAGTCTGTAGTCCAGACTTTAAAATAGCAAAAAAAAGTTTATAGTCTATATTATAAAATAGTCTATAGGCTAGACTATAAAACACTCTATAGTCTAGACTATAAAATAGTCTATAGTCTAGACTATAAAATTGTCTATAGACTATAAAACATTCTACAGTCTATATAGACTATAAAATAGTCTATATTATAAAATAGTCTATAGTCTATAGTCTAGACTATAAAATAGTCTATAGTCTAGACTAGAAAACAGTCTATAGTCTAGACTATAAAATAGTCTGTAGTCTAGACTATAAAATGGTCTATAGTCTAGACTATAAAATGTTCTACAGTCTAGACTATAAAATAGCCTATACTCTAGACTATAAAATAGCCTATACTCTAGACTATAAAATAGTCTATAGTCTAGACTATAAAATAGTCTATAGTCTATACAATACAATATTCTATAGTCTAGATTAGACTACAGAATGATCTATGGCCTATACTGTAGATTATTTTACAGTCTAAGCTAGAAATTTAATTATAGTTAGAAGTATTGGTTAGTCTCTAGTCTGGACTATAAACTAGTTTATAGTTGGGACTGTCTTTTTATGGTAGTACAGATTCTAAGCCAATGCTTTTAGTAATCTTCTTCTGTCCTCCAAAATTTCTCTTAGGCTTTATTTGCTGTCGAAAATTTTACTTCGGCAATATAATAAAAAACTTTTTTTTGATGTTTTCCATCTAGTTTGTTAGTTTTGTTGTACGGTGAGTTAAAACAAAAACGCATTTCGAGGGAAATATTTTGGGAGAAAAATCCTCCAAAAAATTGTTGGTTGTTGCAAAGTTTTATATTCAGAGATTTGTTTTTAACGTGAAATTTAAACTATGGGGAGGATAGTAGCAGCGAAAAAGAGAATGTCACCCATTTCGTTAGCAACAAAACAAAATTTCAAATATTGTTATGCTTAGTATTTGTGTGTGTAAGTGTGCGAACATAATTTGCTTCCCTTTTTCAATTTTAGTTTTGATGTTGAAAATAGTTTTAGCCACCAACAATGTTTATTATTTTTTTTTTTTGTTTTTGCTTTTGGGTTTGTTTGTTGTGAATTCGCATAAAAGTTAGTTAATTGAGTCCGTCTTCGTTTTTTGGTTTTTAGTGTATTTGTCGGATTTTCGGTTTAGTTTTTGCTATCTAACCGTTTGTGTAAAACTATCTAAACCTTTTGGTGTGTGCTAGATTGACAATATATGGAAGAGATAGGAAAAAAAAATAAATACTAAAATTATTCGTTATAGAATTTCGTGTACAAATCCTCTCGAGAAAAATAACTTTCAATGAAATTTAGTTTTGTGTATGGGCTTATATTCTTTTTTTTTTGTTTTTTTTTGCAGATGTTTTCTCTCTGGTTAAAGAATTTAATTTTGTTATTAAAGTTTTTGTTTTTATAGGAATTTGAAAACGTTTTTCTTTTAGTTTTGATTCCAGTAGGGACTGTAAGGGTGTGAGTGTTTTTCGGGTTTGTAGGGAATCTTATATGTAATTTTAAATGCTGAGGTTGAATTGAGTTAAATGGTCATACTGAATTTGTAATATTTTATAGTCGGTGTTTTAGTCGTGAGGGGTAAGAGCTTATCAGAAGGGATGATAATATTTAAATTTTGTGTTTTTGTGTTAAATTAATAAAATTAGTTATTTTTTTTATAGGCTACAATTTTTTTTTTAAAAGATGTTGCTAGTTTCGGAAATGAAATTTGAAGTTTAGGATTTTATTTTTTCCTTTAACGGTACTTGTGATTTATATAAGTTCCAACTAGTTTAGATAAACAGTAACAGTTTTTTCTGCAATAAAATAGGTTCATAGTATTCTATGTCTAAAAGTTTTAGTTGTTTTGCAATTTGTATGATTGATATTAATTAGGAATACTTTAAATAAATTAATAATAACTAGAACAATTGTTATTAAATTTAAATGATTCAGGACACAAATAAAAGTCAACACTTTTGGCTAGAATCCACTTCACATAAGTTTTGTTTTGGTGAAATAATTTGTATAATTGCAATATTATATATTTAAATTATGATTTATTTAAATAAATTTTTTAAAAGTAACACAAATTTCAAGGAATTTTATTCACAAATAGGGCGAATTGAGTTAAAAGGCTAGCAAATTTTATTTAGTTTTCTTATGACTTTATTATTTTAATTTTAGAACTTCATTTATTTCAAAAAAAAAAAAAAAAAAAAAACCTTTAGAAAATGTCTCCAAAATGATTTTTTAATCCTAGTAATAAATTGACGATAATGATGTCTGTTTAGTGTTAAGAAAAATCCGGAAAATTTGCTTTAAAAATTCCTATAATATTTGAAAATATATTTTTTGTTCTACGCACCGTATGACTGATATTAATTCTGAATAATTTCAGCAAGAATTTTATAATCATAGCAATTGCCAGTAAATTTATATTGTTAATGGCGTGAATTAAAGCCAATTCTTGAAATCATTCATTAAGCTTTTTTATAGCTTCATAGAATTTTGATTTTATTTTTTATTTGTGTTAATATTTATGTTAAATAAATTAAAGGAAAAAAATTTTATTTATTATTAAGATGTTTTAAAAATTGTCCCTATATATTATACTAATCGTTACTTTATTTTCTTTTTTTCTTTTTAGGTAATTACTTTCAAATTTATTTCCAGAATTTTAGGTAAATCTATAAACATTAAATATTTCTTCTTTAAAAATATGTTTATTTCTAGAATTTATTTTTAATACCTATTTAACTTAAATTGTTTAACTTGATTAAGAAATCTTATATTTCAATAATTTTTCCTTTTATGTTTATGTAAAGAATATAGCTTAAATATTTGCTTCTTCCTTATAACTCTCGTAGAAACATGCAAAACCTTTAGTCTTTCTTTCATTTGTTAATTATATATTAAAGCTGCTTATGTTATTCTTAGCACCTAGCTAATGTTCTTTTTTAGCATCACACATGATAGATGGACAGCCAAACGAAAAAGAATTTGTTCAAAAGTAAATCCTTAATAAAACCAAAATAATAAATTCCGAAGCTGCCAATTTATAAAGATTTTTCTTTTGTGCACTGGTTTGCTACTTTTCCCTTAAAAACTCTTCAAAACGAAAAAGTTTGTAATTAAAACTTCTGAGAAAAATCTACTAATTTGAAAAAAAAATCACATGTGTGGCATTATGTATAAGATTACCAAAAGGTTGTTTGTAATATAGTCTTTTTTTTTGCATTACAGGGATCATGTATGAGCAAACCAATTCAGTGTTTTACAAAAAAAGAAAGAAAACCTTAAAAGTGGTTTTAAAATTTATTATTTGATTTGTTACACAAATCTTTTAAGTAAATAATAATTAACATAATAACCAATAACCTAAGAAGACTTAAATTAAATTTGGAAAAAAATAAATATTTTCAGAAATTTCTAATTCTTCAAGGAATTAAACAAGATTAAGTGTTTTAGGTATTTGTCAATGGAAAATTTTAAACAATTAAGTTGTTAATTTTTATATAAAAAACTTTTTTTAATATAACATTTATTAAGATCTGATTTAGATTAACAGAAAAAAAATCAAAATGCTAAAAAAATATCAATATTTGTTTTATTTAATATATTAAGTAAGAAAATTTCTTTAAATTTTTTATTACTGTAATGCTTAAAATAAAATTGTTTTTAAATTGACAGCCAGTTTCCTTTTAAAATAACTAAGATTTTAAGTATTATTTAATTTGTTCTACAGTGCGTATGATTAATATTAATTCGGGGTGTTTTTATTTAAATAAATATTGTTAATGCAATTTTAAAGCAATTTTAATGATTGAGGTTGGAAATGAAGGCTTAAAGGTGTGACTTTATTTGGAAGCTGATATAAAAATTTCTGCAAATTTATTTAGAAAATAAGAATTATTACTATTATTATTATTATTATTATTATTATTATTATTATTATTTTATTTTATTTTATTTTATTTTTGAGGCTTTGAAATTCAAATTATTTTCGAATTACACAGATACATTACAATTAAAAAATTGTGGAAAAAAGAGCTACAACAATGGTAATTTTTCATGAAGCTGAGCTTTTCAAAAGAATATTTCCTGATTTTTTTTCTGATGCAAAATTAAAAAGAAAAAAATCTCATTTTATTGCAAAGAAACTTAGCTTTAATTTCACATCCATATTGTATTTTTATAATTTTTGTAAGTTTCTTATTTATTTTTTTTTGTTTAATTATGGATATTTGAAGCTTCGGAGTCCATTTGTCAGAAAACTTGAGGCTATGGGGAACAATTGAGTACTTAGTTATACTGCGCTTGGTCTGTATGCACTGAAATAGCAAATTTTTTAAAATCTAAATATCTAAAATTATTTTTTTTTAATTTTTCAATAAAATTTTTAACAAAATTTTATTTCATCTTGTACTAATTATAAATCTTATTTTTATTTTAAAATTCCACAAAATTTGATTCAGAAATTAACAAGTTATTTAATATACAAACATTATGTGCTATCCAACGTATGATTAATATTAATACTGACTATTTTAATAAAAATTTCTATGATTAAGAAATCATTGGGTCGATTTAAATAATTATGAATAGAATCGAAAGTCAACATTTAGGGCTGTTGATCGTGTATTATGTAATTTTTTTTAATTGATGCTATAATTCATTAAGGACTTAAAACAGTTTATATTTTTATCTTCACCCAGCAAAAAATGACATTACAAAGATGTACTTGATAATGATCTGGTTCAATTTAGGTGAAACATGAATGTTTTTAATATTAGCGTGTTATTCAATTTCATGTGTTAATGGGAAAATTCAATGAAATGACATTTTATTCGAATGATTGCGATAAACACATGCATGTTTTATGATTTGAAAACAATTTTTCATTGGTGAAAGGAACAAATTTTTTGATGGCTTATTTAAACAATTTCCAAACATAAATAAAAATTTGTATTAAGAAAGCTTATTTTTTAATTTTTGAAAGCAATAAGTGACTAAAAATACTAATTATATAAACGAAATATATTTATTATTTATTCTATAAAAAAAAAAAAAAAAAAAATATGAAAATAAGTGAAATATAACAACTTTTAGTTAGATCATATTTAAATTATATTTTTGGATGTTCATTTTAATCACTTCCCTTTAAAACGGCTTTCAGAGTAAACTTCATTATTATTGATTTAGAAGTCCTGAAAATTACAATAATTTTCAACCATTTCTAATTATTTTTGCTGGGTAGTTAATATTTTTTAATTAATTATATTAAAAAAATATCTTTTATTTTTGGCACTATAAAAAAGAGAAAAAAAATAGTAGGGGCTATAAAGAGCATCCCAAGTTCGAATCCCGCTGGAGGATGTAAAAATTTTCATCAAGGTTTTCGATTTTAAAAACTAAGTGTCTTCAAGCCCCCCCTCTAATCATTCTATGTAAGAAGTCCAATAGCTAACCTCACCCACGGAAAAAAGATAAAACATCATAGTAAGGTCAAACAGTGTCTGGGGAAAAGAGGTAGGAATCAATGATTATTAAACTTCGAAAAATTTTGTAATAATACTTAATTTACCAATACCTTTATAATTGGAAATGTTGGATCTGCTTCCGAATTTAAATAAAGGCATAATATAATATTTCCTCCAAACTTCACGAAAGTAACCACTAAACATTGTTATGTTGAATAAGTAGATTATTGGAGATATAAGAGAATATAAACATTTTATAAGAACACAGCTTGAAACACCGTCAGGTCCACATTTATCAGAACATTTTAGATTCTGTACAGCTCTCAGTACCATCGATTTATCTAAATTTGGACAATTTATTAGGGTTGCAGCAGGAATTGGATACGGATAATTGGAAAGTTGATGTAAATCTTTATCAGAATAGGCGGATGCGAAGAAAGCAGCAAACATATCGCAAATATCTGCATCGTTTGAGGATTATTTATCTCCAAATTTCATCATGGACGGATATCCAGAGACTCGACGCTTAGAATTTACGAACTGGTAAAAATACTCCATTGATATGATTGATATGGAGTACCTCATATAATCAATAGATTAACCGGATTTTCTATGTTTTCTATAATGTTTGTTTTTCAAATATTTGAAGCCATTGAGCTGCTTTGTAGTCCAAGGCGGTTCATGTGCAATTTTTTTCATGGTATTGATTTCCTAAAACATTTAAACAAGCCATCAAGCCCGGATTTATATTCAAAATGATGTCAATATTACGAGGGCATACTTCATTGTAAGGAATATATTCAAACCAGTTTTCAGAACAAAGTAGGTGATTTAATTTGGAATAATCAGATTTGCTAAAATCAAAAACCATCTCATCATTTACATTGTATTGTAAAGATATCTTTGTTTCGACGTATACGCTTATTTCAATTATTGATTGATATTAATTATGTGTTCTTTCAGTAATTAGGTTTATCAGTTAGACTATTTGTAAATAAAACCACTAACAAATAAAAGCCAAGAATTGTAGCTCTTAGTTAACAAATGTTTTTTTCAGATGAATTTCATTAAATGTTAAATATTAATTTTGCATTC
Organism: Protocalliphora azurea; assembly: GCA_932274085.1. Lineage (NCBI taxonomy): Eukaryota > Metazoa > Arthropoda > Insecta > Diptera > Calliphoridae > Protocalliphora > Protocalliphora azurea. The sequence goes on from OW026520.1 coordinate 25,720,885, forward strand.
GATGTTTTCTTAAAGCTTATGTATTTAAATGTACGAAAAATAAATGCATGTATATGCTGTACTATAGCAAATTAACAGGTTCTAATTAGAATTACGGGAAAATAAAAATAAATTAAATGCTATAAAATGTGTATTTAATGATATTTTTCTCAAAATCCGTTAACTTTCATTGAATTACAACTTCTTGGTGTTAGTTTTAAATATTCTATAGATATTTTTTAAATTTATTCTCAAAAAATTCTTTTGAAAGTGTAAGTTATTTCGAAAAGAGCATGTTTCGTGTTGAAGTGTTGGTATTAACATAAATGCTAGTGTCAAAATTTTATTAAACAAATAATTAAATATTTAAGTTAACAAATAGCGAATTGTTTTTAGAAATTCCACACGAAAATATTTTTTTTATTTGTAAAAATCCATAATTATGTTATTAGTTTAAGTCCTTTTACAATAAACATACCACACTTTATCATACCATTACTGACTTTCTTGTGTTAAAATATTAAACAAATTCGTTTGAAATAACAAAGATATTTAAAAATTGCTTTTATATATCCTAGAGCGTATGACTGATATTAATTATGACTTTTTTTAAAAAAGAAAATCACCCATAACTGTAATAATATTTAAATGATTTCCTTGATTTTGGTGGCAAATTAAAGCCAACACTTATGGCCTTTCAGGTTATTCAATAAAGATGTAATATGCAATTTTTTATATATTTTAAATTTAGGTAAAATTTTCATAAATATTTTTTTGTTTTAATTTTTTTTTCACCTCAATATTTTTTTATACAAAAAGATCAATTTATTTTTGAACTAAATGCCCTTTTAAACCTTTTCTGTTTGATTTTCTAATTTAAAAAGTTTTATAAAATATTTTTACTGACCCAAATAAAAAAAAAATCTTTTATTTTTAAATCAGACTTTAAATAATTTAAGAAAATTGTTTACCAAATTTTTATTTTATCTATTTGAACTTTTTTTGTCTAACATATTTCAAGGCAGGATTACAAAACTATACGAAACAAAAAAAAGAAAAAAAAAATAACAGATAAAAAACGCATTAAAAGCTTCATTTGTTTGTTCCTTTAAACTTTGAACAAACAAAACATACGTACGTATCTACTTTTATATGAATAAATGAAGCCAACATAGCACTAAATAAAAGAAATAAAAACGAAAATGAGAAAAAATAGTATTGCATATTTTTTGGCTTTTAGCCAATATTTACTCATAAACAAGAAGCAATCGTATGTTTGGCATTTATATCCTTAACATACAATTGCTATGCTGCTTATTTAAACAAAAACCTAAAGTACAAATACAAACTTAGAGACACACATACACTTACACATACATATGAAATGGTAAATACGTATGCGTTTGAGTGCTTATGTGGAGAAAAACAAACATACATTTACATGTTTTTAAACAGTGAACTCTATGACTATGAGTGTAAGTTTGTATTTAAAAGCCGAAATGAATAAAAAGAAAAAAAGTTGAAAACAAACAAAACTATTCGACCAAACAACCATTGAAGTGTAGAAATGCATTTATTGGTTGGTGGCAGTAGTTACGAAGATGGCAAGAAAATTGCTTCAGGAAAATAACGTTCAACTTATTTAGAGTAATTTTAGAAAATATTGCTTAGCAATATACAAACTACTGATGTTGGCTTTAATTTGCAATTTTAATCCTTAAAATATCTTAATAACTAAATTAATTAGGAACAATTTAAAAAAACAAGCTAATTAATATTAATCATACGCACCACCTGCTAATACTTTAAATGTATTAATACTTCTACCAAAATAAAATTAACTTGTTTAAAATTCAATAACAAGATTTTAAGGGAAAATTTACTTTCAATTTCTTTTAACTTTTAGCTGCCAAGATCAACCAAATTTGCAGGAAGATTGTCTAAACTTTTTATGTTTTATTTTCAAATACCTTTTCTTACTTACCTCTTTTTCAAGTGTTTAAATTCGTGTATTTTTTTTTTGGTATTTTTATGCTGTAACGCCTGGCTGTCAGTTAATGTAAAATACAATGTCAGTCACTTTTAACTGACTGACACAGACATACAGGCAGGCAGACAAACGCATAAAATTTGAACAAGCCACCAAAAAATCAACCAAAGACTAAATGAACTAGACATTGTTAAATAATGGAAATGCAAGAATTTCCTGCAATTGAAAAACTCTCTCTCTGCTTTTTCAGTAAAATTTATCAAACCCTAAAGTATTTAAATACAGACACAATTTTAAAATAAGCCTAATAATATGCCCAAAAAAAGCTAAAGTTTAAATGTCTTGTTCATATGCCTTATAAAAATTGCTATCATTCATAATTTTTATGGGGGGTGGGGGGGGGGAAAAAACAAATAAATGAATTGTGTTCATTTTGCTGCTATTACTTAAAGCACATGTTTTTTTTTGTTACAGGAAATAAAAAACTATTTTTATGAAAAATTTAACATATGGGTCTTCTTTTGTGAAACGCTTATAATAAATTCTTAGAATTTAGTTGAAAAAGATTTATATAACAATATATATATATATATATATATATATATATATATATATATATATATATATATATATATATAGTAGGAATAGGGAAAACATAGAATAAGACATCTTTAAGAGAGAAAAGTCATAATTTAAAAAAGACAACTACTAAAAAATAAATTTTTAAATTTAAATATCTAAAAGGAAATTTGTACAAGATCTGTCATTACTTTTTCATGTAAGTACCTTTGAGAGCCTCTAATGCTAGCTTTTATTTTCAAATTTAATAATTTAAATCGAATTAATATTTTGGTAGTTGAAGGTGATTTATTGAAAAAGGTCATAATTAATATCAATTATACGTCATGTAGCTCAGAAAGTAGTATTTGTAAATATTTCAGTTATTATACAAAATAAATAGGGAAGTATCATCGAAATTTTTCTTTTAAATGTAATTAAAAAAATGTGTGTGAAGTTAAATATGTCGAGTTAAATATGTTTTGACGTAACGACTTACGTCAAAACATATTTAACTTTTAAGTTAAATATGTTTATTTTTAACTATGCCCAAGCGTCAAAAACATATTTAACTTAAATTTACCTGACATATTTAAAATAAATAAAACATATTTAACTAATCTTGACTCTGAAGGATTTTGATCATATTTTTTGATTTTTAAAAAATTTTTGAAAATTACACTTAATGGATTCTGGTGATCTCTGAGGGATTTTGGTCATATTTGGCCATCTCCTTCTTTGTCACTCATACAGACCATATGGAAAATGAAGACAATAACCTCCTCTATTAAACCATATAACTCCCATTTCTCAATTGTATTTGGGAGATTTTTAAAAAATTTTTGAAAATTACATTTAATGGATTCTGGTGATCTCTGAGGGATTTTGGTCATATTTGGCCATCTCCTTCTTTGTCACTCATACAGACCATATGGAAAATGAAGACAATAATCTCCTCTATTAAACCATATAACTCCCATTTCTCAATTGTATTTGGGAGATTTTTAAAAAATTTTTGAAAATTACACTTAATGGATTCTGGTGATCTCTGAGGGATTTTGGTCATATTTGGCCATCTCCTTCTTTGTCACTCATATAGACCATATGGAAAATGAAGACAATAATCTCCTCTATTAAACCATATAACTCCCATTTCTCAATTGTATTTGGGAGATTTTTAAAAAATTTTTGAAAATTACACTTAATGGATTCTGGTGATCTCTGAGGGATTTTGGTCATATTTGGCCATCTCCTTCTTTGTCACTCATACAAACCATATGGAAAATGAAGACAATAATCTCCTCTATTAAACCATATAACTCCCATTTCTCAATTGTATTTGGGAGATTTTTAAAAAATTTTTGAAAATTACACTTAATGGATTCTGGTGATCTCTGAGGGATTTTGGTCATATTTGGCCATCTCCTTCTTTGTCACTCATACAGACCATATGGAAAATGAAGACAATAACCTCCTCTATTAAACCATATAACTCCCATTTCTCAATTGTATTTGGGAGATTTTTAAAAAATTTTTGAAAATTACATTTAATGGATTCTGGTGATCTCTGAGGGATTTTGGTCATATTTGGCCATCTCCTTCTTTGTCACTCATACAGACCATATGGAAAATGAAGACAATAATCTCCTCTATTAAACCATATAACTCCCATTTCTCAATTGTATTTGGGAGATTTTTAAAAAATTTTTGAAAATTACACTTAATGGATTCTGGTGATCTCTGAGGGATTTTGGTCATATTTGGCCATCTCCTTCTTTGTCACTCATATAGACCATATGGAAAATGAAGACAATAATCTCCTCTATTAAACCATATAACTCCCATTTCTCACTTGTATTTGGGAGATTTTTAAAAAATTTTTGAAAATTACACTTAATGGATTCTGGTGATCTCTGAGGGATTTTGGTCATATTTGGCCATCTCCTTCTTTGTCACTCATACAAACCATATGGAAAATGAAGACAATAATCTCCTCTATTAAACCATATAACTCCCATTTCTCAATTGTATTTGGGAGATTTTTAAAAAATTTTTGAAAATTACACTTAATGGATTCTGGTGATCTCTGAGGGATTTTGGTCATATTTGGCCATCTCCTTCTTTGTCACTCATACAGACCATATGGAAAATGAAGACAATAATCTCCTCTATTAAACCATATAACTCCCATTTCTCAATTGTATTTGGGAGATTTTTAAAAAATTTTTGAAAATTACACTTAATGGATTCTGGTGATCTCTGAGGGATTTTGGTCATATTTGGCCATCTCCTTCTTTGTCACTCATACAGACCATATGGAAAATGAAGACAATAACCTCCTCTATTAAACCATATAACTCCCATTTCTCAATTGTATTTGGGAGATTTTTAAAAAATTTTTGAAAATTACACTTAATGGATTCTGGTGATCTCTGAGGGATTTTGGTCATATTTGGCCATCTCCTTCTTTGTCACTCATATAGACCATATGGAAAATGAAGACAATAATCTCCTCTATTAAACCATATAACTCCCATTTCTCAATTGTATTTGGGAGATTTTTAAAAAATTTTTGAAAATTACACTTAATGGATTCTGGTGATCTCTGAGGGATTTTGGTCATATTTGGCCATCTCCTTCTTTGTCACTCATATAGACCATATGGAAAATGAAGACAATAATCTCCTCTATTAAACCATATAACTCCCATTTCTCAATTGTATTTGGGAGATTTTTAAAAAATTTTTGAAAATTACACTTAATGGATTCTGGTGATCTCTGAGGGATTTTGGTCATATTTGGCCATCTCCTTCTTTGTCACTCATACAGACCATATGGAAAATGAAGACAATAACCTCCTCTATTAAACCATATAACTCCCATTTCTCAATTGTATTTGGGAGATTTTTAAAAAATTTTTGAAAATTACACTTAATGGATTCTGGTGATCTCTGAGGGATTTTGGTCATATTTGGCCATCTCCTTCTTTGTCACTCATATAGACCATATGGAAAATGAAGACAATAATCTCCTCTATTAAACCATATAACTCCCATTTCTCAATTGTATTTGGGAGATTTTTAAAAAATTTTTGAAAATTACACTTAATGGATTCTGGTGATCTCTGAGGGATTTTGGTCATATTTGGCCATCTCCTTCTTTGTCACTCATACAGACCATATGGAAAATGAAGACAATAACCTCCTCTATTAAACCATATAACTCCCATTTCTCAATTGTATTTGGGAGATTTTTAAAAAATTTTTGAAAATTACACTTAATGGATTCTGGTGATCTCTGAGGGATTTTGGTCATATTTGGCCATCTCCTTCTTTGTCACTCATACAGACCATATGGAAAATGAAGACAATAACCTCCTCTATTAAACCATATAACTCCCATTTCTCAATTGTATTTGGGAGATTTTTAAAAAATTTTTGAAAATTACACTTAATGGATTCTGGTGATCTCTGAGGGATTTTGGTCATATTTGGCCATCTCCTTCTTTGTCACTCATATAGACCATATGGAAAATGAAGACAATAATCTCCTCTATTAAACCATATAACTCCCATTTCTCACTTGTATTTGGGAGATTTTTAAAAAATTTTTGAAAATTACACTTAATGGATTCTGGTGATCTCTGAGGGATTTTGGTCATATTTGGCCATCTCCTTCTTTGTCACTCATACAGACCATATGGAAAATGAAGACAATAATCTCCTCTATTAAACCATATAACTCCCATTTCTCAATTGTATTTGGGAGATTTTTAAAAAATTTTTGAAAATTACACTTAATGGATTCTGGTGATCTCTGAGGGATTTTGGTCATATTTGGCCATCTCCTTCTTTGTCACTCATATAGACCATATGGAAAATGAAGACAATAATCTCCTCTATTAAACCATATAACTCCCATTTCTCACTTGTATTTGGGAGATTTTTAAAAAATTTTTGAAAATTACACTTAATGGATTCTGGTGATCTCTGAGGGATTTTGGTCATATTTGGCCATCTCCTTCTTTGTCACTCATACAAACCATATGGAAAATGAAGACAATAATCTCCTCTATTAAACCATATAACTCCCATTTCTCAATTGTATTTGGGAGATTTTTAAAAAATTTTTGAAAATTACACTTAATGGATTCTGGTGATCTCTGAGGGATTTTGGTCATATTTGGCCATCTCCTTCTTTGTCACTCATACAGACCATATGGAAAATGAAGACAATAATCTCCTCTATTAAACCATATAACTCCCATTTCTCAATTGTATTTGGGAGATTTTTAAAAAATTTTTGAAAATTACACTTAATGGATTCTGGTGATCTCTGAGGGATTTTGGTCATATTTGGCCATCTCCTTCTTTGTCACTCATACAGGCCATATGGAAAATGAAGACAATAACCTCCTCTATTAAACCATATAACTCCCATTTCTCAATTGTATTTGGGAGATTTTTAAAAAATTTTTGAAAATTACACTTAATGGATTCTGGTGATCTCTGAGGGATTTTGGTCATATTTGGCCATCTCCTTCTTTGTCACTCATATAGACCATATGGAAAATGAAGACAATAATCTCCTCTATTAAACCATATAACTCCCATTTCTCAATTGTATTTGGGAGATTTTTAAAAAATTTTTGAAAATTACACTTAATGGATTCTGGTGATCTCTGAGGGATTTTGGTCATATTTGGCCATCTCCTTCTTTGTCACTCATACAGACCATATGGAAAATGAAGACAATAACCTCCTCTATTAAACCATATAACTCCCATTTCTCAATTGTATTTGGGAGATTTTTAAAAAATTTTTGAAAATTACACTTAATGGATTCTGGTGATCTCTGAGGGATTTTGGTCATATTTGGCCATCTCCTTCTTTGTCACTCATATAGACCATATGGAAAATGAAGACAATAATCTCCTCTATTAAACCATATAACTCCCATTTCTCAATTGTATTTGGGAGATTTTTAAAAAATTTTTGAAAATTACACTTAATGGATTCTGGTGATCTCTGAGGGATTTTGGTCATATTTGGCCATCTCCTTCTTTGTCACTCATACAGACCATATGGAAAATGAAGACAATAACCTCCTCTATTAAACCATATAACTCCCATTTCTCAATTGTATTTGGGAGATTTTTAAAAAATTTTTGAAAATTACACTTAATGGATTCTGGTGATCTCTGAGGGATTTTGGTCATATTTGGCCATCTCCTTCTTTGTCACTCATACAGACCATATGGAAAATGAAGACAATAACCTCCTCTATTAAACCATATAACTCCCATTTCTCAATTGTATTTGGGAGATTTTTAAAAAATTTTTGAAAATTACACTTAATGGATTCTGGTGATCTCTGAGGGATTTTGGTCATATTTGGCCATCTCCTTCTTTGTCACTCATATAGACCATATGGAAAATGAAGACAATAATCTCCTCTATTAAACCATATAACTCCCATTTCTCAATTGTATTTGGGAGATTTTTAAAAAATTTTTGAAAATTACACTTAATGGATTCTGGTGATCTCTGAGGGATTTTGGTCATATTTGGCCATCTCCTTCTTTGTCACTCATACAGACCATATGGAAAATGAAGACAATAATCTCCTCTATTAAACCATATAACTCCCATTTCTCAATTGTATTTGGGAGATTTTTAAAAAATTTTTGAAAATTACACTTAATGGATTCTGGTGATCTCTGAGGGATTTTGGTCATATTTGGCCATCTCCTTCTTTGTCACTCATATAGACCATATGGAAAATGAAGACAATAATCTCCTCTATTAAACCATATAACTCCCATTTCTCACTTGTATTTGGGAGATTTTTAAAAAATTTTTGAAAATTACACTTAATGGATTCTGGTGATCTCTGAGGGATTTTGGTCATATTTGGCCATCTCCTTCTTTGTCACTCATACAAACCATATGGAAAATGAAGACAATAATCTCCTCTATTAAACCATATAACTCCCATTTCTCAATTGTATTTGGGAGATTTTTAAAAAATTTTTGAAAATTACACTTAATGGATTCTGGTGATCTCTGAGGGATTTTGGTCATATTTGGCCATCTCCTTCTTTGTCACTCATACAGACCATATGGAAAATGAAGACAATAATCTCCTCTATTAAACCATATAACTCCCATTTCTCAATTGTATTTGGGAGATTTTTAAAAAATTTTTGAAAATTACACTTAATGGATTCTGGTGATCTCTGAGGGATTTTGGTCATATTTGGCCATCTCCTTCTTTGTCACTCATACAGACCATATGGAAAATGAAGACAATAACCTCCTCTATTAAACCATATAACTCCCATTTCTCAATTGTATTTGGGAGATTTTTAAAAAATTTTTGAAAATTACACTTAATGGATTCTGGTGATCTCTGAGGGATTTTGGTCATATTTGGCCATCTCCTTCTTTGTCACTCATATAGACCATATGGAAAATGAAGACAATAATCTCCTCTATTAAACCATATAACTCCCATTTCTCAATTGTATTTGGGAGATTTTTAAAAAATTTTTGAAAATTACACTTAATGGATTCTGGTGATCTCTGAGGGATTTTGGTCATATTTGGCCATCTCCTTCTTTGTCACTCATACAGACCATATGGAAAATGAAGACAATAACCTCCTCTATTAAACCATATAACTCCCATTTCTCAATTGTATTTGGGAGATTTTTAAAAAATTTTTGAAAATTACACTTAATGGATTCTGGTGATCTCTGAGGGATTTTGGTCATATTTGGCCATCTCCTTCTTTGTCACTCATATAGACCATATGGAAAATGAAGACAATAATCTCCTCTATTAAACCATATAACTCCCATTTCTCAATTGTATTTGGGAGATTTTTAAAAAATTTTTGAAAATTACACTTAATGGATTCTGGTGATCTCTGAGGGATTTTGGTCATATTTGGCCATCTCCTTCTTTGTCACTCATACAGACCATATGGAAAATGAAGACAATAACCTCCTCTATTAAACCATATAACTCCCATTTCTCAATTGTATTTGGGAGATTTTTAAAAAATTTTTGAAAATTACACTTAATGGATTCTGGTGATCTCTGAGGGATTTTGGTCATATTTGGCCATCTCCTTCTTTGTCACTCATACAGACCATATGGAAAATGAAGACAATAACCTCCTCTATTAAACCATATAACTCCCATTTCTCAATTGTATTTGGGAGATTTTTAAAAAATTTTTGAAAATTACACTTAATGGATTCTGGTGATCTCTGAGGGATTTTGGTCATATTTGGCCATCTCCTTCTTTGTCACTCATATAGACCATATGGAAAATGAAGACAATAATCTCCTCTATTAAACCATATAACTCCCATTTCTCAATTGTATTTGGGAGATTTTTAAAAAATTTTTGAAAATTACACTTAATGGATTCTGGTGATCTCTGAGGGATTTTGGTCATATTTGGCCATCTCCTTCTTTGTCACTCATATAGACCATATGGAAAATGAAGACAATAATCTCCTCTATTAAACCATATAACTCCCATTTCTCAATTGTATTTGGGAGATTTTTAAAAAATTTTTGAAAATTACACTTAATGGATTCTGGTGATCTCTGAGGGATTTTGGTCATATTTGGCCATCTCCTTCTTTGTCACTCATATAGACCATATGGAAAATGAAGACAATAATCTCCTCTATTAAACCATATAACTCCCATTTCTCAATTGTATTTGGGAGATTTTTAAAAAATTTTTGAAAATTACACTTAATGGATTCTGGTGATCTCTGAGGGATTTTGGTCATATTTGGCCATCTCCTTCTTTGTCACTCATACAGACCATATGGAAAATGAAGACAATAACCTCTTCTATTAAACCATATAACTCCCATTTCTCAATTGTATTTGGGAGATTTTTAAAAATTTTTTGAAAATTACACTTAATGGATTCTGATGATCTCTGAGGGATTTTGGTCATATTTGGCCATCTCCTTCTTTGTCACTCATATAGACCATATGGAAAATGAAGACAATAATCTCGTCTATTAAACCATATAACTCCCATTTCTCAATTGTATTTGGGAGATTTTAAAAAAATTTTTGAAAATTACACTTAATGGATTCTGGTGATCTCTGAGGGATTTTGGTCATATTTGGCCATCTCCTTCTTTGTCACTCATACAGACCATATGGAAAATGAAGACAATAATCTCCTCTATTAAACCATATAACTCCCATTTCTCAATTGTATTTGGGAGATTTTTAAAAAATTTTTGAAAATTACATTTAATGGATTCTGGTGATCTCTGAGGGATTTTGGTCATATTTGGCCATCTCCTTCTTTGTCACTCATACAGACCATATGGAAAATGAAGACAATAATCTCCTCTATTAAACCATATAACTCCCATTTCTCAATTGTATTTGGGAGATTTTTAAAAAATTTTTGAAAATTACACTTAATGGATTCTGGTGATCTCTGAGGGATTTTGGTCATATTTGGCCATCTCCTTCTTTGTCACTCATACAGACCATATGGAAAATGAAGACAATAATCTCCTCTATTAAACCATATAACTCCCATTTCTCAATTGTATTTGGGAGATTTTTAAAAAATTTTTGAAAATTACATTTAATGGATTCTGGTGATCTCTGAGGGATTTTGGTCATATTTGGTCATCTCCTTCTTTGTCACTCATACAGACCATATGGAAAATGAAGACAATAATCTCCTCTATTAAACCATATAACTCCCATTTCTCAATTGTATTTGGGAGATTTTTAAAAAATTTTTGAAAATTACACTTAATGGATTCTGGTGATCTCTGAGGGATTTTGGTCATATTTGGCCATCTCCTTCTTTGTCACTCATATAGACCATATGGAAAATGAAGACAATAATCTCCTCTATTAAACCATATAACTCCCATTTCTCAATTGTATTTGGGAGATTTTAAAAAAATTTTTGAAAATTACACTTAATGGATTCTGCTGATTTCTGAGGGATTTTGGTCATATTTGGCCATCTCCTTCTTTGTCACTCATATAGACCATATGGAAAATGAAGACAATAATCTCCTCTATTAAACCATATAACTCCCATTTCTCAATTGTATTTGGGAGATTTTAAAAAAATTTTTGAAAATTACACTTAATGGATTCTGGTGATCTCTGAGGGATTTTGGTCATATTTGGCCATCTCCTTCTTTGTCACTCATATAGACCATATGGAAAATGAAGACAATAATCTCCTCTATTAAACCATATAACTCCCATTTCTCAATTGTATTTGGGAGATTTTGAAAAAATTTTTGAATATTACATTTAATGGATTCTGGTGATCTCTGAGGGATTTTGGTCATATTTGGCCATCTCCTTCTTTGTCACTCATACAAACCATATGGAAAATGAAGACAATAATCTCCTCTATTAAACCATATAACTCCCATTTCTCAATTGTATTTGGGAGATTTTTAAAAAATTTTTGAAAATTACACTTAATGGATTCTGGTGATCTCTGAGGGATTTTGGTCATATTTGGCCATCTCCTTCTTTGTCACTCATACAGACCATATGGAAAATGAAGACAATAACCTCCTCTATTAAACCATATAACTCCCATTTCTCAATTGTATTTGGGAGATTTTTAAAAAATTTTTGAAAATTACACTTAATGGATTCTGGTGATCTCTGAGGGATTTTGGTCATATTTGGCCATCTCCTTCTTTGTCACTCATACAGACCATATGGAAAATGAAGACAATAACCTCCTCTATTAAACCATATAACTCCCATTTCTCAATTGTATTTGGGAGATTTTTAAAAAATTTTTGAAAATTACACTTAATGGATTCTGGTGATCTCTGAGGGATTTTGGTCATATTTGGCCATCTCCTTCTTTGTCACTCATACAGACCATATGGAAAATGAAGACAATAACCTCCTCTATTAAACCATATAACCCCCATTTCTCAATTGTATTTGGGAGATTTTTAAAAAATTTTTGAAAATTACACTTAATGGATTCTGGTGATCTCTGAGGGATTTTGGTCATATTTGGCCATCTCCTTCTTTGTCACTCATAAAGACCATATGGAAAATGAAGACAATAATCTCCTCTATTAAACCATATAACTCCCATTTCTCAATTGTATTTGGGAGATTTTTAAAAAATTTTTGAAAATTACACTTAATGGATTCTGGTGATCTCTGAGGGATTTTGGTCATATTTGGCCATCTCCTTCTTTGTCACTCATACAGACCATATGGAAAATGAAGACAATAACCTCCTCTATTAAACCATATAACTCCCATTTCTCAATTGTATTTGGGAGATTTTTAAAAAATTTTTGAAAATTACACTTAATGGATTCTGGTGATCTCTGAGGGATTTTGGTCATATTTGGCCATCTCCTTCTTTGTCACTCATATAGACCATATGGAAAATGAAGACAATAATCTCCTCTATTAAACCATATAACTCCCATTTCTCAATTGTATTTGGGAGATTTTTAAAAAATTTTTGAAAATTACACTTAATGGATTCTGGTGATCTCTGAGGGATTTTGGTCATATTTGGCCATCTCCTTCTTTGTCACAAATACAGACCATATGGAAAATGAAGACAATAATCTCCTCTATTAAACCATATAACTCCCATTTCTCAATTGTATTTGGGAGATTTTTAAAAAATTTTTGAAAATTACACTTAATGGATTCTGGTGATCTCTGAGGGATTTTGGTCATATTTGGCCATCTCCTTCTTTGTCACTCATACAGACCATATGGAAAATGAAGACAATAACCTCCTCTATTAAACCATATAACTCCCATTTCTCAATTGTATTTGGGAGATTTTTAAAAAATTTTTGAAAATTACACTTAATGGATTCTGGTGATCTCTGAGGGATTTTGGTCATATTTGGCCATCTCCTTCGTTGTCACTCATATAGACCATATGGAAAATGAAGACAATAATCTCCTCTATTAAACCATATAACTCCCATTTCTCAATTGTATTTGGGAGATTTTTAAAAAATTTTTGAAAATTACATTTAATGGATTCTGGTGATCTCTGAGGGATTTTGGTCATATATGGCCATCTCCTTCTTTGTCACTCATACAGACCATATGGAAAATGAAGACAATAATCTCCTCTATTAAACCATATAACTCCCATTTCTCAATTGTATTTGGGAGATTTTTAAAAAATTTTTGAAAATTACACTTAATGGATTCTGGTGGTCTCTGAGGGATTTTGGTCACATTTTCTTAAAATGCATGTGAAAATTGCATTCTTGTTGTGAGTGCATATTTAGCAAAAGTAATATTTTTGAATTTTACAATATTTATTGTAATAAACTTTATACTAGTTTCTAAAACAATAGAATCTGACGTATAGTTAAAGAGTTATGAACACTTAAATTTATATATTACTGAATGATAATAATCAAGAAAATAATTAAAAAAATCAAAAATATTTTGAAAATTAAAAATTTTGTATTGAAAAAAATAGTAGATCACCTTATCCTAGAACAACTATTGTTGCATTTTGTAATAAAGATATTTTAAAGAAACTAAAAACAAAGGAGTTGAAATTTTTCAAAAATGCGTTGTAAAACTGAAATTGCATGACAAATGCATTTTTAAATAGACAATTTACATTTGAATTACTGCCTTTAAGGAAATTTCAGTTAGCTTTAATCAGAGCCCTGAATAATTAAAATCCGTTCACACCGTAAAGAGATATTAACATTCAAATTTACGTACTTTTTCTGATTTTTAAACTTTTTTAAAAATTAAAATCGTGAATAAATTTGCATTTTTTTTTTAATTTGGAAAAAAATAATGAGAAAGATTAAACGGCTCCACAGGTTATTTATATGAGTATAAAATATAAACAAAATCTGATGACCCTCCGTAAAAAATTGCCATTTTTTATAAATCCCTCGTAAAATGAATTTTTCAACTTATTCAAAACGAACAAAAATTATAATATTTTGGAAATTAGAACAAGTGGAGTAGCAAAGTGGTTAATATTAATATGATTTAATATTAATAATAATAGTAATAAGACCAATAGTAAAAATTCGACATAGATATTATTTGGATGTTTTAAATGACATCCCCTTTCAGGTACCTTTAAATGCAGCTCGTATAAAAATAACCACGCCCTAATATGTATATATATGTACACTAATAATAAACCTTCGTATGTTTTATAATGTGTCCCAAAATATTTCAGTTCTACTGTCGACCATTCATTGGCTGGACCTTTTAAAGAAAGTATTTTTTCATTAATAATACACTGTGCTCGAAAATGAGACTTATTTTTTTAACAAGATGGGCACCCATTAGGTAAAACTAATTAAAGGTATTAACTATTTTTAAAAGTTAGCGCTCATTTTTGAGATATTTCATTTTGAAGGGCACAAATTTAATAATTTAGTTGTTAAATTTCAACAAAATAAACAATTAAGATTCTATTGAAATATAGAATCAATAGAATCTTAATTGTTATTTTAAACGCTAAATAGAATACTTTAAACTAACAAATAATATTACCATAATTCTGTTAAGTAAGCTAAATAGTGTTACCAATGAACAACTTTTAAAACAAAAATATAAATATATTAAAAATCTGGCTGAGATTTAATTTTTAATTTAATTTTAATTTGCAAACAATTTGCAAACAATGCCCCTTTTATTTCTAATCTATTATTTGTGCTGCTTCCATAATAAAGTTTAAACCCAAATATAGCGAATACGAGCGCTAACTTCGAAAAACGGCTGACACCATTGAATTTAGCGTACTCGAATTACTAGTAGGGTACCCAGCTTGTTAAAACTTGCGACTAGCACAGTGTTATTAGTTTAGCAGAAATAAAACCAATTTTTATCCTTTTTGCCGGGTCCTGCATTAGTTAAATCATACGCAAATTTTCCTTTCTATTGTCTCTCAGTTTTATTCTTTCAACTTTGAGTGCTCTTGAGGGGTAAATGGGACAAGTTATTCGTACTACGCTTTTACAGCACGGTTTCTCCTCTATAAAAGATTCAAAAATATTAACTCTAACTCTTAATAATGGATTTTTTTTTCTTTAAATAAAAATCAAATACATCAATTACATTAATTGTGTTATTTTTATAATGATTTAGTAATATCTTAAAATACAATCACATTTTCATATACATACATACATATTTAAATAAAATTGAAAATTTAAGAAATAAATTGATCACTTCGAAACTACACAAAAGTTCACATGTCATAAAGAAAGGTATAAACGGGCCGGTGCGGATTAAATTATTTATGACCTACAGTAACATAAACGGTTATATTTCATCCATTAATAAACAACCAAAATTTCCGTTAGCACTTTTTATACACGCAATACAATTTGTTTCTTGTATTACTATATAAGAAGTACACAGATGTACAAAACTTATACATGGCTTTAGAACTGTGTTCTTTTTTTTTGCATTTCTATATAAGCTGTACACACTTGTCCTAACACACGTATTCCCAGCAAACACAAATGTTTCATATCAAATTGAGAATGATCAATTCTTTCTCAAATGTCAAACGCTTGAGAATTATTTGAAAATAACTTAAAAACAATAGCATTCTCAACAAAAAGAGGAATTAATTGTCAAATTGAGAAATACTATTATCATCAAATCAATGCTAAATGTATTCTCAAACTTTTCAAATGTGGATTGTGACCACATGTGGGACATAAATATTCATTAAATAATTTTATTAATTTATTTATTTGTATATAATATTTGAGATATTTTTAATATATTGCATTTAAAACAATAAGAATAATTTGATAATAATGTTTGATATCAAATTGAGAAAATACCATTTTTCAAATATTTGTTAACTTGTCTCTTTAAATTTATGAATGATTTGATAATATTTAATATCAAATTAACAAATATACTATTTTTAAAGTTATCTTTAGGATTGCGAATGATTCAATAATAACATTTGTTATGAATTTGAGAATGTACAGTTTTTCTAAGTGTTTTTCACAAATGATTTGAAATCAATTTGAAATTAAACTTAAAACTCAAACCACTACTTACAGTTGAAACAAGTTTGAGAGCATGTTAATCATATTTCAAACTTTGACAACGTGTTTGCTGGGTTGTTTTTGAACTCTGTTCTTCTTGTAATTCTTTATAAGCAATACACACATGTATTGCTTTCGAACTCTATCGCTCTCTCTCAGTTTTGGTGGTGGATTTTGTTCTCTCTTGTTACAATGAAAAAAGTTTGTGCATAAATATATAGGAATTTACTTTCATTGATTTTAGTTCATAATATTTAAGAATAATGTCTTAAATATTATCACGTTTTTCCATTTTTTGAAAAGAATCAAAAGTCAAGAAGACTTAAAATAAATTGTTTAAATTTTCATTTATATTTTAAATTTGTAAAAAAAATGTTTAAAATTTTCTTCGGAAAATTTTGGGTTTTTAATTTTTAGCCACATTATGGGAACAGAAGAGAAGCGCTTTTTATCAAGATGATGTGCTGCAAAATGCGAGCGAAATTATGCAAATTTCTAAACATTATTTTTTTTTTACAGATTTTCCTTGGAATTTTGCCATTTTAAGGCGTTGTTGTTATTATTTTCATGTATGAATATCTATTTTCATTTACTATTTGCAATCAAATTTAATAAAACTGAACCAAAGATTTAGCGAAATTTTTGCAAAATTACTAAAATTTTCATTATGACCAATTTAATATTATCTATGAACAAAATTTTATTTTTTATGAAAAAAGTTTGGGAAAAAATGTCATGTTCGATTCATAATATTTATGAAAAAAATGTTCAAATATATGATTTTTTTTCTCTGTGTAATAAATAAATTTGTTAATAACATGCCTAATTAGACACAGTACTATTTAATACCTAATCATTAGTTAAAATATATATATATATACATATACTATTTTACCAATTTATGATGGTCAAAATATAGTCACCTAAAATGCGAAAGGATGTAATTACTGAAAAATCAAATGTTGGATTTGACTCTATTATAATGTTCTGAAGCAAACTACTTACATATATCTACAATTTCGTATTCATATCTTCAAAAGTGACATCAATGTTAACAAAAGTCCCAAGGCCGTAACATCAACTTCATAAATGAAACAGTCGCTAAATTTGTTACATTTAAGAAAATTTTGGTTTGAAGTGTTTTATGCTTTATCTATTTAATTTAAGTGAACGATTAAAAAATGTTACTTTATTGCCTAATTTTAAAGCAAAAAATTAAAAATTGTGGTTACGGCCTTTTGCATTTTCATAAAGTTTTTTGTTTCTGCAGTACAAAATTAAAAAAGTGTGGTTTCGGCTTATATCGGGGACTGTAAACCTTTGGTACCAGCTTTCTATCGAAATTTATATCGAATTTTTATTTAGTGTAGAAAATATAAAATAAATACCTTCTATATTTAATTTGTAGACTTTCAAGCTCATGTTTCAGCCTTATATATCCATGATTAATGTATCATTTGCAAAATAAATTCACTTCAGATTTAAAATCCAATTTCTTACACCGGGAGTTATATGGCCAAATATGACTAAAATCCCTCAAAGATGACCAGAATCCATGAAATGTAATTTTCAAAAATTTTTTAAAAATCTCCCAAATACAATTGAGAAATGGGAGTTATATGGTTTAATAGAGGAGATTATTGTCTTCATTTTCCATATGGTCCGTATGAGTGACAAAGAAGGAGATGGCCAAATATGACCAAAATCCCTCAGAGATCACCAGAATCCATTAAGTGTAATTTTCAAAAATTTTTTAAAAATCTCCCAAATACAATTGAGAAATGAGAGTTATATGGTTTAATAAAGGAGATTATTGTCTTCATTTTCCATATGGTCTGTATGAGTGACAAAGAAGGAGATGGCCAAATATGACCAAAATCCCTCAGAGATCACCAGAATCCATTAAGTGTAATTTTCAAAAATTTTTTAAAAATCTCCCAAATACAATTGAGAAATGAGAGTTATATGGTTTAATAAAGGAGATTATTGTCTTCATTTTCCATATGGTCTGTATGAGTGACAAAGAAGGAGATGGCCAAATATGACCAAAATCCCTCAGAGATCACCAGAATCCATTAAGTGTAATTTTCAAAAATTTTTTTAAAATCTCCCAAATACAATTGAGAAATGGGGGTTATATGGTTTAATAGAAGAGGTTATTGTCTTCATTTTCCATATGGTCTGTATGAGTGACAAAGAAGGAGATGGCCAAATATGACCAAAATCCCTCAGAGATCACCAGAATCCATTAAGTGTAATTTTCAAAAATTTTTTAAAAATCTCCCAAATACAAGTGAGAAATGGGAGTTATATGGTTTAATAGAGGAGATTATTGTCTTCATTTTCCATATGGTCTGTATGAGTGACAAAGAAGGAGATGGCCAAATATGACCAAAATCCCTCAGAGATCACCAGAATCCATTAAGTGTAATTTTCAAAAATTTTTTAAAAATCTCCCAAATACAATTGAGAAATGGGAGTTATATGGTTTAATAGAGGAGATTATTGTCTTCATTTTCCATATGGTTTGTATGAGTGACAAAGAAGGAGATGGCCAAATATGACCAAAATCCCTCAGAGATCACCAGAATCCATTAAGTGTAATTTTCAAAAATTTTTTAAAAATCTCCCAAATACAATTGAGAAATGGGGGTTATATGGTTTAATAGAAGAGGTTATTGTCTTCATTTTCCATATGGTCTGTATGAGTGACAAAGAAGGAGATGGCCAAATATGACCAAAATCCCTCAGAGATCACCAGAATCCATTAAGTGTAATTTTCAAAAATTTTTTAAAAATCTCCCAAACACAAGTGAGAAATGGGAGTTATATGGTTTAATAGAGGAGATTATTGTCTTCATTTTCCATATGGTCTGTATGAGTGACAAAGAAGGAGATGGCCAAATATGACCAAAATCCCTCAGAGATCACCAGAATCCATTAAGTGTAATTTTCAAAAATTTTTTAAAAATCTCCCAAATACAATTGAGAAATGGGAGTTATATGGTTTAATAGAGGAGATTATTGTCTTCATTTTCCATATGGTTTGTATGAGTGACAAAGAAGGAGATGGCCAAATATGACCAAAATCCCTCAGAGATCACCAGAATCCATTAAGTGTAATTTTCAAAAATTTTTTAAAAATCTCCCAATTACAATTGAGAAATGGGAGTTATATGGTTTAATAGAGGAGATTATTGTCTTCATTTTCCATATGGTCTATATGAGTGACAAAGAAGGAGATGGCCAAATATGACCAAAATCCCTCAGAGATCACCAGAATCCATTAAGTGTAATTTTCAAAAATTTTTTTAAAATCTCCCAAATACAATTGAGAAATGGGAGTTATATGGTTTAATAGACGAGATTATTGTCTTCATTTTCCATATGGTCTGTATGAGTGACAAAGAAGGAGATGGCCAAATATGACCAAAATCCCTCAGAGATCACCAGAATCCATTAAGTGTAATTTTCAAAAATTTTTTAAAAATCTCCCAAATACAAGTGAGAAATGGGAGTTATATGGTTTAATAGAGGAGATTATTGTCTTCATTTTCCATATGGTCTGTATGAGTGACAAAGAAGGAGATGGCCAAATATGACCAAAATCCCTCAGAGATCACCAGAATCCATTAAGTGTAATTTTCAAAAATTTTTTAAAAATCTCCCAAATACAATTGAGAAATGGGAGTTATATGGTTTAATAGAGGAGATTATTGTCTTCATTTTCCATATGGTTTGTATGAGTGACAAAGAAGGAGATGGCCAAATATGACCAAAATCCCTCAGAGATCACCAGAATCCATTAAGTGTAATTTTCAAAAATTTTTTAAAAATCTCCCAAATACAATTGAGAAATGGGGGTTATATGGTTTAATAGAAGAGGTTATTGTCTTCATTTTCCATATGGTCTGTATGAGTGACAAAGAAGGAGATGGCCAAATATGACCAAAATCCCTCAGAGATCACCAGAATCCATTAAGTGTAATTTTCAAAAATTTTTTAAAAATCTCCCAAATACAAGTGAGAAATGGGAGTTATATGGTTTAATAGAGGAGATTATTGTCTTCATTTTCCATATGGTCTGTATGAGTGACAAAGAAGGAGATGGCCAAATATGACCAAAATCCCTCAGAGATCACCAGAATCCATTAAGTGTAATTTTCAAAAATTTTTTAAAAATCTCCCAAATACAATTGAGAAATGGGAGTTATATGGTTTAATAGAGGAGATTATTGTCTTCATTTTCCATATGGTTTGTATGAGTGACAAAGAAGGAGATGGCCAAATATGACCAAAATCCCTCAGAGATCACCAGAATCCATTAAGTGTAATTTTCAAAAATTTTTTAAAAATCTCCCAATTACAATTGAGAAATGGGAGTTATATGGTTTAATAGAGGAGATTATTGTCTTCATTTTCCATATGGTCTATATGAGTGACAAAGAAGGAGATGGCCAAATATGACCAAAATCCCTCAGAGATCACCAGAATCCATTAAGTGTAATTTTCAAAAATTTTTTAAAAATCTCCCAAATACAATTGAGAAATGGGAGTTATATGGTTTAATAGACGAGATTATTGTCTTCATTTTCCATATGGTCTGTATGAGTGACAAAGAAGGAGATGGCCAAATATGACCAAAATCCCTCAGAGATCACCAGAATCCATTAAGTGTAATTTTCAAAAATTTTTTAAAAATCTCCCAAATACAATTGAGAAATGGGAGTTATATGGTTTAATAGAGGAGATTATTGTCTTCATTTTCCATATGGTCTATATGAGTGACAAAGAAGGAGATGGCCAAATATGACCAAAATCCCTCAGAGATCACCAGAATCCATTAAGTGTAATTTTCAAAAATTTTTTTAAAATCTCCCAAATACAATTGAGAAATGGGAGTTATATGGTTTAATAGACGAGATTATTGTCTTCATTTTCCATATGGTCTGTATGAGTGACAAAGAAGGAGATGGCCAAATATGACCAAAATCCCTCAGAGATCACCAGAATCCATTAAGTGTAATTTTCAAAAAATTTTTAAAAATCTCCCAAATACAATTGAGAAATGGGATTTATATGGTTTAATAGAGGAGGTTATTGTCTTCATTTTCCATATGGTCTGTATGAGTGACAAAGAAGGAGATGGCCAAATATGACCAAAATCCCTCAGAGATCACCAGAATCCATTAAGTGTAATTTTCAAAAATTTTTTAAAAATCTCCCAAATACAATTGAGAAATGGGAGTTATATGGTTTAATAGAGGAGGTTATTGTCTTCATTTTCCATATGGTCTGTATGAGTGACAAAGAAGGAGATGGCCAAATATGACCAAAATCCCTCAGAGATCACCAGAATCCATTAAGTGTAATTTTCAAAAATTTTTTAAAAATCTCCCAAATACAATTGAGAAATGGGAGTTATATGGTTTAATAGAGGAGATTATTGTCTTCATTTTCCATATGGTCTGTATGAGTGACAAAGAAGGAGATGGCCAAATATGACCAAAATCCCTCAGAGATCACCAGAATCCATTAAGTGTAATTTTCAAAAATTTTTTAAAAATCTCCCAAATACAATTGAGAAATGGGAGTTATATGGTTTAATAGAGGAGATTATTGTCTTCATTTTCCATATGGTTTGTATGAGTGACAAAGAAGGAGATGGCCAAATATGACCAAAATCCCTCAGAGATCACCAGAATCCATTAAGTGTAATTTTCAAAAATTTTTTAAAAATCTCCCAAATACAAGTGAGAAATGGGAGTTATATGGTTTAATAGAGGAGATTATTGTCTTCATTTTCCATATGGTCTATATGAGTGACAAAGAAGGAGATGGCCAAATATGACCAAAATCCCTCAGAGATCACCAGAATCCATTAAGTGTAATTTTCAAAAATTTTTTAAAAATCTCCCAAATACAATTGAGAAATGGGAGTTATATGGTTTAATAGACGAGATTATTGTCTTCATTTTCCATATGGTCTATATGAGTGACAAAGAAGGAGATGGCCAAATATGACCAAAATCCCTCAGAGATCACCAGAATCCATTAAGTGTAATTTTCAAAAATTTTTTAAAAATCTCCCAAATACAATTGAGAAATGGGAGTTATATGGTTTAATAGAGGAGATTATTGTCTTCATTTTCCATATGGTCTGTATGAGTGACAAAGAAGGAGATGGCCAAATATGACCAAAATCCCTCAGAGATCACCAGAATCCATTAAGTGTAATTTTCAAAAATTTTTTAAAAATCTCCCAAATACAATTGAGAAATGGGAGTTATATGGTTTAATAGAGGAGATTATTGTCTTCATTTTCCATATGGTCTATATGAGTGACAAAGAAGGAGATGGCCAAATATGACCAAAATCCCTCAGAGATCACCAGAATCCATTAAGTGTAATTTTCAAAAATTTTTTTAAAATCTCCCAAATACAATTGAGAAATGGGAGTTATATGGTTTAATAGAGGAGATTATTGTCTTCATTTTCCATATGGTCTATATGAGTGACAAAGAAGGAGATGGCCAAATATGACCAAAATCCCTCAGAGATCACCAGAATCCATTAAGTGTAATTTTCAAAAATTTTTTAAAAATCTCCCAAATACAATTGAGAAATGGGAGTTATATGGTTTAATAGAGGAGGTTATTGTCTTCATTTTCCATATGGTCTGTATGAGTGACAAAGAAGGAGATGGCCAAATATGACCAAAATCCCTCAGAGATCACCAGAATCCATTAAGTGTAATTTTCAAAAATTTTTTAAAAATCTCCCAAATACAATTGAGAAATGGGAGTTATATGGTTTAATAGAGGAGGTTATTGTCTTCATTTTCCATATGGTCTGTATGAGTGACAAAGAAGGAGATGGCCAAATATGACCAAAATCCCTCAGAGATCACCAGAATCCATTAAGTGTAATTTTCAAAAATTTTTTAAAAATCTCCCAAATACAATTGAGAAATGGGAGTTATATGGTTTAATAGAGGAGATTATTGTCTTCATTTTCCATATGGTCTATATGAGTGACAAAGAAGGAGATGGCCAAATATGACCAAAATCCCTCAGAGATCACCAGAATCCATTAAGTGTAATTTTCAAAAATTTTTTAAAAATCTCCCAAATACAATTGAGAAATGGGAGTTATATGGTTTAATAGAGGAGGTTATTGTCTTCATTTTCCATATGGTCTGTATGAGTGACAAAGAAGGAGATGGCCAAATATGACCAAAATCCCTCAGAGATCACCAGAATCCATTAAGTGTAATTTTCAAAAATTTTTTAAAAATCTCCCAAATACAATTGAGAAATGGGAGTTATATGGTTTAATAGAGGAGATTATTGTCTTCATTTTCCATATGGTCTATATGAGTGACAAAGAAGGAGATGGCCAAATATGACCAAAATCCCTCAGAGATCACCAGAATCCATTAAGTGTAATTTTCAAAAATTTTTTAAAAATCTCCCAAATACAATTGAGAAATGGGAGTTATATGGTTTAATAGAGGAGGTTATTGTCTTCATTTTCCATATGGTCTGTATGAGTGACAAAGAAGGAGATGGCCAAATATGACCAAAATCCCTCAGAGATCACCAGAATCCATTAAGTGTAATTTTCAAAAATTTTTTAAAAATCTCCCAAATACAATTGAGAAATGGGAGTTATATGGTTTAATAGAGGAGATTATTGTCTTCATTTTCCATATGGTCTGTATGAGTGACAAAGAAGGAGATGGCCAAATATGACCAAAATCCCTCAGAGATCACCAGAATCCATTAAGTGTAATTTTCAAAAATTTTTTAAAAACCTCCAAATACAATTGAGAAATGGGAGTTATATGGTTTAATAGAGGAGATTATTGTCTTCATTTTCCATATGGTTTGTATGAGTGACAAAGAAGGAGATGGCCAAATATGACCAAAATCCCTCAGAGATCACCAGAATCCATTAAGTGTAATTTTCAAAAATTTTTTAAAAATCTCCCAAATACAAGTGAGAAATGGGAGTTATATGGTTTAATAGAGGAGATTATTGTCTTCATTTTCCATATGGTCTATATGAGTGACAAAGAAGGAGATGGCCAAATATGACCAAAATCCCTCAGAGATCACCAGAATCCATTAAGTGTAATTTTCAAAAATTTTTTAAAAATCTCCCAAATACAATTGAGAAATGGGAGTTATATGGTTTAATAGAGGAGATTATTGTCTTCATTTTCCATATGGTCTGTATGAGTGACAAAGAAGGAGATGGCCAAATATGACCAAAATCCCTCAGAGATCACCAGAATCCATTAAATGTAATTTTCAAAAATTTTTTAAAAATCAAAAAATATGATCAAAATCCTTCAGAGTCAAGATTAGTTAAATATGTTTTATTTATTTTAAATATGTCAGGTAAATTTAAGTTAAATATGTTATTGACGCTTGGGCATAGTTAAAAATAAACATATTTAACTTAAAAGTTAAATATGTTTTGACGTAAGTCGTTACGTCAAAACATATTTAACTCGACATATTTATCTTCACACACATATTAAAAAAGTAAATTATCTACAAAAGACATTTTTATTTGAAAAAAAATGTAAAAAAAAACAAGATTTTTTAAAATCTTTTCATAAAAAAAATTATTTTTTTGTTTCAACCAAAAATTTTAAAAAATGCTTTTAATAAAAAAAGAAGTTTTTTTTCTTAATTCTGAACGACTTCATAAAAAATTTCAAAAATAAAATGTGTAATACGGAAACATTTCTTTTCTAAATAAGAAAGTTTTTTTTTCTTTTTTTGCATTCAAATTGAAATTTCAACAAAATAAAATTATGAAAAAAAAAAGATTTGTTTACAACACCGTACAACAAAAGTTAAACATTTTTCTCACAGATAATAAATTCCATATACATGTGGAATATAGACTTAATATAGACTTTCTGTTCTTAATTCATAAAAAGAATATTTGTAATAACTGATATTTTGCACGTATATGCTATTGTGCATCCTCCGAAAGAAAATAAATATAAATTTATAA
Source organism: Protocalliphora azurea (assembly GCA_932274085.1). NCBI lineage: Eukaryota > Metazoa > Arthropoda > Insecta > Diptera > Calliphoridae > Protocalliphora > Protocalliphora azurea. The sequence goes on from OW026520.1 coordinate 25,746,534, forward strand.
AAAAAAAATTCCACGCCCAATTTTTTTGTAAATGGTATTTTTTTTTTTTGGAAATTTCAAGTAAAATTTAGCACATATATCAAGTATTGTGGGAATAAAACCATGACCTGAAATATAAGTTCACTTTCAGTAAAAAACAATTTTGTTACTTTCTTGATGCTACTAAAACAATTCACATAAAATTTGACATATATAAAGAATAGAAACTACTGTATATTATAACATTCAATCTTTATGGTGCCACGCCTCTTCTGCGTCCACTTTTATTATACTGTAATATTTTTTTTAACACTTTCATAAAAAGTTTAATTAACTACTTACTGAGAAGCAAAGCTAACTTTTTTCTAGTAATATCTATATCTATAATAATATTTGGATTAAATAATTTAATTGATTTATTTTTCCAATCATTTTGAAAAAGGGCGTCGAATAATTGGAAATTTAGGAAGCCATAAAGCCAAAATTCGAACTAACTTTTGGATAATTCTGGGTGGTTTTCCTCGACTATTTATAGGCACTCATTTTGCTTTTGAATTATTAATAATTCTAATTTTTTCTTGTTGCACTGTGTAATATAAAAAAGACGTTTTCGATTTTCAAGTACCAGCTTAAAGCCATGTGATATGATTTTAATTTCCATCTAAAATCATGAAAATCTGTTAAATATTTTGTAATTTATAGACAATTTAGTTAAATATAATAGAATTAATATTAATCATACGCTCCACAGTATGTACACTTTAAATTATTATATATTCCTTATATTATGGAATTAGTTTCATGGAATTTTATTGCTAGATTTCAAATAACAGCTGTAATAATTCTTGGCACTTGAATCGAAATTAAATTTAAAATAAATAAAATCAGTCAATTTAAATTTGTAAAAACTGGATAAATTTACACAGAAAAAAGTTTGTGCATAAATATAAGAATTTATTTTCATTGATTTCAGTTCATAACATTTAAGAATAATGTCTTAAATATTAAAACTCTTTTATATTTTTTGCAATGAATCAAAAGTCAAGAAGACTTAAATAAATTATTTAAATTTTCATTTATATTTTCAAATTTTAAATGTATGTTTGAAATTTGCTTTACAGAATTTTTGGTCTTTAATGATTTTTAGGCACTTGCTGGGGGCAGACGAACACAACAGATGCGTTTTTTATTACAATAATAATATAATAATATAGAATAGCAGCAAATTTAAGCAAAATCTAATCCTTACCTTTTAATAGCTTTTTATTGGAAAATTGCGATTTAAAGGGATTTATTGTTAATATTTTCATGCATAAGAATTTTTATTTAGAATTTCAATCAAATTTAATAAAACTAAATTTAAATTTTAGCAGCATTTTTGCAAAATTCGGTAAATTATCATTAAGTACAATTTAATAATATCTATGAACAAAATTTTATTTTTTATGAAAAAAGTTTAGGAAAAAAAGACATGTTCGATTCATAATATTTATGAAAAAAATTTTCATATATATGAATTTTTTTTCTCTGTGTATATAATTAAAAAACATATGCCAGAAATAAAAACGCATTAAAAATTATGTTCGAAATAAAATTTTTGTTATTATTTTTCTTAAATAATTCTCCATTTTATACCAGAGAACACCTTAATTTTAAATTTAATTACATGTAAGCATATGAATATATACATTTTTTTTAATTTATTTAAAAAATCAAATAAATTTTATTACTTTCAATATTGAAATATTTGTTATTTTAGCCAGTATTTATTACACTAGAAAAAAAGGAAAAAAAAAATACTAAATTTATTACAACATTAACAAATTAAATTAAAAGACAAGTAAAAGAAAGAAAAACAACATAACATAAAGTAAAATACACAGCAAACGATACATTACAAATACTAAAGCTATTTTTCTTCTACTACACATATTTTTTGCCTTCTGCTTGCGCCAATAAAATCTAAATAATTTGTAATAAACATTTTTTGTTTCTGCTCTTTAGCTGCTGAAGAAAAGTCAGGAATGGCACAAAAATACCATTTACAAAATGAAAATAATAAGAAAAAAATCATATATTTCACTATCCTTGCCCAAATCTATTATCTCCCATACTGGTCCCTAACTATCTACCAACAAAATAACGTAAAAATTGTTGGCAAACAGTTGATCAAATTTTTTTTTCTCTCAGAGGGTGTGAAGGCAGGAGGTTAGAGATTTGCAAAGAAAACGAAAGAAATTTTTGTAATTTAAATTGATATCAAAAGGAAATCTTTCTTTTTACCTTTAGTTAATGAATAGCAAATTTTTTTACGCAGAGAAAATTATAAAATTGTGCTTGTTTTGCTTGTTTTGTGCCAAATAAATATAATTTGTTGGCGAGAACCTTCTAACGGTTATTGCCCACTGCCACCGACACCAAATTGGCGTTGTGACCTTGGCAATGAGCTTTAGTTTTTTTCCCCTTTTGATTGGCATTTCAAAGAATTTTTGTTTTGTGTTTGTGGTTGTTCATTTATTTTTAGAATAGAAAAATTAATGTGTTAATTTATGAATTATTGAAAGGAATAGCGTAAAATGTTGCAAAAATATTAATCATTTTTAAAAGAAATTAATTAAGAAATATATATTTGTGAATTTTTAATTAAAGCGAAAGTATTTTTTAATAGTAAAGTGTAGTACTTTCATAATTATCATAATTAATAATAAGTTAAATATGTATACTAATTTATTTTTAATGGATTCTACACCATATGATAAATATTAATTTCCACTTTTTGCAGTAAATTCTTTATAACTAATACGAGGGTGGATTAATATATCCGTGACTTTTCGTACTTCCCTCGTAGTTATAAAAAAATCCTATTTTTTTGGAAGGGATACAAAAACTGGAGAAACGTTGGACTAAGTATATTGAGTTAAAAGGAGATTATGTTGAAAAATAAATTTTTGTTTTTCAAAAAACTACTTTATTTCATTCAAAAAGTCAAGGACTTATTGATCCGCTCTCGTAAATAAAATTTTTTAATCGCTCACTTAAAGCAAAAATAAATAAAGCATTAAACACTCTTCAAGAGCCAAATTTTTCTTAAATGCAAATAATTTAACGACTGTTTTAGTTATGAAATTGATGTCACGGCTTTTTTTTTTAATATTGATGTCATTTTTGAAGATATGAGTATGATTTTTTTTGTGTAGATGTTTTCGATAAGTATATTATAAACCCGGTAAAAAACAAAAATTTGATTTTTCTGTGTGTTTTTTTTATTTATTTATATTTTTTAAATACATTTTTGAACACCATAAAAACCCAGTAATTTTTTTCACATCACTATTATTTATTAAAATACAAATTTTAAAACATTTAGCTTTAAAAATAAACAAGTTGTAAGAAATTTATAATTTTGTTATCTAGAGCGTATGATTGATTTTAAATACGATTTTGTTTTAGAAAATTGCTTAAAACATACAGTTTATGAATGATTATGATAGAAAATGCTTAGGAAAATTAAAACTTACGGCTCTCAACGCTTTTATATATAAAACATCATAAAGGTAAAAGAAAAAAATAAATAAAATAATAATAATAATAAATTATAATATTTAATTTTTCATTTGACTATAACATTTTATGTTTGATTCTATAAAGCTTTTAATAGCGTTAAAATATAGCCTTGGTTATTTTTTCTTTTATTTATTTGTCTTTCTATTACTAAATATCTACAACTCCAATCATATGATCTTTAAACTGTTTGTTTATTTTTCCATTTATTTATCTATTTATCTATTTATTTATATGTTTGTTCTACAAACACTTTCAATTTACTTCAAAACTTTAGCCCATATAGTTACTTGTACGATATACATCTTGTAAGTTCCTATGAGTAGCAGCAGTCCTACAATGTTGACCACATTCTTTACATGGTTTTCGAAACCATATATAGACCATGTTGTCGTATGTGGTATTTTTTTTGCTTTTGACATTATTTTATTATTTCTTGTTAGTTGTATTTGTTTATTTATTCAGTTTTTTTTCTCTAGGTGGCTCTTAAGCCAATCTACAAGCCAAAAGAAAAACCCAGAAAAAGAGTTTATTTTTTTTTATATATATAAGAAGTAATTTTCTTAACAGGGTTTAAGTTTTCGTTACTTTTATTTTCTTTTACCTTTATTTAAAGTATGTATTTATTGTTGTTAGCTATGTTCATATAAGTAGATATTTACTTAAGTCTGCTTCTTGTTAAAATGTATAAAAAAATGTATAAAATGTAATTTTATTTATTAATTTAATTACCTAAACGAAAAAAGGGGAAAAAGAGAAAATAAGTGGGTAATTATGAAAAAAATGAGGGTGTTATCATTTTTTTTCTTAGGCTAGTTGAGACATAAAGTCGCCTGGTAGTTAACCTAGGGAGACAAGTGAATATTCTAAAGTCTTCAAAAAATTGTCTCTATAAGAAATTATGTTTAAAAATATAACTTTATAGGTAGCAAAAAAATATTTTTGAATAGTTTATGATATATTTAAAATTTTATATTTTGGTTCCCTGTGGCGTATGATTAATATTAATTCTGACTATTTGTAGTAAATTGCAGTAAGTTTGTATAATTTATAGAGTAATTCTAAAGCCTTACAAAGCTAATTGAAGCTGAGACTTTTAGCTTAAAATTTTACTAAAGAGTAAATAAAAAGCTGGATTTAAAACTTAAAATTTCAGCTTTATTTTTTGAATATTCCAATTTTCGCTTAAATCTTTATAGATTTTATAATGTTGCAAGACAAGTCTTTAACTTAAAATACCTTTTATTTTACGTTTATTTATTTTTGCTGCCAAAAAACTAGGTTATTTATCTAAAAGGGTGAGAACTCAATAATAATATTGCGTGCTTACCAGGTGTAATGAGAAACATTACTGCTGAGTAAAGTAAAATTCCTCTTGGAAATAAACTGACCATGTTTTTATAGTTGTGTTACATCAACATGATAATTAATTACAGGAAAAAAAGACAGCTACAACAAAAATAATGTTTATATGTTGATTGATATTAATTATGAATTTTTTAATAAAATTGTGTGTGACATTAAAGATTATAGTAAACAAAAGCAGACTTTTAAGGTTTTTGGAACTAATTAACAAAAAAAAAAAAAAAAATTGAATGTATAATTAGATATTTTTTTTGGTATTAGAAAACTAAAAATGAATACAATAATGGTATATCTCATTCAAATTTGTATAACAATTATTTTTAATTAAAACAGTAAAAAATATTTTGTTCTCAGCGGCATATTAATATTACCCAATAAACATACAAATTACAAAAATTCCAGACTTTGAAAATTTTGCTACAATCCGACATAAATTCATATATAAAAATATTTTGAACATAAAATATGATTGAAAACATGTAATATTTTCAAGTAAAATAAATTTGAAATAAATTTAAAATTCCTTTCTACTGGAGAACGCTATTGAACTAAAGTGCACTTCAAGTTAATTTCAATCCTTGGAACTCTATTCAAGGCTTGAAATACATTTGATTTCAACGTTAATTCCCGCAAAAATACTTATTGGGTAATTATGACTTTTTTCGAATATAACTTTCCATAATATTTAGTAAATTTTGTATGATTTTAATAAATCATACAAAAAAATAGGAACTAAATAACAACCCAGCAAAAACTTTGCTTTCCTGGTAAGCTAGCAGGTATAATTGGAAACAAAAATAAACTACTTATTTTTTGCCTGAATAACTAGTTATTTTTGTTCGACTTGTCCACAAATTCATGTAGTTATTTTTTGACTCTAGGGGTACTCAAAAATATGTACCTAAACGAAAACAAAAATAAAAATAATAAAAAAAATTTTCCGTCAGTGAGACTCGAACCATTCGTTTTTACTGACTAGGTCTAAGCGACAAAACTCTATTTAGTTTAAAATGTCGTTTTAGACATTTTGCTATAAAAAACTAACAGCTTCAGAATGGGGTTGAACCAACAAACTTCTGGTTGTTAATCCAGCGCTCTAGCCAACTCATCCACGTGATTGCAGTATTACTGCGCTATTATACTATTGAGTACTTATTAATGTAATACAGAGTAGGCAAATAATAATGACGCCTCATTACCAAGAAACTACTTCAATAAGTAGTTGTTATTACCGAAAACCAAAAAATTTTTGCTGGGAAGTACCTAAATATGACAATGTTTGTAAATTATTAGAAATTTAAAAATTGATAAAATAACAATCGAAATATATGCGCTTAAGATTGTGACAAAAATGAATTTACATACAAATACTTATCATAAAAAAATTACTGTGTACGATTATCTATGTTACAGATAAAATAAAAAAAAAATTTAGACAGATTTGTCTAATATAAAGTCATATACTTGAGTTTAAAGATTTTGGTTCTAAGGTGCGTATGATTGCTATTAATTATGATTTTTTAAAAAACTTCATGATTTCAGAAAATCTTGTATAATTTTAATAAATATAATAGCGAATAAAAGCAGATATTAAATATTTTGAAGCTATGTAAATAAACTTGAATTTGTAAGAAGAGAAATTAGCAGAAATTATGAGGAAAAGAAAAAAATTGTTATCTAAATATCAAAATTATGAAAAATTTTATTTCAATTAAATTATTATTCATAAAAAAATTATTCAATACATAGATAATTGTGTGTTAAAATTCTAAATAAATTCCTTAAATAGAAAATGATATATTTCAATTTAAAGATTTGGTATCTGAGGAGCAAATGATTAATGTTAATTATGGTCTTTTTTAACAAAACTTTCCATAACTTTCTGTAAAATTTTTTTAATGATTTTAATAAAAATAATAGCAAATCAAAGCAGATATTTAACATTTTGAAGCTAAAGAAAAGAAACGTGAATTAATAAGAAGAGAAATTTTGTAAATTGTTGGAAAATACAAAAGAATAAAAAAATAAATAAATAGAATAAAATAAATAATAAAAAAAATAATAAAAAATTATATAATTTAAATATTAAAATTATGAAAAAAATTATTTAAATTACTTCGTTATTCATAAAAAATTTTATTTATAACATAGATACTTATTTCTTAAAATTCGAAATAAATTACTCAAAAAGAAAGCCACATAATTCAGTTCAAAGATTTTGTTTCTGATGTGCGTATGATTGATAATAATTATGACTTTTTTAAGAAAACTTTCCATAACTTAAGCAACTTTTTACAATTTTAATAAAAATAGTAGGAAACGAAAGCAGACACTTAAGGTTTTTAAAGTAAATAACAAAAATATGATTATATAATAAGACCAAGTTGTTACAAAATTAAAAATAAAGCAAAAGTAATTAGAAATTTATTAAAAATTTAATAAAAATATATATGTGTAAGTTAAACAATAATTTGATTACTTTTATTAATAAATGTTTTTTTTAATAGCACTATGGGCTTCTTAGTGAGCTAAACAATAATTTATTAGTTTGTAGTAAATATTGTATTAACAGCACTTCGTGATTTTTGGAGAGTTTTATTTTAACTGACTCAAAATTATTCTTTATTTTATTATTTTGCATAGCCTGAGTGACCATATGTTCCGATTCATCTTATTATGGTTTGCGCGTTTAGTACAACTCGACACCTTTGCATCAAGACAATAAATAAAAATATAAATATAAATATAAATATAAATTTATATTTAAATATGATTTGATCTCCAGTTTCATATCAGCGATTTATAACACTGTGCTCGAAAATGGGACTTATTTTTTTTAACAAGTCACCCATTGGGTAATACCAAATCGACATCGCTTTTGAGATATTTTATTTTGAAGTGCTAAAAAAGGGGTTAGGAAAATTGAGTTTTTTTTGCTCAATTTTAATAATTATTGTTAAATTTAAATAAAACAACTTAGATTCTATTGAAGTATTGTATCTTGAATTCTTGTTATCAAAACTACTTTAAACGCTAATGTACAAGTTTTTAACTAACAAAAAACATTACTAAAATTCTGTAAGTAGTGTTAACAGTTAGCAACTTTTCAAAAAAAAAAAAAAAAAAAAAAAAATATAAATGTATTAAAAATAGGGCTCAAATTAATTTAATTTGTGATTGGTGTAATATATTTAATTGATTTATTATTTAATTTACATAAATAATGTCGCTTTTATTGCTAATATTATTATTTGTGCTACCTCTTTAAGTAAAGTTTTTGCTAAAACTTTGTTTGTGAAGAAACTATAAATAGTTTGTATGTAAAAATTTAGCAAGCGGACGAAAATTTGTATGTCAGAGGTATCCTATTTTAAGCCCCAATAGCTTCGTTCCTGAGGGAATTATAATGTTTAGTTTTGATTTATTCAATAAAAATATAATATTCTTTATAAGAAATTATGATCTTTTTTCTTATATCTAAAGTGTCAAAAACTTCCCGGGAATTCATGAGAAATTGATTTTTTGTTCCCGTTTCTCGGGAAAAGAAATATTTCGGGAAACCCCAAACTCTAGTTATGACCGAAAAGAATCCAGTTTTGAAATGATTGAGACAATTATTAAGCTCACAGAAAATATATTTGGAGTTATATGGGAATTTGCAGGTCGCAAAATAATAAGCGTATAATCCCTAAGTCATGTACGAAATTGAAATTTCTAAGGAGGTTTTTCAAATGTAAGTGTTCTATGCTTTTGAATTATTTTACATAATCTATTTTTCTTAAAATACTACTTTTTTCACTACTCGACTTTTGTAAAAATTCTTAACTAATACTTTCAATAATAAAGAAAATATTGAATTATAATGATTTTTGGACAGTTGGGCGTATGATTGATATTAATTATGACATTATTCGGTAAATTGTCCAAAACTTTAATAATTCTTACAAGATTTTAAGAAAGATGAAAGCACATAAATATAAATACATAAGACTTTTATAGCAGTCTATAATTATGTAGAAAAAAACTTATAAATTTTAAATTTCGAATACTCAAATTTTAAAATCAAAAATTAATTTTAATTTGTAGAGTACTGCAATTCCAAAACGTTCTTTTTTTAATAATTTTTTTTACTTGTTAAAAATAGCTAAATAAAATTTGACATGGCCATAGCCGAAGTGTTTTCAAGCTGACTTTAAGAAGTACAGATTCCAGGCTGTTGACTAGAGTAGTGGGAAGACTGCCAAATTGGTAATCGCATATGTATTTTTTTTTAATCGCCAAAAAGTCATTTATAATTTGTAAAAACATTCATTCCGTCGTGTTCTTCAATTGTTAAAAAATTTTGTGTGAATGATGAAATATATTCTTTAACCATTTTGTTTATCATGCATATATACATACATACATGATAAGTTAAGTGTATGGGTAAATACACTCCAGAAAGACCCATAGACACTCAATTTAAGTGCAGATAACTTTTCACTCGTATACATTTCTATAGAAAATTATAAAAATAAACTATTGAGTTAAAGAACTAACATCTTTTTTAAACATTTTTTGTATATATATATTTTTTTTTTTGCAAAGATAAAACTTTTTAAAATCGCAACATATTTTGCTTAACAAACATTCCTGTTATCTATTCGAATACAAAATTATAACTAAATTTCTTTACAAACAATTAAAATATTTAAATATTAATATTTTTAGTTTCCTGTTACGTATGATTAATATTAATTCGTACTTTTTGTAGTAAATTGTTTATATTTTGAAGAATTTTTTAACGATTTTAATTTTAAATAGAGCAAATTAAAGCTAAGACTTCAGGCTTTACATATCGCTAGAGAATGAATATAAAAATTTCCTTTAAAACTGGATTTAAGACAAGCAATTGTGGATCCTCATTTTCTCGTGTTTATTTTTTATTTTTTTTTTAATAAATGTTTGCAAAAATATTTTACTCTAAAGCCTAAAGCATTTTTAAATAAATTTGTTCAACAATAAAAGAAAGATTTTTAAAAATTAAAGAAAAAATAAAATGGTTCGTTGTCATTATTATTCTAAATAAAGAACTATTACAAGAATTTTTTTTTTAAATTTTAAAATTTTAAATTGCCTCTAACAAATTTTTAAAAAGAAAATAATAAATATCTGTTATAACATATATGTTATCCAAAAAGTAAAATAAAAAGAAAATTTATCCTGAACCCTCCTCTTAAAAATCCTCTTAATTTATTCATATTTTTCTTAACAAAATTCAAACTATATTTTATTATACAACCTCCCACATTATTATAGTCATCATCATCATCATACTTAAAGCTTTAAATCAACAATCAAACTATCACAACATTTGCCCCTTTAATCATTTCAAAATAGACAAAAAACGAAAAAAAACCTAAAGCAAACGAATAGTTAACAATGGATTTTCCTTTTTAAACCATTTTTGAGTTCATGTAAATTGCACCGCATAAACAGCAAGACACACTCAGCATGATGCATTTAAACATTAAATGTTGGCAACTTGTCACAAATTAAAAAAAAAAAAAAACCGAAAACAACACCAAAAGATTTAAACAAATATATATATATTTTACTGAAAGCTAAGGCTGCAGTCTGAAAAAAATAAGGAAAGACTGAATAAATGAATGAATGATATAGAGGCACGATGAGGAAAAGCAAAAAAAAAAAAGTAATAAAGATTTGCCAACAAATAGTGTTGACAGCCAACAATCTTCATATTTTTCTTTTCCCTTTTCGTGTTTTTTTTTTGCATTTTCGATTTGTAACCATTTATTCCTGTCTTGACGTTTGAAACATACATTTGTACTTACATACAACATTTTCTATCAGTCATGCAGCAAATGAATGACGACTAAACGAACAATTCAAATAGATTGAACAGCGCGAAAAAAAAAAACAAATCTCACCCATAATAATGCTGCTTTTGTCTGTTGTTAAGCATCAAAATTCAAATGTGTTTGTTGCATGGAAGCCTAAATAAATGTTTTATGTGTTGATTTTTTTTCACTTTTGCCATGTTGTTATTGCATTCGATGCCAAGAAAACTATTAAAGATGACATGAAGACGTTTTAATAACAATTTGGTTTATAGCGCTTAAACCAGTGAAGGGGAAAAAAGGAGTGGAAAATTAAATAGGATGATGAGGATGAAGTAAAGAAATTATAGAAAAACGAGGGTTGTGTTAAAAGGCCATATAGTTTGTTAGGAATATAAATTAATACTGAGTTTTTTTTTATTAGTTTTTAGAACCTAAATTTTTTGTAAATTAATTTTTTTCCAATTTTATTTTGTTCAAATTCAGGTTAGTTTTTGTGTTGTATTTCCATTAAATTAAATACTTTAAGTCTAAGCTTTAATGTGCATATCTGATATTTGTTTTATATTAATATTTTCAAAAGTTATATCGATATTGTTAATATGGTGATGAACTAATATTAATCACACGTCTGGTATTACCAACAAGTTTGAAGTGCTTCTGTAGAAGACAGTTTTGTTTTATTGTGTATAAGAATTTAAAGCCAAAATAGAATGTCATAATTGCTTTCAATTAAGCGCTTTTCTCAGGGCCTGGAAATAGTACTACGGGTTTTGGCGGCGGTGCTAGAGGGATTTTTAAAAACTTTAAGGTATTTTATTGGATTAAACTTTAAGAAATATAGTCACAATTGATTTTTTTGGAAAGATATTTGCTTTCTAAACTGATTTTTTATAATATTTTTAGGCATTTTTTTGTACTCTAATAATAAGACAATTAAATAAGAAGAAGAACATAAAATATTCTAGATAATTTCAAAATTTTAATGCTGACAATTTTTTTTCTTAAAGACTAGTTTTTATTATTATTATTTTCTTTTTTCCAATCTTTTTTGTTTATTTATTTATTTTGTTTCATTACATTTCATTTCAACTATTGTGTTAATTGTTTTTATACATTTCATTTCTTTTAAAGTATTGTATTTAATTTTAATTTAATTTATTTTATTTAATTTAATTTAATTTTGCTTTATTTTCTATACTTTTCTTCCAATTAATGTTTATATAATTTTTATTTTTAATTTATTTTTATTATATTTGATATTTTCTTTACTTTTCATTTCTTTTAAAAAAATGTATTCAATTTTAATTTATTTGGTTTATTTCTTTATTTTCTATGTTTTCTTCCAATTTATGATCATATAATCCTTATTTTATTTTGTTTTATTTTTATTTTTATTTTATTTTTATTTTTTTGTTTTATTTTATTATTTTTTCGTTTTATTTTTATTTTATTTTGTTTTTATTTTTATTTTTTTATTTTATTTTTATTTATTTTTATTTTTCGTTTATTTTATTTTTAATTTATTTTTATTTTATACTTAATTTATTTTTTATTGTATTTTTATTTTATTTCATTTCACTTTATTTTTTTGTTTTGTTTTTATTTTATTTTTGTTTTATTTTTATTTTATTTTAATTTAGTTTATTTTATTTTCATTTTTATTTTATTTTACTTCTATCTTATTTTTTATTATTTAATTTTATTTTGTCTTTTTCTCAATTTAATTATTGTATTTATTTTATTCTACTTTCCTTTAGTTTATTTTTATTTTATATTTATTTTTATATTATTTTTATTCAATTTTATTTCATTTAATTTTATTTTATTTTGTTATGTTTTTATTTTATTTTATTTTATTTTATTTTATTTTATTTCATTTTATTTTATTTCATTTTTAGTTTATTTTTATTTTGTTATTTTATATTTATTTTGTTATGTTTTTATTTTTATTTTATTTTTATTTTGTTTTTATTTTATTTTTAATTTAGTTTTATTTTATATTTAATTTCTTTATTGTATTTTGTATTTTACTTCTTTTTATTTTTAATTTCATTTTATTCTATTTTTATTTTGTTTTTATTTTTATTTTTTTATTTTTATTTTATTTTATTTTATTTTTAGTTTATTTTATTTTTAATTTATTTTTATTTTATACTTAATTTATTTTTTATTGTATTTTTATTTTATTTCATTTGACTTTTATTTTTTTGTTTTGTTTTTATTTTATTTTTGTTTTATTTTTATTTTATTTTACTTTAGTTTATTTTATTTTATTTTACTTCTATTTTATTTTTTATTATTTAATTTTATTTTGTCTTTTTCTCAATTTAATTATTGTATTTATTTTATTCTACTTTCCTTTAGTTTATTTTTATTTTATATTTATTTTTATATTATTTTTATTCAATTTTATTTCATTTCATTTTATTTTATTTTTTTATTTTATTTTGTTATGTTTTTATTTTATTTTATTTTATTTTATTTCATTTTTGGTTTATTTTTATTTTGTTATTTTATATTTATTTTATTTTGTTTTTATTTTTATTTTATTTTTATTTTGTTTTTATTTTATTTTTAATTTATTTTTATTTTATATTTAATTTCTTTATTGTATTTTGTATTTTACTTCATTTTATTTTTAATTTAATTTTATTCTATTTTTATTTTGTTTTTATTTTATTTTTTTTTATTTTATTTCATTTTACTCCCATTTTATTTTTATTATTTTATTTTGATTTAATTTTTATTATATATTTTTTTAATTTTATTTTGTCTTTTTTCAATTTAATTATTATATTTATTTTATTTTAATTTTCTTTATTTTATTTTTATTTTATATATATTTCTATTTTTTATTTTATTTTATCTTCTTTTATTTTTCTTTTATTTATTAATTTTTATTAAATTTTATTTAAATTCTTTTATATTAATAATTTTATTTCTTTTATTTCCATATTGTGTAACCCAGATTTTGGCTATAGTCAGTCGCAAATTGATTTATTATACTTAACAAAATAAATGAAAAAAATAAATATATAAAGTATAATATTTTTTATTTTATAAAAAAATTTAAAAAAAAATAAAAAAAAAAAATACAAAATTAAAACTATCTTTTTCTACGCTACTAAAATTCTCTCAAACTGAGATACTGCCTTGTAATGTACTTTAATCCGCAAAGATAGGCTGAAGTATTCGCTTTTCTTTGCTTATCTTTTCTTTTAGAAGTTAAGGTCAATATTCTAAATTTACTTCTGAACTAATATTAGTCATACATTTCTGTTTACCATGAATATTAAAGTGCTGTTAAAAGGCACAATTGTTGTAAAAGGAAAAAAAGAAAAAAAAGTATTTCAAATTAATGCTCAAAATAATGCATTATTTTAAAGTTCCACAGATACTACTCTATTACATGAAAGTTTTGAACTGAAAATTGCTAAGGTTTTTCTATTTATATTTTTGTTAAATAAATTGTAAAAGGTTAGAAACACATTTTTATTTAGAATTTTTGGTTTAAATCTTCTATTTCTATTTCTATTTCTGAAGATTTTGTACAAACTCCTAACATAGAAGGCAATTAATATTAATCATACTCATTTTTTTTTCAAAAAATAAGCATTTTAAAATTGAAGCTTTTAATACTAAAAAAGAATTATTTTTGAATTAACTACAAATCGAAGTCATCTCCTTTTCATAAAAACTTTTAAAAATCTCCAATTTCAACTTAACTATTATTAAAATTTCTCAATTTCTAAGTTCAAATTGTAGCAATGAAATTTTCATGTCTCCTTTGCTTTTCAGCAAATGTAAAAAAATCACTACTAATTGCTAGTTTTTCTTTACCTTAGCATTTAAAAATTGATTTTCTTAGACTTCTTTTTAAATTTTTTTCCATATGCTGTTAGGTCCTATTTGAGCTACAAGCCAGCAACAGAATACTAAAACATCAGTTAAACCATTATTAAGCAATTATGCACTTAAAATAATTAAAAACGCCACTTTGACTTAAAAGCGCCAGTATTTAATAACAAGTTCTATACTTCAACCTTAAAAAAACAACAAATTAAGAAAAAAAAAAAAGAAACAACAATAAGTTTTTAACGCCTCTTTTTTATATAACAAAACAAAAACAACAGAAGATATATTATACATTGAAACATAAAAAAAGTTATGGTTGTTATAGTTAAACCTTTGAATATGAAACGGAAATTATAAATTGAGGTGTGTTTATTTAGTAACGGTCAAAGCAAAACTACTTCCGGTTTTGTAATAATGCAATACAAGAGAATAATACCATAAATGCATGGATGTGTGGAAAAGTTTCATATAACCAAAAAGGGGGCCAAAACATGATATAAAACTGACTAAAGCTTAATTGTTCAATAAACTATTTGTTTAAATTACAATTGCTATGATGTGTAATGTTGTAGCAGAAGCTTTCACCATAAAATTGTCTGTCTAGTGGAGTAAAAGAATCTATTAATTTTATTGGTGAAGGAATAAGTTCTGAAAAAAAAATGAACTCAGTTTAATTATAGCAGTTGGTAATAATTTTTCATTTTTTTTATAAAAGAAGTTTTATAGAAGCTGTTGTTGTTTTCATTGCGTTTTTCAACATGTTAATAACATAATTACAATTTAAGTTTTGAAGCAATTTGTTTTTCAATTTAAACAGCTTGAGCTAAATCAAATATGGAATAAGCAGGAACAGAAGCAGTAGTAGAGGTTAAAAAAAAACAGGAAATAATTTATCTTTGTTTTTTTTAGGTAATAAATTTTGAGGCGAATATATTCGTTTATTTTTATTGTCTTTAAAGCATTTATTTGATTACACATACTAGGGCGGATCAGTAAGTCCGTGACTTTTCGAACTTCGCTTGTAGTTATATGACATGCAACACTATTCCCATCAAGTACCACCTGTTAATAGACTATTATTTAATTATTAAATTTTGAGCAAGTGTCGTCATTTTGCGTTTAACAGCTGCATATATATATATATATATATATATATATATATATATATATATATATATATATATATAGATAGAGAGATAAATAGATAGATAGATGGATAGATAGATATATAGGTAGATGGATAGATATATAGATATATAGATAAATAGATATATAGATAGTTAGATAGATAGATAGATAGATAGTTAGATAGATAGATAGATAGATAGGTAGATAAATAGATATGTACATAGATAGGCAGATAGAATGATAGATAGATGGATATATATACGGATATATGGATATGTAGGTAGATAGATAGATAGATACTAGATAGATAGATACTATGTAGATAGATAGATAGATAGATAGATAGATGGATAGATATATAGATAGATATTTAGATGGTTAGATATACAGATATATAGACAGATAGGTAGATAGGTAGATAGATAGATATACAGATATATAGAGAGATAGATAGATATATAGATAGATGGATAGATAAGTAGATGGATAGATATATAAATAGATATATAGATAGTTAGATAGATACTAGATATATAGATAGGTAGGTAGATAAATAGATATGTAGATAGATAGGCAGGTAGAATGATAGATAGATGGATAGATATACAGATATATCGATATGTAGGTAGATTAATAGATACTAGATAGATATATACTATAAATATATATATACATACATATATATATATGTGTGTGTGTATGAGCTAGCTGGAAATCTAAAGCGAATTATCTAAAGAAAAACTTAAAATCGTATTAGGGCGACTGTACGAAGAACCAAAAATGCGTTCCTGGCCACCATATCTAAATGCTAATCGATATGACGTACAAACAGATTATCAAATTCAAAGTACTAAAATTTTAAATTCTTCAATGTGTAACATATTTCAAAAATAATAATTACTTTTTTTATACATTATAACAATTATGCTTCAAATTATTTAAAGCTTTTACGACATTATTTAATTGCCTTAAATTTCACTGGGAATGCTCCACCTTCAATTTTTTTGTAATTTTTAAAATAATCAAAAAGCTAATTCTAAACGACAAATAAAAATAATTTTCCCATAAAATTTGTTAAAATCTCTGTTTCTTACATCAGCGGCTACTAAAATAGATAGGTACATAAATCTTTCGATTTTATAATCGCAGTTACTATAATAGACCCCCATAATAAATTTTATTAATTTATTATAATGGGATCGGGTAGTAGTCGGAAATGGGTTAAGTACACATAGACATATGATTAAATTTAATTAAGAAGTTTTTTTACATTTTTGGTTATAACTTCACATATTTTAATACGAAAGACTGCAAATGAAAGCGTGAAATTCAGACTACCTTGTCCACGTAAAATATATTTTTAAACGAAAAAAATGAGACTAAAATTTTTTTAAAAACTAAGCCACTTAAAAATAAAAATTTTGAATTTTATTTTTACTAGTCTTACTTCAGGTAAGGACTTTTAAAACGCGAAGACTTTATTTGAAATTTGATCACTTTCTTCGTATGTTCCTATTAAAATGTTGAAAATCTACAGATAGAGAGCTTAAAAATATTTGGTAATACAAGACTTAGGACAACCAAAAATATGCAAGAAATTATATTTTTTTCCTGGGCTTTAAATGAACTAAACTATTAGTTATTTATCCGTTCAAGGAAATTTTGTAGGTTTTGGCATCGATTTATTACAGCATGTTTTTGCATATTTGAGTCATAACAGCATATTTTGAGTTAGCAGTACATTTTGTCATATTTTCATATAAAATTCTTACTTTAGAGCATATTTAAACAATTTAGATGACATATTTTTGCATATTTAATATTTCAGAGCAGAATGTTGCATATATTACATTAAAGATCTTAATTTTGCATATTTTAGACTTAATGCAAACAATTTTTTACATATTGCATCCAATGGAATTTTTTTACACAATATGCTATTTGTGAAATTTTCTCTTTGCTATCACATGTGTTTTTCAAATCCCATTCCTTAGTATTTTTCATCTTATAAATTGATAGAAATTTTGTAATTTTCTGACAAAATCCATTATGTATTGATTATAAAAATGAAATTATTTTTGGCATAATTGTTAGATAATTTAGAATTTAGCAAAAAAAAAAAAAATATTGAATAATGTTCAAAAATATTCATTTTATATTAAATTTATTTTCTTTTTCTCTGGGACTTTTGTATTACTTCAAAATTTTTTCATAATAAGTTCGAAACTTTGATAAATTTTTGATAAGTAATAACTCACACCTTCGCCCACAACTTTCGAAAGTTTTGAGATATTTGAAATATTAAAATATCAAAGAAATGTTAAGACTATACAATGATTTGTGTTATGAAAATATATTGCAAGAGTGGGAAATAATTTATTTATTTATTTTTTTCAAAAATTAAACGCTATAAGAAAACTAAATTATTCATAAACTTTTTTTGTGATCTTCTTATAAGCCCACTGTAATATTAGCCTGATTTTTTTTAGTAACATCTCATTATAACATATGTTATGCTTTCATTTGAAATCAAATTTATTTCTTTCGTACAATAATTCTGCATGTTACATCAGCTTAAAGTTCTTTGTTAACCTAAACGTATGAGTAATATTAATTCAGTAGTATATTTACAATTCTGGTCATAACATCTCTACCTCTTTAGATATTCAAAAGATTTAACATTCAAATGAAAGTTAAGACCTTAGGGTATTTTTCTTTTAATTGCAAAAGATTCAACAACAGCATTCTTTTTCAAAGAAATTTGAATAAGAATTATAAAATAAAAGCTAAATTATTTTTCCTTTTACAATTGTTTGTTATATGAATAAAATTTTTAGATTTTTAAGTAAATTGAAAGCAGCATTATTATGAATACTTGTTAAAGAGTATATACTTACTATACATCTTTTATTTTGAAACGTTGGCAAAAGGTTCAAAATAAGAAAATAATTCGTATTGTTTATATGCGAATTATTTTACGTCAGATTTAGTTTTATAAAACTAAATATTTATTTAATAATTTCTTGTAATTTTAAATTTTTTGTAAACCACAGTTTAAGATAATTTGAGTAGAAATAATATGAAATTGAAATTTATGTAACAGAACAATTTTAAAAAATTCTAATGTAGGAAAATAAATCAAGCTTTCAGTCTATAAATTAATTTAAATTTGCATAACTAAAAAAACGTTAGTGAAAATGGATAGGTTTGCTACGTTTATACGTACGATTATTGTATATAAAAATAACTTGCAAATAAATAACTCACTGTTTATATATAAATCGCATAAATAATTTAATTTCCTTATTTGTGGTATTGGATGGGAAAAATACAACTATTTTTATCGAAAATTCTATGAACGTAAAAGGAAGTGGCATCGTCTTATGCTTTATTTGCAATTAATTTCACTAATCACGTTTAGTTTTCGTGAGCTACTGACTTGCAAATAAAATATTAACTCACCACTTATACGGCAAAATTTTCATTTCGAAATATATTTAAGTGTGCGTAAGAGGCTTTCAAAAAAGTAGTAATAGTTTAAAAATTTAAAGTAGAAAAATACTTTTATGTATAAATGGAGCAAAATATGCTTTTTTATTCCTTTTTTATACCCTTCGCCACAGATGTTATGGGTATATATAAGTTTATCATTCCATATGTAGGTTCTACAATATTCATCTAAGATCCCCAAAATATATATATTTTTTGGACCTTTATTGATAGGGAAGCCGATATAAAGATTTCCATCTATCCGTCTGTTTGTTGAAATCAGTTTTTAGCAAGTACCAGATATCGGATATATATGTTTTATACATACATTTACAGAGAATTTTCCTTTATTTAATACGAGGGCGGATCAATAAATCCGTGACTTTTCGAAGTTCTCTCGTAGTTAGAAGACTACTGTCCAATTTTGAGCAAGTGTCGTCATTTACTTTGCGTAAAAAATAGAATTTTTCGAGGTCCTTAAAATAGGCATGTGTTTTGTCAATAATTTCATCGTTGGAGCTGAATCTCTATCCACCCAGCCATTTCTTTAGTTTTGGAAATAGGAAGTAGTCATCAGTGGCTAAATCCGGAGAATATGGCGGAGGAGGTACCAATTCGCCATTGAGACTGCACACGTGTGCAACCGTGCATTATCTTGCTGAAAAGAACTTTTTTCTTGGCCATATGGGGTCGTTTTTTTTCTAAATCCTCCTTAAATCGGTCTAATAAGTTGGCATAATATTCGCCGTTTATGGTTTTTCCCTTTTGACGGTAATCGATGTGGAATATCCCGCGTGCGTCCCAAAAAACTGTTGCCATCATCTTATTGGCCGACAAACTTACCTTGACCTTCTTCGGACCCACTGACCCATTGTTTAGGCCGCTGTTTGGTCTCCGGAGTACAGTAATGGATCCATGTTTCATCCACAGTTACAACTCCAAACAATCCTTTGAAGTTGTCACACGTTTACGTTTATGGTCAATTGAGAGCAAACGAAGCACCCATCTTGCAGACAACTTTCTTAAACCCAGCTGATCATTTAAAATCGAAACCACACTGCCATATGAAATGCCTATGGCATCAATAATCTCACGCACTTTTACTCTTCGTTCGGCCAACACCATATCGTGGATTTTTTTCAATATTTTCGGGTGTAATGACCTCAATTGTTCGTCCAGAACGTTCAGCGTCGTTCGCACTTGTGCGACCACAACGAAAGTCAGTAAACCACCATTTTGCCATTGAAATCGATGGTGCAGAGACCCCATGGTAGTTATCGATCTTTTTCTTGGTTTGATTGACGGTTTTTTTTTGCAAAAAATAATGTTTAATGGGCACTCGAAATTCACTTTTTGCCATTTTCAGAAAAATACACGAGATTTTATGTTTTGAACAGCTGTTAAACGCAAAGTGGATGACGGCACTTGCTCAAAATTTGACAGTAGTCTATTAATTGGTGGTACTTGATGCGAATAGTGTTGCGCTTTAGTAACAACACGGACTTATTGATCCGCCCTCGCATTCCTTCAAAAGATAAGATATTTAGCTATTCCGGAGTTTAGATATTATAATAGAATATAAAACATTTACTTTATAGAAAGTATGGGTGCCCCGATAGCCTAGTTGGTAGTGAGCTAGTCTGTCAGTCGGGGGGTTGTGGGTTCGATTCCCACCAGAGCCTCTGGTCTGTTTCACTACAACGAGCTATGGCCTTCGTTACTTCGCTCGGTTAGAATTATAATATAATTTGTAATTGTATTGTAATTATAAAGAAAAAAGATTTAAACTTTAAAAAAATTCAAATCATTTAAAATCATTTAAAAATTAAAAAAAATTCATTTAATTTTAAGAAAAGTAATACATATCCAGCAAAAACTTTTTGGGTCTCTGTAGTGAAATTAGTTTCTTGGTAATATTGCAATTACATGAATCAGTTGGCTAAAGCCTTGGATTAACAACCAGTTGTTGGTTCAGCTCCATTCTGATGGTCTTTATTTTTTATAACAAAATTTCTAAAAAGATATTTTATAATAAAAAAAAATTTATCACTTCGAAAGGGCGAGATAGTGTACTGAGTAAGACGTTAGTAATTAAAAACGAATGATTTATTTGTGCCCAAGTTCAAGTCTCACTGACGTTTAGGTACATGTTTTTGAACATTCCTAGAGTCTAAAAATGTCTACATGAATTTCTGGGCAACTCAAATAAAAATAACTTGCTTTTCAGGCAAAAAATAAGTAGTTTATTTTTGTTTCCAATTATACCTGGTAAAAATAAAATTAAAAGAAAGATTAATAATAGTAATAACCTGCTATTAATCTCTTTAGCACTTCTACTGATATTAACATTTTTTATAATTAATAAAACATAAATCTTTTAAAGTTTATTTGAATCTAAAATCTTTCGGTTTTCCTTTTGTTTTTCCATTTTTTATTACTTTCTTATAAACCACAAGCTTTTAATAAATTTTCTTGGCAAATTAATTAAAAAAAAAACATATATAAAATTCTCTTTGGAAAAATATATAAAAACTAAAAGCAACCAAAATTTTTAAGGTTTATTTATGACCTTTTGTGAGGCCAACCAAAGGCAATTTTAGTACCAAAAGAAAAATGTTTGCTACTAAAGCACTAAAAGGAACTTTTGGTTTAGATAAAATAAAATTATTAAAAATTATATAAAATATGAGCAAAATTAAGTTAGTAAAATGAAAAAAGTATTCTATTAAAGCAAGAAATGAAAAGAGAAATCTTATTATGTTTTAAAAGAAAATGTGAGAAAAAACTTTTATTTTGTTTTCCTTTATTTCTGTTCTTTATAATAATTTTTTCTTTCTTTTTTCTGCTTTTGCCTGTCATAATTTCATTAAATTATAATTATATAAGAAATTAAACTTAAAAGTGCTGTTGTTGTTTAAATGCTATGAAGCGGAATCATAATGCCAGAAGCGGAAGAAGAACAAGTGGCAAAGAATTATTTGTGTATTTGAAGGATTTTTTTTTTGCAAAACAAAAAGGGAAAGAAAAAATTATATAAGTTTTGAAACTTGTTTTGAAATCTTACTAAAAATATATATATATATATATATATATATATATATATATATATATATATATATTTATATGAGAAGTAACTGAAACAATAGGAATGCTTTATTTAATACTAAAAATATTAAAGAAAATTAAAAGCAAGACTTAACAAACCCCAGAGAATCATTTAGTTAAAAGAATTTTAAAAATTCTTTATAAAAATTTGAAAAATCTGAGTAAAAATATTTTCAACAAATTTTTTTTCTTCAGACAAGAACGTTGATTTCGCATTAATAACACGCTGTTACAAAATAAAATTTTTTATCTTCACTCGGAAAATATTCTAATGTGAGTTGTAGACCCTATTGACGACATCACAAAACAATACGAGGCGGATCAATACTTCCGTGACTTTTCGAACTTCCATCGTAGTTATACGAAATGCAACACTATTCCCATTAAGTACCACCTGTTAAATTTTGAGCAAGTGCTTTCTTCTTACTTTGCGTTTAACAGCTGTTCAAAACATACAAGCTTCTGCTCGATAAATACTATGGGGACTCTGCACCATCAATTTCAATTATAAAAAAGTGGCCAATTGAGGTCAGTACACCCGAAGATGTAGAAAAAATTCACGATATGGTGTTGGCCGACCGCATAGTAAAAGTGCGTGAGATTGTTGATGTCATAGGCATTTCATATTACAGTGTGGTTTCGATTTTAAATGATAAGCTGGGTTTAAGGAAGTTATCTACAAGATGGGTGCCGCGTTTGCTCTCAATTGACCATAAACGTAAACGTGTAAGAACTTCAAAGAATTGCTTGTAGTTGTTTAACCGCAATCCGAATGAGTTTTTGCGGCTTTTTGTAACTGTGGATGAAACATGGATCCATTACTGTACGCCCGAGATCACGCAGAAGTCTAAACAATGGGTTTCTCCGGGTGAACCTGCTAAGAAAAAGGCCAAGGTAAGTTTGTCGGCCAAAAAGGTGATGACAAAAGGGAAAAAAATAAACGGCGAACGGAACTTATTAGACCGATTTAATGAGGACTTAAAAAGAAAACGACCCCATATGACCACGAAAAAGTTCTTTTTCATCAAGATAATGCACTGGTGCACATGTGTGCGGTCTCAATGGCAAAACTCTATGAGTTGGACTACCTCATCCACCATAATCTCCGGATTTAGCCCCTAGTGACGACTTCCTATTTCTAAACCTAAAAAATGGCTCGGTGGAAAGACATTCAGCTCCAACGATGAAATTATTGACCAAACAAATGGACTAAGTGTATTGAGTTAAAAGGAGTTTCTGTTGAAAAATAAATTTTTGTTTTGCAAAAAAAAGGAAAAAAATGTTTTTCATTCTCGTATTAAAAACATTCGAAACATCCCCTAAATTTCAAGATATTGCGAAAAAAAAAAACGTTTTTAGGGTAGTTCCTGTATTATGCTTATTGCTGTTCTAAGTTCTGCATTAAAAGATTCACTTTTTCTTGAAAAGGAAGTGATGCGTTTTTAAATAAAATGAATAACAAAACTGAATTTTCCATTTTTGTCTATTTGTAACGGAGATCTAATATGGGATAACCATTTTGATTGACAGGTATGCGAAACTTGTACCTTGAAACATGAGAAAAATCAACAATAATGTAACATACATTAAGGCTGATATAAAATATTGAAAGTATTTCTATTTTTTATCATTGAGCAGCTTTGATCATTCTTTGCCTTAGAGATTTTCTCAGCTTTGTTGTATAAATATTTTTGACTTCGGTTGACTAAAGACTAGGCATACTTTAACAGGACTTTTATTTGATTTTGAATAAATGAATTGAACATGTTATTACGCGGCCAAACACCTTTGGTTTAGCTTTTAGGAGCTTCTCTACTTTTTCGGTTTGGAATTCATTCTTGTGAATTTTTCTTTTTTGAACCAAGTTTCGTGTCATTCTCTTGGTCCTTGTTAAGCTTTTTTATTAGCCTCAAATGTAATACTTTTGTTAAAATTTACTCAATCAACATTCTCTTGTCAGTTAAAAAAAAGTTAAAAAAATCAAATTATATTTTGCAGATTTTTTTATATTTGAGATTTTACGATCAAGATATGCAAAAACATGCTATTACAAATTGATGTCAGAATTCTTAAAATTATCTGAAACGGATAAATAAGAAACAGTTTTGTTCATTTGAAGGCCAAGAAAATATATATTTTGCATATTTTTGACTGTCCTTATTATAAGTACAGGTTCCCAGATTTTTAGATAATATCCCTAAGTAACAAATTTTCAGCCCCAAAATTCCCCGAAAATCCCCACTAAAACCCTAATTTTTAATTCTGGAAATCTTAACATTTGTATTAATAAATAATTTACGCCATTTTTTATAGTTAATACAGAGACCAATAATTATATTTTTATTTTTTCTTCATATGATTAATTAAGTTCCTTTGCTTTAAACAACAATTATGTAACATAAATTACTCTAACATTACCCTCACAGCCAATACGTACAATAATCATTTTGTTGTGAAGATTCTAATTATTTTATTTTCTACTTTATGGTACTATATTCAGTATATTCTTCACTGGACTGCTAATGAAATAAATATAGGCTTATCTTACTAAAAACTTCATATCCGGCGTAAAATTATGATTTTTTTAAATTTTTCTTACGTTGGAAAGAAAAATTATAAAAGTAAAATAAAAATTCCTAAAAAGTCTTAAAAAACATACCCAATAAAACTTCAATCCCCAAACCAAATTTCTTCATTCTTATTTTAAAAAAGAAATCCCCAATTTGGGGATAATTCTCCTAAGCTGACAACATTGTATAAAATACCCATTACAGCCCCTAATCCCCAAGCCAATTTTTTTCATTCTCATTTTAAAAAAGTAATCCCCAATTTGGGGATAAATCCCCTAAGCTGACAACATTGTATAAATATCCTTGTTTAATATTTTTCATTTTGGATAACATATAAATTTAAAGAATAATTTTATTTAAGTAATTTATTATTATTATTATTTTTTTTTTTGGTTTAATTGCGATTTTCAATAAACCTCTTTTAAAGAATTTAAAAAAAAAATCTTGGTAATACTAGACGTATGATTATTATTAATTTAGCACTTTATATCAACTTTTTGCTATGACTCCTAAAATTTTTCAGAGACTGCGGAGATCAAACCCGTAAATAACAGCTCAGACAATTGGGCTTTAAAGACGAAATAAATAAATTTCAAAAAAAAAAATCTAGTTTTTAATTATTTAAAGAATAAAAAATATATTTGTACGAAAATATTTCAGTAATATTTTAAGCTTATATAAAATTTGAAATCCGACTAATGGAGTTTTAGTTAATGTTAAAATGAAAATGTTATTAACAAACAGAAATTTAATTTATTAAATATTAAATGAAATTATAAAATATAATTTATAACGAATTTCTTTTTCATCTCATCTTGGCCCACTGTACTATTTATAGATCTATAAAGAAGTTTTAATAAAGTTCGTATCTGTGACAGTTTCAATTGCCATTAAGTTTAAATTTTTGAAACAATAAATCTTTCATTAGTTAGCACTTGACTGTTTTGGGTACTCCTAGACGTATGATTAATATTAATTCAGTAGTAAATTTACAATTGTTGATTTAATTTCTAAACTTCTTTAGATATTTTAGAAATCAAACTTGCAAATGAAAGCCAAGACTTTCAGGTATTGAAAAAATATAAATAAAATTTAAACTAACATTTTGCTTTAAAAATATATTCACAAAAAATAAAAATAAATAAAAAAAAAAAATAATAAGAAACGCGAAAAAATCATTTTGCTAAAAATATTTCTTAATTATTTTTGCTAATATTTTTCTAATTTTTCAATTTTTTGTTTTAACAGAAAAATGAATTTTTCAATTTTTAAAGTTGCCTATTAATTTTTTTTTTCTTTTTGTGTCTAGCTAGCTTTCCTTCCGCATTTATTATTAGCTAAAGTTTTAAGCTACAAAAAGTTATACAAAATATTGAACATTATTAATTAATTAAAAGTTTTTTAAGTTTTATAACAAAGAAAAAAAAATCAAAGTTAGTAAGTAATAATAAGAGAATGTAAAGTATAGATAAAAAAGATGACTAATAATTAGTAGAGTTTATTTACACGAAATGTAAATTAATATAGACTAAAATGTGCAAAGAGGAAAAAAGGTAGAAAAAAGGCAAACATAAATAAATAAAGATAAGTAGTTGTGTTATCTTCGACTGGGGCGAATATTTTATGCCCTTCACAAAATCTATATTTCATAAATATATAAACATATTGAAATTATTTCTTATCAAAATTTTTGATTTAATCTGGAAATATATCTAATATTTGTAAACTGGTGTTAACCATGACATCGGAAATTTTTAACATAAAAAGTCGCCGAAAACTCCTTGTTCATATAAGTTAAGAAGATGGCTGAGAATATCAGTGTTGAAGGGCTAAATAAAGAAGAGATGTACAAAATAGTTTTCTACCAATATTTTTTTTTTTTTAAACTGCAATTATACATTTAAAATTTTCAGAATTTCTAAGAATTTTTAACTTTATGGCAAAGAAAAAATTCCACCAAACATGATATAACATCTTATTATCTACATTTAAAAATCTAAAACACAATTACAGTTAAGTGGCAATATTTTAAGAAAAACATCTCACATACTCAAATTTACATATCAAATTTATTTTTTCACAAAAAATGTGCCCATATTAAAACAAAATTCAATTGGATGAACCATAGAATATAACTAGAAGTTTATGTGAGAGGCAGTTCAAACAAAATTTTCAAAAAATTTACTAATTTTTTTCAAAACATAAAAACAAAATATATGTGACTACATGTATTTTGTTGTTGCATAAATTAGGTTTTTGACAACTGAATTGAGTTTTTATCTCTCACATAAACTTCTAGTTGTATTCTATGCTATAGAACTACACAAATTATTGATAAATGAGTGGAAAATTTTGACTATTAGAAAATAAATAATAAAATAAAATATTTTAAAATCATTGCGCAATTTATTATATTTTTTTTAAACTTATAAATAAGTTATTCTTTTCCAAAAAATAATTATTAAAAATATATTAAATTTTCTAAAAGCTTGTGAAGTTTTATTAAAAGAATATGTCAAAATTTGACATGGGAAAGTTTTTGCTTGGCACAGCAAAAACGTCAAATTGGTTCACCATAGGAAAATTAAAATTTTCCATAGAACTTTGCTACTGTTTGGCACAAGTTCAAAAATAATATTTTAAATTATTCAAAATTATTTGATTTTCATATGTATCAATAAATTATTTCTTCTATATTATCAAAAATAAAATTTTGCAAAAGTTTAAAAAAATTAAAAAAAAAATAGCGACAGAAAAATAAAAACTAAATTAAATATAAAATCATTGTATTACCGTCTGAAGTATTTCCTATGGAATCTTTTGACATAATACCAAATATTTTATTTTTCAAAAGTATTAATACTTACCGTCATAGAATGTCTTAAAGATTTAATGAAATTTCAAAACAGTTTTACTTCTGAATTTATGGTTTTTTAATTGTATTATCGGTTTGCATAAATGAATAATAAATAAGTTCGCTTTGAAAATATTCAAATAATTAAATTGAGAGTTGTTGTCACTGAAAATGAAACATGTTTCAGTTCTTTTGAGACACATGTCTTATACAAGCAATGAAACTGTAAAGAAATATATATGTAAATATTAAAGCCTCAGAACTTAACTGAGGATTCTAGAACGATTAATAGAATCAATTTTGAATATTTTTCAGAATTGCGTTTTACATCTTTACGTTAGATAGAATTAATTAAAACTGTAAGATGAAGATAAAATGGAAATAAAACGATAAGAAAAACTCTTTCTATTGAAACTTAAATATACTATCATAGACTAGGGTTTATTTTTTTAGTTTTTGGTATGAAAAACTTATTAACCTAAAGATGTGAAGACAGGTACTTATTTTATTTGTATGAAATATTTAAAATTATTTGAATCTTGAAAGATGCATCATACTTTAATATTATTTTATTTTTTGTTGAATAATTATGATCTATAATGTTGCATAATATTCTTTATAAGAACTCAGTACCTTTTTCTTATAATTTAAGTATTTGAATATGAAAAATACAATTCCCAGGTATCCTGGGAAAAGAAATATCAGGAGAAACCCTAAAGCCTATTTGTGACTGAAATACTTTAGATCCTGAGTTCAATCCTTGGCCAAGAGTTCGAAAATTTGTTTTATAATTTATCTTCAAACAAATTTTTTAAAATTTTGGAAATGTCATATTAGGGAACTGTTAAATATATTTTTAATTAACTAAAAATTTTCTTTTGAAGTTTATTAAATAAAAATTACATTTCTATTCGCCAGGATTCGAACTCATACAAACACTTTAAAAATCCTAGCTTTGAATTCTTAATTTATAGGCATTTTGAAATTCTGAATTCAAAAAATAGTTTTACTTTAATATATACAATTGTTTTTGAATAGAATCTCTATGGATATAGATAGTCTAGTGGAAGTGCTATAGATTACAAATCTTCAGGTCATGGTTCGTAACATAGATAACAACTAGAAGTTCATGTGAGAGATAAAAACCTAATTCAGTTGTCAAAAGTATAACTCATGCAACAACAAAATACATGTAGTCACATATATTTTGTTTTTATGTTTTGAAAAAAATGAGTAAATTTTTTGAAAATTTAATTTAAACTGCCTCTCACATAAACTTCTAGTTGTATTCTATGGTTCGTATTCTCATAGAATTATGTTTTAATACGGGCATATTTTTTTTTTTTTTGTGAAAAAATAAGTTTGATAAGTAACTCTGAGTATGTGACATGTTTATTCTTAAAATATTATTACTTAACTGTAATTGTGTTTTAGATTTTTAAATGTAGGTAATAAGATGTTATATCATGTTTGGTGGATTGGGTCTTAGAGTCACAAAGCTTAAAATTCTTATATACAAGTAAGATTTTTGTCAATATTTTTATTTATAACTAATCTATTATAAATATATTATAATATTTATGTTTATAATTAAGTAAGAGCAAAATTAACTATACTATAAATTATAGTTTGTACTTGAGAGCTCCATAAAATGGGACTTTGTATATAAAAAATTTATCATAATACTTTTTGTTTATTTGGTGTTTATTATTATAATCCAAAAATTTATTAAGTAAAAAAGTTTTAAAAGTTTTTAGAAATTCTGAAAATTTCAAAAATATATTCTCAGCCACCTTCTTAACTTATATGAACAAGGAGTTTTCAGGGACTCTTTATGTTAAAAATTTCCGATCTCATGATTAACATCAGTTTACAAATATTAATTATATTTCGAGATTAAAGCAAAATGTTTGAGAAAAGATAATTACAATATGTTTATATGTTTACGAAATATAAATTTTATGAAGGGTATAATAGATTCGGCTTAGCACTAATTTATTTCTTAAAAATAAATCTAAAATAAAAATTTGTCTTTGGCTACAAATTTCCATCAGCTGCCTCAAGCAATAATCAAGTACATTGTGTGGGTTTAAAGCAAATAAATATTTTTTTCTTCTAGTTTGACAAATTTGCAATAATTCAAATTTATTTTATTCTTTTGAGGCTCGTAGATAAAGTAAATAATTCTAGAGGATTTTAAAAGAAAAAACCAAAAATAATATATATATATATTTTTTAAATTGTACTGAATAAGACCTTTGAATTCAAACAAAGAAAAAATTTTACATTTTATATGAATTATATTTAAAACAAAATGACATTTTTGTTTAATTAATGCCAATAATAGATAGACATACGAATTGACAAAACTTTAGTAAAATAAATTAAAATTAACAAAAGTCAAGCAAATGTGAACATGATGGGAAAAGAAAGTTCAAGAAAATACAATTTTTTTTAAACTAAAAGAGATTTGTATATATAATCTTAATTAGCAATTTAAGACACAATACTATATTTAGACCACTGACGACACAGTAACCTAAAATTGGTGTAAACATGAAATAATCAAGAATTTAGAACAAAAAACTATTAAGATTTCTTACTAAATATTTTTAAAATGCCTAAAAATATATGTGATTTCGAAATATTGTATTTAACTTTAACATGCCTCAATGTTTGAAAGAATTGCTATTTTTAAGAATTAAATAAATTAACAAAGACGAGGTCATATGCCCCAAATAGTTCCTTATTTCCAATTATTATAACTCTTTGCTTAAACCATAACAATTTTTATATTTATCTTTTTTATCAATATCCTTGCTTTAATCAATATTTATCCTTTTTGTATTTTGCGTTTTCATCTTCTTTTACAGATATAATTGCCATTTCAGTCACTGTAGTGGAAATTTTTAAAACAACTCTCTGATTTTGATTACATATTTAAATTACGGCTGGTTTTTTTTTTCGTAAATTATGAAATAAATGGTAAAATCTGTACAAGGAATAAAAGAATATTTGTGGTAAGTTTTACTTTATTTAAATTATTATTTTCTTTTATTTACATACTTGCATTTACATACGTATGTATTTTGTTTTTGTGTTGATATAAAATATTAATTTTCATGTAAATAATTAACTGACCAAAACGAACACTCAGTGATGTGGTATAGTTAAATGTCGAATTATAATTTGTGAACTTTTGAGTTAAGGGAAAGTAAGAAACTAAAGTTAAAAAACTTTGTAGGCTGCACTACAATAAAGCATTATCTATAGTCTGCAGTTAAGCCTGTAGTCTTGGATATAGTTTAGACTATAGTCTAAAGTATAGGCTAGACAATAGAGTAGACTATAGTTTAAACTATAGACTAGACCATAACCTAATATAAACACTAGACTATAGTCTAAATTACAGAACAAACTATAGTCAAAATATAGACAAGACTAAATTATATACTAGAACATAGACAAAACCATAGACTAGACTATACTCTAGGCTATAGACTAGACTATCTAAACTTTTGACTAGAATATAGTCTAGTCTATAGTTTTAACTATAGTTTAAATTATAGTTTGGATATAGACTAAATTAATTAGTTTACACTATAGTTTAGATATAGACTAAATTATAGTGCAAAATATATACTAGACTTTAGTCTAGACTATAATTTACACTACAGTTAAGACTATAGTTTAGATATAAACTAAATTATAGTCTAAACTATAGACTAGACTATAGTCTAAACTATAGACTAGACTATAGTCTAAACTATAGACTAAATAATAGTCTAAACTATAGACCAAACTATAGTCTAAACTATAGACCAAACTATAGTCCAAACTATAGACTAGACTATAGTCTCAACTATAATCTAAACTATAGTCTAAACTAAAGACTACACTATAACCTAATCTAAAGACTAAACTATAGTCTAAACAGCAGAACAGACCATAGTCTAAACTATAGACAAGACTGTGGTCTAAACTGTATACTAGACCATACGCATAACTATACTCTACGCTATAGACTAGACTATGAGCTAAACTTTAGACCAGACCCTAGTCTAGTCTATAATTTACACTATATATATTTAGCCTATATCTAAACTATAGTTTAGATATAGGCTAAATTATAGTGTAAACTATATACTAGGCTATAGTCTAGTCTATAGTTTACTCTGTAGTCTAGAGTATAGTCTAAGCTATAGACTAGATTATAGTCTAAACTACAGATCAAACTATAGTCTAAACTATTGACTAGATTATACTCAAGGCTTACTATAGTCTAAGCTATAGCCTAGGCTCTAGTCTAAACTAAAGACTTATCTAAAGGCTAGACAGAAGTCTAAACTATAGACAAGACTATGGTCTAAACTATATACTAGACCATAGTCAAAACTGTACACTAGACTGTACTCTAGGCTACAGACCTAAACTTTAGATTAGACCCTAGTCTATAGGTTACCTATAGTTTAGACTATAGTTTAGTTATGGACTATATTCCAAGCTATAAACTAGATTATAGTCTAACCTATAGCTTTAAAACTTAGCTGTCTAAACTTAGCTCTAGTCCAAACTAAAGACTGGACGCTAGTCTAAACTAAAGACTCTATAGTTAAGGCTATAGTTTAGTCTATAGTTTAGACTACAATCTAATTTGTAATTTAGACTGTAGTCTAGACTGTTGTCTAATCTATAGTTTATTTTTTAGTTTAGTCTATACTTTAAACTGTAGTTTAGTCTATAGTTTAAACTATTGTTTAGTCAATAATGTTTTATATAATACAGTCTATATCGTAGTCTATAGTGTAGTTTATAGTTTAGTCTGCATAAATTATTTGTTTTAAATTATTCTTTTATTATTATTTTTGTTGCTGCTTAAATATTTTTCCTCGCTATTAAAAACAAGATTTAATTTTTTTTTTCGTTATTTTTATTTCCTCTTTTTTCCATCATTTACAAATTTTTTTCCATTGTAAATATTTTATTTATTTCCCATTGATTTTATTTAATATTGCATACAAAAAAAATTTTAATTAAAAGTTATTCATTAATAGTTAAAGTTTGTACATTTATTTTTACGTTCAAATAAAATAGAAAAAATCGTTTGAGTGCATCACTCATTTGGGCAAAATAGCTTTTGTTGGCATTTTATTTGTAATAAAAACGGAAGTAATCAAAAGTATATTGAATAAATAAAATTTATTTTTGATTTATTTTTTGTTAAGCTTCATTAGTTGCTAATTATTGACTTTTGCAAGAATGCAATGAAGCATATATAAATAGAGGAAATTAAAATCAAAAATTATAAATTTCAATTTGGAAAATTAAAAGTATATTATTTATGAAAAAATTAAAAAATATTTGAATAAAAAGAAAGTTTTTTGTATTAAAAAAAAAAAAAATCTCTTCAAATTTTTTTCTTTATATGATGTGGAAAATTCTAGAACAGCTTCAGCTAGATCTTCAATTTTATTTTAAAATTTTTTTACAATTACAATTTCCTTATCTTTACTTTCTAGCTTCAATTATATTATTCTTATATAAATAAATTCCCATAATTTAGACTCCAGTTCTCTTTTTTTTTTTTTTTTGATTTTGAAAGCAATATATGTCTATATTTTATGAGGCCATTTGCTAACCATTAGATAGAGCAATAAATATAATAATGATATTAAAATCGTAAAAATGTCATTTAAAAATACAATTTTTGACTCTGAGTATTATCTCCAGCTTAAAAGCCAATTCATATACTCAGTAGACATAAAATGAGGCATAAAAATACGCAAGAAACTAATTTGGAAATTGAAAACATTTAAAAGCATAAACAGAATACGTTTAACATAATTAATATAAAAAAATATATAAACATAATAAACACTGTTTCCATTATAAAATTTCTTTAATAATCAATTTAGAGAACTTTGTTCTTAAAAAGCTCTGTAACTAAATCAACAAAAGAAACAGTGTTTTCTTTATATTCTAAGACAGATAAACAAACGAAAAAAAGCTCATTAAACCTTAAATGTCAAATCGACGAATTTAACTACCGTATACACATAAATTGTTAACCACCCATATAATAAATGTATTATATTCTAAAACAAATGCTAAAGTTTATATTTTATCCATCTACAAAAACGGCAGCATACAATAAATGAGAAAAAATACATTAAAAGCATCTTCATAAATATTAATTTGGCACCATTGATTTCATATGCAAATTTCGTTGATTTTACTGTAACAGATTTACAGAGCTGATAGCAATACAAAATATGTAAATCCGATGAAAATATACACATACACACGTCGGGTGTAATAAGAGGGTCTAATTTATTCTTTAATATAAATTGAGCAAAATAATATAATATAAATACTTTAGGACACAGTGAGAAAAATTATTACAACTTATAGTCTGGAATAATATGGGCTCAAAATTAGACTATAGACCATAGGTTCTCAAATGGGGGTCAGTGACCCACAGTGGGTCCGTAGAGGAATTCCTGGCGGTTGCAAAGAGATCCTGAAAATTTTTTTTAAATTCACAATATTTTAAAGTAAATATTGTTTAGAAGTTTAAGTAGAAATTGCAATGAAAGAATAAAATTATTTAAAAGTGGAAAGACATCTTTAGACATTACATCCACCAAGTATATATATATATATATATATATATATATATATATATATATATATATATATATATATATATATACTTGGTGGATGTAATGTCTAAAGCCCGTGTTCTTTCTTTTGTTTTACTTCCAGCTGATATATAAATATACATATATATATGTATATATATATATATATATATATATATATATATATATATATATATACATATATATATGTATATTTATATATCAGCTGGAAGTAAAACAAAAGAAAGAACACGGGCTTTACTTCGATTAAAAAGATTATGCTTCATAAAGTTTACTATGATCAAATAAAGATAGTAGTGCTATCCAATGACACAATATAAAGAAAATTTTTCGATGTGGCAAGGAAAACAACTAATTACAAATATAATAAATAGCTCACTTTAATTTGATGAAACTATGGATTTTTCACATCAAACCCTATTGATATTTTTTGTAAATATATTATGCGAAGATCTTTTTTATAAAGTCGCTTTAATGCCCTTTCCGAATTTTTACCATAGAATAACATTGTGTGGAATAAGATTGTTCAAATTTGGTAGAATGATGCGACTTCTCATTACTTATCACACAAAACTTTTATTTCGCAGAGAAGTTTGCGGGCTATAAAAATAAAATTTTGCTTAAACGACTTTATAATTTAAAGACGGAAAAAATTCTTTCAATTCTTTAATGTGTTAAATATATCAGACTATATCCGCTTGTTGGCTTCGAAGCCTCAAAACTATTAGAATAATTTTCATCAATATATCTTTTTCACTCTTTTGTCCATAAAACAAAGAATCGATCCTTTGTGGACGCAGAGAATGATATTAGATATGCATTATTCGAAAAAGTCTCCTCATATTAAATATCCCATGAAGAAAAAACAATATCGCAATTATTAATATTATTTTTAAATCATTTCATATCTACATAACATTTTGTCTGATTTTTAAACTAGTCAGGGTTGTAGTAGGTCATGCTTCCATTGCAATATAAAAAAGGGTTCGAGAAGCATGCTCCTGAGAGAACTCTTGCTGTAGACTATGCAAAAAAAATGCACAGATACAGGTTAAGAGGTAGGATAGTTATAGTATTATATAGATTAGACTGTAGACTTTTTTATGGTATATATGTACGGTTATAGTCTTTACTATAGAATACTTTATAGCCTAGACTATAGACTGTTTTATAGTCTAGACTATAAGCTATATTATAGTCTAGACTATAGACTATTTTATAGTCTAGACTATAGACTATTTTATAGTCTAGACTATAGACTATTTTATAGTCTAGACTATAGACTATTTTATAGTCTAGACTATAGACTATTTTATAGTCTAGACTATAGACTATTTTATAGTCTAGACTATAGACTATTTTATAGTCTAGACTATAGACTATTTTATAGTCTAGACTATAGACTATTTTATAGTCTAGACTATAGACTATTTTATAGTCTAGACTATAGACTATTTTATAGTCTAGACTATAGACTATTTTATAGTCTAGACTATAGACTATTTTATAGTCTAGACTATAGACTATTTTATAGTCTAGACTATAGACTATTTTATAGTCTAGACTATAGACTATTTTATAGTCTAGACTATAGACTATTTTATAGTCTAGACTATAGACTATTTTATAGTCTAGACTATAGACTATTTTATAGTCTAGACTATAGACTATTTTATAGTCTAGACTATAGACTATTTTATAGTCTAGACTATAGACTATTTTATAGTCTAGACTATAGACTATTTTATAGTCTAGACTATAGACTATTTTATAGTCTAGACTATAGACTATTTTATAGTCTAGACTATAGACTATTTTATAGTCTAGACTATAGACTATTTTATAGTCTAGACTATAGACTATTTTATAGTCTAGACTATAGACTATTTTATAGTCTAGACTATAGACTATTTTATAGTCTAGACTATAGACTATTTTATAGTCTAGACTATAGACTATTTTATAGTCTAGACTATAGACTATTTTATAGTCTAGACTATAGAATATTTTATAGTCTAGACTATAGACTATTTTGTAGTCTAGACTATGGACTATTTTATAGTCTAGACTATGGACTATTTTATAGTCTAGACTACAGAATAGTTTATAATCTAGACTATACAATAGCATATAGTCCAGATTTTAGCATAGTTATAGATGATATAGATCTAGATTTTGTAGTCTAGACTGTAGACTATTTTATAATCTAGACTATAGACTATTTTATAATACAGACTATAGACTATTTTACAGTCTAGACTATAGACTGTATTATAGTGTAGTTTATATAATAGTTTATAATCTAGACTACAAAATATTTTATAATCTAGACTATAGAATAGTTCATAGTATAGATTGTAGCATAGTTATAGATCATATAGATCTAGATCAGATTAGTTTATATTCGCGAATTTGCAATTGTTTATAGTCGTTACTATAGAATAATTTAAAATCGCTATGTAATAGCTTATTGCTGCGACTATAGAGTGGTTTGAAATCTATATAATACTTTACAGTCTCTACTATAGAATAGTTTATAGTCTGGCTATAGCCTAGCCTTATAATAGATTATAGGTTAAAGCTACGAGTATGTTGACATTTGGCAAATATTTTGTGAAAATATTGTTTGCCATTGTTTTGTAAGAGATAACAGCGTCAAACAAAATTCATTAAAGTGTTAGCTATGATTAGTGATAAATAAGAAATCGTTTCCTATTATAAAAGAGAAATTTGGAAATATTTTATACAGTAGTTACGTCATTTTGGTCAAATATTTGACTAGTCTGAACGTACCTTAAGAGATATACCTCTCTATAGCTTTATAAACTAGTTTATGCATTTGACTATAGACTTTTCTGCAGACCAGGCTATAGACTCCAATGTTGCTTACAATATTAGCTAAGCTATGGATTACACTAAACACTAATCTATCATCTTGCGTAATTGTTGATTTAGGTAATTAATATTGCTTAGTTTTTTTTTTCTGTGTGCATAAATTGATATTATTATTGCCATTTTTATTTGATTCATTTTTGGTGAAAACAAGTCAGCTTTTTAATGGCGCTATATAATATTTATTATATTTTTTTTTCTGTTGCTCGCTAACAAAATTCACTTTGTTTTATGTAAATTTCGGTCGACACGCGATCATGTATTTTATTAGAAATTATACTAATTTTTTATTTTATAAAAATTATATTAATTTAAACCTAATTATAGTATAAGAGCAAGCTTCCCACGCTCCGTATACATATGAATATTTAGCGCACATGCTTAATATTTTTTGTGGAACAGTAGGTTTTTTTTATTTATTGTTTTTTTTTTTTTTTTTTTTTTTTAATAAAAAACATGTCACAGATAGTGAAATAATTAAATAGTATTTATTATAAATAGAGTTTTTAATGAATTTGAATTAGTACTTGTTTAATTTTTTTTATTTATGTTATGTCCTTTTAATATGAATCATATTTAATTATAGGTTAGATGTTAGATTTATTTAAATCTGTTATTGATATTTTGAAGTATGTTCTCAAGTGTTGTAAATTTGTTCATTTGTTGTTAGAAATTTACATATGACATATAATCATAATTAAAAGACTCTATTATTATAAACATTTAGGAGTGTGTTTTTGTTGTTTCTTTTGTTTGAAATAGATAGAGGGCGTGTTAAATATTCACGCTTTTGTCTGTTTGGTTTAATTAAATTTTGTTTAATAATTTATTTTATTTTTTTATTTAAGTTTAATTCCCTTGTAGAGATTATGTTTTAAATTTTTATTTTTTATAATTTATTATAACAATCTGAGAGTTTATTTAAAACTCTTTTTATATATAATTTATTAATATGTGTGTCCCATTTATATTATATACGTAACCCTGAAATAAAGCAAAATATTTTATTATTTATTTTTAAAATATTAAAATTAATTGCTTGTGCATTGAAAAATGAGTCCAGAAAATTAGTAGTTTTCATTTAGTTGTCATGAGATTCTAATAAATGTGTATATAGTACAAGTTGCTCGTACAATCCTATGTATGCATGATGTAGGCGTTAAACACATTTGTTAAAATAATTTCTAAAAAAAAAAAACTCAGAAATATTTTATATACTCAAAATTATAATTTATTATGTTAGACACAGAAATTTTTGTATTAAGAAATATGAAAAATATTTGTATATATATATTAATAATATTTGCGTGAGCAAATGTTTAAGAATTGACAAGCCAATATTTGCCATAAAATTGGTTATTGAAAAATTAATTTAGTGACGTGGTTTGAAAAAAAAGATACTTCATATAAATTTAAATTCAATTTTCAAATTTTGAATACATAGGTTACATAATCTTGCAAAGTTTATAGAAACTAAAATGTTCTTCATAAATATTTATTAAAATTTTATGAAAATTTTAAAACAAAAATGCTATTAAAGCCTTTTCGAAATACCTTAAACATGAAAAGCTTTTAAGTATAAAACTTTAAATATAAAATATAAAGCTCTTAAGCATTTAGAGCTAAAGTTTTCATTAAATAAAGCTCTTTTGAAAGTAAAGCTTTCATTTAGTAAAGCGATTCTTAAGTAGGCTTATTTGAATAAGATTTTGTTACCTTTCTTTGCTTTATTACCTTTTAACTTCTAAAGTTAAAGCGTTTAAAATTTGCAAAAATAAATCTCTTCAGTTTGTAAAGGCGAAGTTTCAATCAACTAAAGCACTTTAATATTTAAAGCTAGCATAAAATAAAGCTTTAAGTAACAAAGCTTTTTAATTATGCTTTTATAGGCCGAATAGAGAGCTGTTGTAAAAAATTTTATCTATTTTTGATTTGTTATCGTTTAACTAAAGTTCACAAAAGTATCATAAAAGCTTTTAAAATTAAATATTTTATGAAACTTAAATAAGGGCCTGATTCAGTATGACAATCAAATTGTTTGAAAATAAAATTTGTATGAAAACTACTCAAAAAACATTTTAAAAAATGAGTAATTTTCATACAAATTTTATTTTCAAACAATTTGATTGTCGTACTGAATCAGACCATAAAGCTTTTCGGAAAGTTTTTTTTTACTTGGGCCTTTGTATGATTTTTAAAAATGAGATTTTTTTTTATTGTTCTTTGCTTTACTATTTCTTAACTATAAAGCTTTTAAAATTAGATTTTAAAAGTTTAACAAATAAAGCTTATAAGCTTTTAAAGATAAAGTTTTAATAAACTAAATCGCTTTATAATTTAAAGTTTTCTTTAATTAAGATTTCGTATGGCCTATAGAGAGCTTTTTTAAACTAAAATATTATCGTTTTCTGTTTTAATATATGTCAACTAAAGCTTAATAAGAGCTTTAATTTTTTTTAAACTGTAGAAAACAATATTTTAAAATTTTTTCAAAAGTTTGTATTTTTTTTTTTTTATACAGCTTCCAGTGTTATATCTTACAGCTTTTATATGATCTTTATGGCAATTTTGTGTGAAAGTTTTTAATATTATTTTCAACGACTTTCAATTATAAAGCTTTCAAAGTTAAATCTTTAAGGAAACTTAAAAAAAAAAACTGGAATCCAAAATTTTCTTTAAATCCTCTGAATTTTTTCTTTGTGGTAATAAAGCTTTTGTTTAGAAGCTTTTAGATTTTTTCATATACAAATGTATTATCAAAAGCTTTTATTAAAAACAAAACAAATAATACAATCTTTCGCAGTTTTATTCTCTTTCAACTAAAGTTTCAAATATGCTTTTAATGTGAAAGCTTTTATTAAACTTTAAAAAAACAAGTTTTCAAAAAGTTTTTCAAAAGCTTCCGATTTTTTTAGTTATAGCTTTTAAAGCTTTTATATGGTTTCATAAAACCTTTATGGAAATATTTTTTAGAATATTTTGAAGAACTTTCAAAGAACTTTTAAAGTAACCGTAAGTAAGATTTTAAAAAGTTGTTCAAAAGCTTCCGATTTTTTAGTTATAGATTTTGAGACTTTTATATGGTTTCATAGAACCTTTATGGAAACATTTTTTAGAATATTTTTAAGAACTTTCAAAGAACTTCTAAAATAATAGTGGAATCCCAAATTTTCTTAAAATTCTCAGAGATGTTTTGTAATAAAAAGCATACAGAAACTTGTAAAAATAAGGATTTTGAAAAGTCATATATATATATATATATATATATATATATATAGTCTGTTAAATAACTAATATATTAGAAACATTTTAATCATTGCTTAATGAAAGCTTTTTAATAGATTTGTACTTAACTTTCAAAAAAGACTCAAATAGTTTTCAAGAGGCTTCAGAATTGAAGCAATATATATAATTAAATCTTTTAGAATATTTTAAAGAAAAAGCTTTTGAAAAGTTTTTGATTAGACATTTCCTGAACAATAAAGGTTTTGAAGAGCTTTTTTAGAAAATGTTTAAAATTTTTCGAATAAAACTGTTTTCAACGAAAAGCTTTTAAATGAAAATTTCTAAGAAAATTTTTTAGATGGTAAACTTTTAAGTAAAAATTTTTATGCACAAATTTTTATCTTTTTTTATTTTCCTAAGTAAAGCTTTTTGATAGAGACTAAAATATAAGAAAAATCTTATTAAAATATTTATGAAGTTAAATTTAGCTTTCAACTAATACTTCTAAATAACCTTTATCTGAACATTATATGGATCAAATAAAGCACTTATAAAATGAAACTATATAAATTCGCTAAACAATAATTTTATCATAGCAGTTACAGGACTTTCTTAAATAGAGCTTTTTAAATAAAGTAGAAAATCTTTTTGAAAAAGAACTATATTAAATAGCAATAAAATTTTAAACTACTGCATTAAAGAAACTTGCGAAGAAGATTTTTACGTAACTCAGTGTGATTTATAATTCTTGCTATAAGTCTAATAAACTAAAAACAAAGCTTAATAAGCAACTATTTAACTTTATAATTTTTATTCTATATCTAAAGCCTTTTCCCTTTTATTAAATTTCTGTTTTATCTAAAAACACATATAATTGTTTTCTAATACAAATCTTTACACACATTTTAGTAATGTTGCCAATTTTATCATTAATTATTTTTTTCTGCTTCTAATTGCTCTTATGCCTTTAATTCGTCTTGAACTGTATAATTATCTCTTTAAGATGAAATATATTTCTATTTATATAAATAATTATACATTTTTTTCATATACAACTATTATTGAATATCTTTGTGGCACTAGAACTCTATGTATTGCTCCTTAACTTTAATGCCGAGTTAATTTATAAGTCAAAAAGTTAATTTTCTTTTAACTTTAGCTCATTATTCGTATTCGCATATCTCTCTTGTTGTTAATGATGAAATTATACTTTATGTTGTTTGTTTGTATCGTTGTGCCTCAAATACAGCACTTATAGAAAACTTTTAGTATCAGAATAAACTTATTTTTTTTCTCGTTCTCAAGTACCAAAGAGTTTGTGTATGTGTGTAATTTTATCTTTATTCATTCCATTCTTAATAGTTATTTTTGTAGTTTTTTTTTCGTTCATTCTTTGAAAATGCATTTAATTAGCGAGGTCTTTGTAATATATGAGTATTATTAACCTCATATGAGTAAAAAAGCAAAAAATTAAAGACAGCATAAATTTTAAGTTTTTTTTTTTCATGAGAACTTCAGCGGGGAAGTGTAGGAGGAAATTTTACTGAACGTTTGAGGCTTGAATACAATAAAGTTTCAGACAAAAAATTTTTGAAAAGTTTAACGTAAAGGTGCAAACGATTTTGAAATTGCTTAAGGTCTATTTAACAAGATTTTTTATAAAGCTTTGGTACAAAGTTTAGTTTAACATAGCGAATATAAACTTTAAATTATAAGTGTAAGTAAGACGCTCTATAGAACTTTTAAATAATGATTTTTTAAAACATTTAAATAATTTTTTTAAGTTTAAATAAACTTTGGCATTAAAAGTGCAAATAAAGCTTCCTATAAAAAGTTTTGTTATTAAAAATTTCAAAAAACTTTAAATCAAGCTCTTTAAATCTGTATATATTTTATTTCTTTCAAAACTTAAGTAAAGCTTTTTTCAAAGTTAAAGTGAAGCTTGCAAGTTCGCAAAAAGGTATTAATATAAAATTTAATTAAAGTGTAATTTAAGATATATAAAGTATTTTATTTGAAGGTTAAAAAAAACTTTCATTTAAAGCCTTAAAAAGATTTGAAATAAAACTTGAAAAAGGTTTTCACTAAAAACTTTAATGAAATCTTTTAATAGAAGCTTAAACGAGATCTTTAAATAGAAGTTTATAAAGCTTTTTGAATAGAAGCTTAAAGAAACTTTTTGATTCGAAGTTTAAAAGAGATTTTTAAATAGAATTCAAATAGCTTCGCAATAAAAGCTTTGAAAACATCTTTTCAATAAAATCTTAAAAATTTACTCATAACTTGAACATTATATTAAAGGTTTTAATAAAGCATTGAAAAAATCATTAAAAAAAATCTTTTTAGTAAAAGCTTTCAGAAAGTCTTTTAATAAAAATTTAACCAAATGTTTATAATTTAAGCTTAAATGAACCTCTATGTTAAAAGCTTAATAAATGTTTTGATTTAAGCTTTAAAAAGCTTTAAAATAAAAGCTCTGAAACCATTCATAACTTGTACTTTATAATGAAATCTTTTGTATTTATATTTAAGCTTTAAAAAAGCTTGTAATAAAAGCCTTAAAAAAGGTTTTGTTATAAAAGCTTTAAAAAAGATTTTTTAAAAAGGCTTTACTCTTCAAAAGAGCTTTTTTAGGAACTTTAAACGAGCTTTTTCACAATATTTTTTTCAAGAAAAAAACTTTATTTTGAAAGCTTAAATAAATTTCAATGAAGCCTTTTTATAAAAGCTTTAAGGATGCCTTCTAATAAAACCTTTAACAAGGTTTGAAAAAAAAATAAAACACCATTTAAACAAAAGCCTTAAAAAAGCCTTTTAATGAAAATGTTTAAGAAATTTTTAATAAGCGTTTTAAAAAATTATTTTTACAAAAAATTTTTAAAAGCTTTTTAGCAAATTTTGGAAAACAATAGAAAAAGAGTTTAAATAAAATTTTTTAAAAAAGCGTTTGCATAAAAGTTTCGAAAGAGCTTTTAAAAAAAGTTTCATTAAAAAATTTAAAACAGTTATTATTAAAAGCTTTAACAGAGATTTGTATGTATTACAAGTTGAAATAAAGCACTTTCCTGAAAGCTCAAAAAGTTTAAACTAAAGTGTAATGAAATCCTTTTATTAAGAACTTAAAAAAAGCATTTTAGTAACGTTTAATTTTTTTTTTTTTTTTTTGACAAATTAAAGCTTGACAGAAGATTTTATAAGTGTCTATATTTTATTTAAGATTTAAAATGATTTGAATTTAACCAACATTTGTGTAGCAGAAAATTATTATTAGTAACCAAAATCTCTGACATAACATGTTTAAATATATTCAATAGCCTTGGAAAAAAAAAACAAAATAAATTAAAAAGTTTTTACAAAAAAAATATATTTTCATCTAGATTTTTTTTTTTTTTTACAAAAATAAACAGTTATTGTCAAAATTTTATCTCTCAACAATTTATTGGCCAGAACTTTAAGTAGAAATAAGAAAAAATATATTTTTAATTTTAAAAAGACTAGAAATAACTGCAGCAAAAAAGTGCAAAGAAAAAAATATTAAGCTGAAATTATGAGGTAAATCTACCAAAATACAAACAACAAAATGCTATGTATGAGTTTTTATAGAGACCATAAGCTAAAAGACAATGTATGAAATGATATGATATCATGCCACCAACTACCACTGTGCAGACACCACCAACAGTCAACCATGGAAACTATAATATCTCACATATATAATGGTTAAAGTTAAGAAGAAAAAAAAAGAACGTACAACAAAGTATTAGCTAAAAGCAAGCAACAGGGGATGGCCAATTTAGCGAAGAGCACAAGATTTAAGATTTTCCAGTTTAAAATTTTTTTAATACATATAATATTTTTGTTTTTGGAATTTATTATTTGTTTCTTATCCATTGGCCTATTCCTGTTTTTTTTAGCTTAAATGTTTTATACTTTTGTTGCACAAAAGAATTAAACAAAATGCACACAAATTGTAAAGTCAGCCACTAAACCATTCATAACATGACTTAAAGTCAGACTTTAACAACAAACTAAGGTCATAATGTAAAATGTTAATGATATGTATAAATTTTGTTACTAGTTTTTGTTACTGTAGTTGTTTTCGTTTTAAGAAACTTTGTCATTTTTAAATGTTGGTTTTTTTATTTTATTTTTGTTTCTTTATCGCAGAACATAATAAATAGAATTTTAAATGGATATAAATGTCAGATTTTATTTAAACAAACTAAATACTTTTTGTAACACAAAATCGTTGCTTGTTGAAATTGTTTTTTTTTTTCGAAAACAAAATATGACACTTTATAACAGGATTTTTTTT
The DNA here is from genome assembly GCA_932274085.1 of Protocalliphora azurea. Taxonomy (NCBI): domain Eukaryota; kingdom Metazoa; phylum Arthropoda; class Insecta; order Diptera; family Calliphoridae; genus Protocalliphora; species Protocalliphora azurea. Next base: position 25,791,377 of record OW026520.1, read on the forward strand.
AAGATTAAGGCCTTTTAAACTTAAAAAGATGCTAATGAGTCATAACGAAAGAGTAGGCAGTTCAAATCTTAAAGAAATACTATAGTCTAATCTATATAAAAAAACTACTGTCTTGTATATAGTCAAGACTGTAGTCCTGACTATAGACTGTAGTTTTGATCATAAACTATAGTCCTGACTATAGCCAAAAGTCCTGACAATAGACTAAAGTCTTGACCATAGACTAAAATCGTGACTACAACCTATAGTCTATAGACATAGCATATAGCACAAACTATAGACTATAGTCCTGAATAAAGATTGTAGTACCGACGACAAAATACAGCCCTGACTATAGAGTATAGTCGTGACTATAGGCTATAGTCCTTACTATGGACTATAGTCCTAACTATAGACTATAGTCCTGACTATAGACTATACTCCTTACTATACAGTATACTCCTGACTATAGACTATACTCCTGACCATAGACTATAGTCCTGACTATAGTTATAGTCCTGACTATAGACTATAGTCCTGACTATAGACTATAGTCCTGACTATAGACTGTAGTCCTGTCTATAGACTATAATCCTGACTATAGACTATAGTCCAGACTATAGACCATAGTCCTGACTATAGACTATAGTCCTGACCATAGACTATAGTCCTGACTATAGACTATAGTCCTGACTATAGACTGTAGTCCTGACTATAGACTATAATCCTGACTATAGACTATAGTCCTGACTATAGACTATGGTCTTGACTATAGACTATAGTCCTGACTATAGACTATAGTCCTGACTATAAACTATAGTCCTGACTATAGACTAAAGTCCAGACTATAGACTATAGTCCTGACTATAGACTAAAGTCCAGACTATAGACTATAGTCCTGACTATAGACTATAGTCCAGACTATAGACTATAGTCCTGACTATAGACTATAGTCCTAACTATAGACTATAGTCCAGACTATAGACTATAGTCCTGACTATAGACTATAGTCCTGACTATAGACTATAGTCCAGACTATAGACTATAGTCCTGACTATAGACTATAGTCCTGACTATAGACTATAGTCCTGACTATAGACTATAGTCCAGACTATAGACTATAGTCCAGACTATAGACTATAGTCCTGACTATAGACTATAGTCCTGACTATAGACTATAGTCCTGACTATAGACTATAGTCCTGACTATAGACTATAGTCCAGACTATAGACTATAGTCCTGACTATAGACTATAGTCCAGACTATAGACTATAGTCCTGACTATAGACTATAGTCCAGACTATAGACTATAGTCCTGACTATAGACTATAGTCCTGACTATAGACTATAGTCCAGACTATAGACTATAGTCCTGACTATAGACTATAGTCCAGACTATAGACTATAGTCCTGACTATAGACTATAGTCCAGACTATAGACTATAGTCCTGACTATAGACTATAGTCCAGACTATAGACTATAGTCCTGACTATAGACTATAGTCCTGACTATAGACTATAGTCCTGACTATAGACTATAGTTTTTTATATAGATTATAGTCCTGATTACAGACAATGGTCCTGACTATAGACTCCTGACTATACACTATAGTCTCAACTATAGACTAAAGTCCTGACTATGGGCTAAAGTCCTGAGTATAGACTATAGGACTGACTACAGACTATGGTCCTGACTATAGACTATAGTCCTGACAATAGATAATAATCCTGACTAAATAATGTAATCCTGACTACGGGTTATAGTCCAGACTACAGACTATAGCCTATACTCAGGACTACTCTTTTAATCCGCACTATAGGATAGGCTGGGGACTATAGACTATAGTAAGGGCTATGGTATAGTCTATATTAAGAACTAAAGTTCTAAGGTTGGCTACAGCTTAGTCTATTTATGTACTATTTTATTTAGTTTAGTTCTTTGTTTGGATTAGAATCTTTTTCTCTAATAATAAATTTTCTATTTAGTGACGTTTACTACTTTGCATTCCAATTTTTTTTCTGTTAGCTTTTACTCAGAACTCTTTCCTCTTTTAAGTAACTATGAAACAAAATCAAACATTGTTAATTTTAACGAATTTCTTGTCCCCAAAGTGCATAGTCTTTAAACTTTAAGCTGCTAATAAAGTCATTAAAATGTATGCTTCCAAAAAGGGCCATGGGAGGGTAACATAAAAAAACAAATGAACAATTGCAAAACCATGCTGTGTTCCAGAACTAATTACGCACAACTTAATACGTTACTAAACTGTCAAAATGACAAAGTACAGGAATTGCAGAGAATGATAGGAATATAAGCACAAGACAAAAAGAACAAAAATAAAAATGACAATAATGAGGAGATATAAAAAACAACAACTTTTTTTGGTTTCATAAGAATGAGTAAGTAAAAATTCAAATAGGAAGAGGAATGAAAGTAAATTGTGAGGCAAAAGAACTTCAGGGATTGAATGTAAAAACACAATGGCTTGTAAGAAATAATATTTAGAGAATTTCATATTTTACTGGCTATTATTCAGGGTTTCCATTGCTCTTGTGCCAAAATTTATGAATATTGGTTCAAGAATTTCAAACAAAGTTTAGAAATAGTATTTATTTTTTCAAATAATTTGTTTTGCACTTTCTAAGACAAAATAGTTCGTTTTTCTTCTTTACCTTCTCAGTGTGCTTGTCTTTTTATTATGATGATGTCATTTAAATATTATATTGCAGTTTTGTATAAACAATTGTTATTGTTGTTATCAAGTGGTCACGTTCTTAGACAAAATAATTGAAAAAATATTTAACAAAGTCTAGGCGCCAAAATTGTTTTAAAAATTTTATTTTACGCAAGAAGTAAAATTCCAACAGCTGTAAATGTAAAAACAAATAAAATAATAAAAGAATTCAAAAATCTATAAAATAGTGCCTCCTATAGCACAATTTTAACAACGAAGAACATGTAAAATTTACTCCAGGAAGAGAAATTATTTTAATATTTTGTAAATGAAGCCAACTACTTACCCAATATTTACATATCTTAATTAAAAAATACACGATATAAGAATATTAAGAAACAAAATCAAAAGACATGAATTGGTAAATTGTTCATAGTTGACATTTAATTTAACTAGTGGAAACGTAAATTTACTTAAGGAATTGGATAAAGATAGATAGATAAAGTTATTTCAATATTGTTTATTCATAGTTTACATAGTGTAAATAATAAAAAAATCTAAATATTTGGGAACTTTATCAAAAATTGGATTAAAATTTTGTGGACTTTCTTTTGTTTTTTTTTTTATCTATTGTTTACATAATGTAAAAGTTGAAATGTAAAAAAATGATAAAAAAATTAGTTCAAAAAGACGAAAACTAGTTTATTTTTTATTGTTGTCAAGTAACTTATATAGTGTCAACAATATAAATAATACAAATTTATTTAAGGGATAGGAATTTACTTTAGTTCTTATGAAATAATATTGTTTATATAGTGGGAATGGGAAATTAATTTCTTTATTGTAGATGAGAATAATAAATAATAATGTCATTTTATTATTGCTTACATTACGTTAATAGTGGAAAATTACCTGAAATTGGTTTCAATTAGTTTATTTTATATTTATTTTATATGTAATTTAACTAGTTTCAATAAAGAAAATAATGTTTATTTCAGGAACACAAATTTACTTTTGTTCATTAGAAACAAAAATTTTTTGATATTTTATACATAGTGTCAATAGTGTAGAAAAAAATTAAGTAAGAAAATTATCAAGAATTTATGCTACTGAATGTAGTTAACATACAGTCAACAATGTAAAAATGTTAATCGGTTAAATGAACTGGATTTTAGCTTTGTTTTTGGTACATAAATTCATCTAGATATTGTTTACCTATATAGTCTTGACTATAGACTATAGTCTGATAATCTGTACTCCTGACTATAGACTATAGTCCCGACTATAGACCATAGTCCTGACTACAGGCTATAATCCAGAATATAGACTATAGTCTTGACTATAGACTCTAGTCCTGACTACAGACTGTAGTCATGACCATAGACTATAGTCGCGACTATAGATTAAAGTCCTGACTATAGACAGAAGTCATGACTACAGACTATAGTCCTGACTACAGACTATAGTCCTGACTATAGACTATAGTTCTGACTATGGACTATGGACCAGACTATTGTCCTGACTATAGACAATAGTCTTGAATATAGACTATAGTCCTGACTACAGACTATAGTCCTGACTACAGACTGTAGTCATGACTATAGACTATAGTCCTGACTATAGACTATAGTCTTGACTATAGACTATAGTCCCGACTATAGATTAAAGTCCTGACTATAGACAGAAGTCATGACTATAGACTATGGTCCTAGCTATAGACTATAGTCCTGACTATAGACTATAGTCCTGACTCTAGACTATAGTTCTGACTATGGATTATAGTCCTGACTATAGACAATAGTCCTGATTATAGACTATAGTCCTGACTACAGACTATAGTCCTGACTATAGACTATAGCCCTGACTACAGACTACAGTCCTGACTACAGACTATAGTCCTGACTATAGACTATAGTCCAGACTATAGAATATAGTCCAGCCTATAGACTATAGTCCAGACTATAGACTATAGTCCTGTCTATGGACTATAGTCCTGACTATGGAGTATAGTCGTGATTATAGACTATAGTCCTGACTATAGACTACACTCCTGACTACACAGTATACTACTGATTATAGACTATACTCCTGACCACAATCTATAGTCCTGACTACAAGCTATAGTCCTGAATATAGACTATAGTCCTGACTATAGACTGTAGTCCTGACTATAGTCCAGACTATAGACTATAGTCCAGACTATAGACTATAGTCCAGACTATAGACTATAGTCCAGACTATAGACTATAGTCCTGACTACAGACTATAGTCCTGACTACAGACTATAGTCCAGACTATAGACTATAGTCCTGACTATAGACTATAGTCCTGACTATAGACTATAGTCCTGACTATAGACTACATGTTATAGTCCAGACTACAGGCTATAGCCTATAGTCAATAAGGTAAACAGTTTGAATTCAAGAAGTATTTTAAGTATTTGATTTCAAAACCCAAGAACTAGTAAATTATATACTATTATCTCGTAAGTTATTGCTTACACTTTATAATATATAAAAAAGTAAATTTATTCCAGAAATTATTTATTGCTAAAATTTTGTAGTACGAATATATTTTTATATTGTTTACCCATTGTTTACATAATGTAAAAATAAAAATTTAATAAATTTAATATATTGGATAGATTTGTAAATTATGTAGTTTCAGCAGTGTAAAAAATTTAATTTTATTTTAAAAATTTATTATTTTTTAACTTTTGGTAATCGACAGCCTTTAAAAAAATTGTTTACATATTATAAGTAATGTATAAAAATTGATTTACAAAAGTTTCAAATATTGAGATTTATAAACATTTGTAAATTTGTCATCAATGACATAATTTGTATAATGAAATTTCTGGGAAAATTGGCTATTGATAAAATATTTGTTTGTTTTACCTATTTTTTACTAATTATTTACATAATGTCAATAATGAAAAACATTAAATTTATGAAGAATTTCAAATAGTTAGCTTTAAAATGAAAAAGTTGTTAGCGTGTAATTTACATAGGGTCAACAATGTATAAAATATCAATTAACTAGAGAAATGGTCGTTTACTTAAATTTGTGTGTATGATATCAGTAATCTCAAATAATAAAATTTATAAAAATTTTTAAATGTGTAACTTATAAACTTAAAAATTAGTAAATTTTACATTGTTGATATATAGTGTACATAGTGTCAACTATGTAGAAAATTGTGGAAAAATTATCTACATGAATTTTTATATAAGAAAGTCTTTACAAATTTTTAATATGACGTCAATAAAAAAAATGTTGAACTTCAAAATATAAATATAATTTATTTTACATGATGTCAACTACTTAAAAAATTAACATTTAATGTAAAAATATGACACTGCTTAAATTTTTCGGTCAGAAAGACTTTTAATATTTTTTTTACCAATTGTGTACATGATGTCAATAATGTAAAAAATTTAATTTACGATATTTTATAAATGTTGAACTTCAAAACATAAAAATTAGTAATATTTACATTGTTGATATGTAATTTTCTTAGCGTCAAATATGAAATCACACCAAAAATTGGATATTTATATAAAAAAATCAATTAAAAATTCTTTACGTGATGTCAATAAAGTAAAAAAAAAATAAATTTTCAAATTTTGAAATTTAAACCATAGAAAGATTAAATTTTTTATTGTTGATATGTAATCTACATAGAGTCAACAATATAAAAAAATTGAAATTTACTTAAATAATTGATATTAGGATTGTTTTTCTGAAATTAAAGTGTTATTTACACATTATTTATCTAAATTAAGTAATGTAAAAAATTCAAATTTTATGATTTTTTTAAATATTAGACTTTTAAAAACATTTATTAACAAATTTAACATTATTTACTTGAAGTTTATTAGTGTAAACAATGTAGAAAATGTAATTAATTCAGGTAAAATATGTACATTAAATAAAAAATCAGTTTAATAATAAAACTTTGAAATAGAAATGAAAGAATAAAAGGAGTTAAAAAGTTTTTATTTAATTTTTAAAATTTTTGAGGTTAACTTCATGCAAAATAAGGTAAATTATTAATAAAATTTATGCCTTATTTCTAGATATTTATTATTTTTAATAACATTTTTTCTTGTTTTTTATAATTATAATATTAAAATTATTTCCAGCCACTGATTGTAATTGATGGTTTTATCTTTATAAATAAAAAAATAAAATTTAATAATTTTAAAAATTATTTATTATGACAAACTGAACGCACATTACTACCTGTTTTCTAGATAACTTGAAGCGTTATTATCACAAATAAACTTTCAAGTTTTAAAGCATGTAAATAAAAAAAGTCATTGTCACCTTGTCAAATCACTAAAATAAACAACAAAACATAACACCCACCCAATTAGTAATTAAAGCTCTATAAAAATAAAAATCAAACTAGAATGATAATTTGCTAAGACAAGTCACTCAATAATAACAAAAATAAACAACATAAACGTTATTTACGCTATTTAATTGTACAGAATTTTAATTTATTAGAAATAAAGTTGTTTTATAAAATAAAACCCACAGATTTTTTATATAATCAATATATACAAGTAATTTTAAAATCCTGGTGTAAAATGTTTTTTTTTTTTTTTTTTAACTAATTGTCACTTTTTGCCTAAAGAGTTAAACTCTATAATTTTTATGTATAAAATTAATGTAATACTAATTAACATACTAGTGTAAAAAGGTAAAAAAAACGTAACTAATCAATATTTTTCAAAATAAACTGTAATTAAGAATAATTTATAATTACGAGTATAATCAACATTTAACTTAAGACAGAAAATAAAGATAAGAAAAATCTTAAAAGTCATGTTAAGACATAAAAGATAAATTAGAAAAGTTATATAAATGGACATAAATGAGTTAACAAGTTTCTGAAAATAATCATAATAATAATCGCATAAAAATTATAAATGATCACAGATAAATGTTATTTTGTTAATTTGATCACTTTAAAGTAATTACAGACATTTTTATTTTTCTTATGATTTTATATGAAAATTTATATTTTCGATAAAAATTATAAGTGATCTTAGATAAACGTTATTTTAACGATTTGATCGCCTTTAAAGAAACTGCAGACAATTTTAGTTTTCTTATTATGTTACATGAAAATATGAAAATCAAAAGTGATCACAGTTATTTTCTCGATTTGATTGCTTTTAAAGAAGCTACAGGCGATTTTAATTTGCCTACGATTTTACCTAAATATATCGATCTTTGACGAAAATTTTAAGTCATCACATATATCGACTTTTAATGAAAACTAAAAGTGATCACAGCTAAACGTTATTTTGTTGATTTGATCACTTTTAAAGTAACTACAGACATTTTTATTTTTCTTATGTTTTGATATGAAAATTTGTATTTTCGATGAAGATCATAAGTGATCACAGATTAACGTTGTTTTTACCGGTTTGAGCCTTATTTAAAAAATTGCAGCAGTTTTGGTGTCATGAGCTTTAACTTCTCTTTTCAATCTTTTAATTAACTAAAATTTCATTTATTTACGAATATTTTAGAAATTCTTTTTCATTCCATCATTAACTATTGTTTTTTTTTTTAATTTAATACTTATTTGCTTAAATTTTTGCTTTTGTTACATATTAATAACTCGCCTCTTTGTTACTTTTGTCAGTTTATTTGTTTTGCGACTTATGTGTTTTGCCACTCAAAATTCAACACATTAATCATCATTCAATTTCAATTGTATTATATCAGCTCTTCTTTTGACAATTTACGCAAAAAAAAAAAAAAAGAACGAGAAATCCATTTGCTCTGAAGTGCTTTTAATTTACTCTTCAATTGGACACGACAACGAAAAATCAAAAAGGAAACAATTGAAAATGTGAAGTGGAATTTAGTAATGCAATTAGATAGAATAAGTGAAGAGTTGGAAGGGGGATACAAAAGTATTGCAATTAATATCAGTATTAGATTTTTATTATGTAGGAGTATGTTATTGTTTAAAAATCTTTGATAAAGTAAAACTTAACTTACTTTAATGCTTTTATCTAACTTTTCTTACGATTTTCTATAAAAAAAGGTCACAGAATGACCTTATTTTCTCTATTTAGAAAACTATAGAATAATATTAGTTTTCCTAAAATTTCATATGAAAATTATTATTTTTCTTTTTTGTAGGTTTAACTAGGTTTTGATGGTTAGTTATTCAATTTTCATACTTTCCTATGGATTTAAATAAAAATTTAGTTTTTTATACGTTTCACATGAGTTTTTAAATTAAAAAAAAAAAAAAAAAAAAAAAACGAAAATATACCTGATTGTTATGATTTAAAATAACTTTCTAGAATATATGTCTGTCTGTCCCTCTGTATGTTGAAATGAATTTTATGAAGCCCATAGTGCAATAAATACATTTCTCTTGCAACACATATGTGACATACAGTCTCTAAAGTCCTGGTATTAAAATTCATTGAAATCCGTTTAGGAATGGAGAAGTTATAAACGATTTTCTAGAAAAGCCTCAAAAATTTTTCCAAATTTCTTTACCCAAATTTAATAATATTTTCTCTTTCACATACAATAATATATAAATGTTTTTCTATCGAAAAATTATCAGATTGAATGGTCTAGAGAAAGTGTTCTAGACTACTAAGTTTTTATCTCCAGAACTTTTTATAAATTTCTGTTTTTCCCTAAAAAAAAAGAAAAAAAAAAATATAAAAATTTTAATTATTTAAAAAAAAAAGAAAAAATTAATTTGATAATAATTTCTGGGCACGTTTTGATGTGTTTTTTATAAAAAAAAAGTATTATTTAGACTTCAGATTTTAAAATTTTTTGACTGAAAAACTTTAGGTCCTGAGTTCGATCCTTGGCCAAGAGTTTGAAAAATTATTTCATAATTTATCTTTAAACAAAATTTAAAATATTGAAATGTCAGTTTTAGGAACTGTCAAATATTAGTTTTTAGTGGCGCGATAATTGCTGTCTTCCCAATGTCATCTTTTTCAACAGGTATTTGATGAAAAGCTTTTACCAATTCAACCTTGCTGAGTATAATTTTATCACTTAGCGTGTACCCAAAGTCGTGGATGTGTTGTACTGGATACCTATCAGGAACTGTAACAGCATTTAGGCGGCCACAGGGACGCCACTCTCCATTAGGTTTTAGAGCAAGGTGAAGAGGACTCACCCAGCTATTTTTGGAAGGTCTACAGATTCCTTGCTTCAACATTTTTTCGAATTCTTTTTTAACAATTTGTAATTTTTCTGGCGATAATCTGCGAACTTTAGCAAATACTGTTGAGCTTTTGGTTTGAATGTGATGTGTGACAGAATGTTTGACACCTTTTTCCAATGATGACAGATCCGTCAAATCAGGAAATTCCCTAAGCAATTTTGAAAAATATGAGTTATCTTGGATAGATTTAATGGTCAAAGGATTTTTTTCTGTACATAAAGTTCCTTCTCTTTTTGACTGTAAAAAGTTATCAAGATGTCGATTGTGTTTAACGACCACCAATAGTCCAAAATGGCTCAAAAGATCGGCACCGATTACTGGCTTTGAAACATCAGCCAGAATAAAAGTCCACCGAAAATTTCTTTTTAGACCTAAATTTAATATAAGCGTTTTTTCACCAAAAGTTTTTATTGCAGACTGATTTGCAGCAAATAATTTTAACGGGGCAGGATTTTGCTGAAGTTGCGATGATGTGACAGGAAAAAAACATACGTCGGCGCCAGTATCGACAAGAAATTTAAAATTAGACATATGATCTTGAAGAAAAAGGCGACAAATTTCACGGCTGGCCACGCCTGTCACCATGGACCAGGAGCCCATTAGTTTTCCGAAGAATTTGTGGTAGAGAATGTGCACTGTTTAACACATTTCACAGCTTTTTCACCAAATTTAAAATGATACCACCAGTACGGGTTTTCTTTCTTACCTGAGGACGGATCCCTTGTGCGTGAGTGTTGAAAACTACGAACATGGCTCTTCGCACGACCTCGACCTCGAGAAGATAATGCTTGAACTTGCTTGGTGAGTGCATCAATTTTCTTTTCAAGAGCACTGTCAGTTGATGAGGTTATGGCGTTTACTTCCCATGATTCTAACGTATCAGCAATTCTATTTGCCATAAGTGCTAACTTCTTGTCTCCTAACTCAATATGGCGTAGGAGTTTTTTCAATTGCTTTTCCTCCGAATCAGTGAATCGTTCTTGCAACCGTTGTTTGAGAGTTTCATACATGTTACTTTCTGGTGGTTGCAAAATTATGTCACTAACCTCACATAGAACAATGGCTTTAATAGAACCAACAATAGTGTGGAATTTTGTTGAATCTGATGTAGTTCCAGCGGTGATAAACTGACTTTCAACTTGTTTGAATCATAGCGCTGGATTTGTTTTCCAAAACGGCGGTACCTTCACTGACACCCGAGCTATTTCACTGGTTGGAGGAAGCGATGCAAATTCCTCTTCCGAACTGTTTATCGACATGTTTCTAATAATTTTTTTAATTTTGGGTACACTAATCGGGAACGATTGTCGGGGTCACCAATTTTAGTGGATAATATGTGGTATAAAATAAATCAAACTCAAACACTAAATTTTTATATTTTTTACAAAATTTTTGTTAACAAAAAGAAAATGTTCTTATAATTCAAAAAATTTTAACAGAATGAAAAAATATTTCTAAAATTAAAGAAAATATGAAACTTGAAATTCAAAGGCTTTTATGTTTTTAAAATAATTGTAAAGTAAAGTATTTCTTGAAAAAGTTTATTTTTAAGATTTATAAATTAAGTACGCCACATTTTAAATTAATTAAAAAAATTTCTTTGAAAAGGAATTTACAATTTTGCATATATTGCAACGACACATTTCCGCTGGTTGCTGGGGTAAGCTCAGCGGTGTCTAAGTGCGTTAGCTTAAGTATCGAAATGAAACAATTATATTTTTATCTCAATCGCTATAATACGTATATCTTTATTTATAAAACTTTAATAACAAATATCGCCTACTATTTAAGTAAGTGTATGGAGAACAGGTTTTGGCCTACGGGTTAATATCTAAACTTTGTTCTATGATAATTTAAAGAATAAATTTTGGAAGCTGCTAACACTTTGAAGGCTAATTTCAAGCGTGTTTTGGGCAAATAAAAACAAAAGAAGGTTAACTTCTTTATGTATTATTACACTCCCAAGAGTTATTCCGTGAAGTAGCCAAAAGAAGAAATTATATATTGGGGAGGTTTAATCACTCCACCAAAATTTGTTCTTACCACTGTGGCACCAGCTAGCATACTTACTCTTATTTAGAAGTTGTACGCCTTTTATACCCTCGATCAATGAACGACATAGTCGCAATATTGTGAATTATTTGTGAATTGTTAACACAGAGTAGGGTTGCAATTTATAGAAGCATTGTCTGCTTACTTTATATACTGACAAACAGATGGCGCTACTTAACATAAAATTCGTTACATTTAAGCAAGTAATACATTTAGTTCCTTACTATTACAAATAAATTAATTTAATTCTTTTGCAAAAAATATAGTTTTAATACAAAATAAAAAATATAAAAATAAAATTAAATATTTAATTCAGTGTTGTCACAAACAAGCAATATCTTTAACACAGATGGTCTGAGCCATAGATTAACATAGATATGAAGCTCCGTTGCCAAAAACCTAAATTGGTTGTCAAAAAACCTGAGTCTGAGAATGTGTTAGTAAAAAGTTTCATTGAAAAAAAAAATAAATAAATAAATAAATAAATAAATAAATAAAAAGCAATTGTAGTACGTGCGCTTTTTTAAGTAATTTTTTTCAATTAAGTGTTTTTTTTTTAAGAATCGTATCTATGTAAATAATCTATGGTCTGAGAGATCTACCTAAGTCATATGCTCAAAGAGTTTTCGGGTGGTCTTTACATTATAAATTTCCGATGTCATGGTTAACACCAGTTAAAAATATTAAGTACATTTCCAGACTAAAGCAAATATTTTGATAAGTGATAATACCAATATATGTTTATATATTTATGAAATATAGATTTTCTTCTTCTATTTATTTTTTATAAAAATGTAAAAAAGAACAAAAATTGGAATTGTAAATTAAAGTTCATTTACATCATTTGACTGTCAATATGTTTTATTATTATTATTTTGTTTTATAATAAATGTAGTGAAAAGGTAAAATAATAAATTAAAAGTTTTACATGCATTGTGCAATTAATTTTAAACACATTAAGGGTGTTCACTTTAGATTAAGAAAAGACTAGTATTTGGTTTTTAAAAGTATTTTAGATGATTAAAAAAAATTTATAAATTCAGAGATGATCTTCTTTGGAAATTAGTACAAGAACTTTCATTTCTATATGGTAGCACCAAGAAAATAATATAAATTCTAAACTACTATGAATACTACAAAGCTTTAGTTAAAGATATCTTAACGCTGCAAGTTGAAAAAGTTATTTGGCATAGAAATTAAACAAAAACCTTGCAAATGTATAGTTCAAACTTATCATGAAAAATATAATAAAAAATACAGAAAATCCAGAAGAAAAAGCAGACTCGGATTGAAAGTCCGCAGGAAAAATTATAAGAATTTGAGACGAAACCACAATATCTCTGGAAGAATAGCGGCTCAAATAGTGAATTACTATGAATATTTTGTCAGATTTTGTCTTGATAAGAACTGCAGCAAAAATTTGGAATCATAAAAGAGGTTAAAATTTCTTGAGATTAACTTTTCTGTAAGGCAGTGGTTCCAAAACTATTTTTTTTTTTGGAAATAACTCTGTAGCTTGCACAGAAAAATTTAAATTTCGTATACCATTACTAAATTTATAAAATCAATTATATTTTTTACTAAAATCGGATCTATCACTGACTTAGTAAAATCAAACATTTAAATTCGTAGATGTTTTACTGAAAAAAAAAATAATTTTTTTCTTATTAAAATATTTTTACCATTTACAAATTTAAATGTTTGAAAATGCTGATGAAATTCAAAAACTCTTTTTAAAAAACCAATAAAAATAATATTTAGTTTTTAATAGATTTTCAAACAATATTTATTATTGATTTTATAATTTTTTTTTTTCATCTAAATTTATTTATTGGATTTTCACAAAATTAAGTGAACTAACAATAAGTATTAAAATCTTAACTTTAAATTTTAATTTGTATTAAGTCCAACCACTGTCGGACGAAAAACTATATGTAATAAAAAAGTTTAGCTTAGGCGGAGGTCTGGTTGTAGCCATCGCTTCTCATTATATTTCGAGCAAGTGGGTTAGGGTGTACCTTAAGCTTCTTCAAATACAATTCTGCATGTTTTTTTTATTTCATCTTTGACAAGAGGAACATTAAGGTCCTTGTAAATATTTTCATTTCTCAAATACCAGAGAGCTGCAGTTATCATTCGTAGTATTTTATTTTGGAGTCTTTGAATTTTTTTAACATTTGAAACTCAGGCCGTGCCCCATAATTGGATACCATAGCACCATAGTGGCTTTATAATTGAGTTATAGATCAACAGTTTGCAGTCTAGACTTAATTTTGAATTTCTACCAATAACTCAGTTAATATGAAGTGATTTTAAGTTCATTTTGGTTAATTTTGTATTTATATGTGATTTTCACGTAGGCCGTCGATCTAGAATTTTTACTTCCATTTGCTGGGTTATAATCTGATTATTTATCAGAATTGAGGATCACGAACCTCTCCACAATATGAAGGTAATATGTATACAGTTCTGTTCATTCACTTTTATTCTACACTGTTTCAGCCATTTTTCTAGATGGAGCATACGATCCTGCAAGAGTTAAATGCTTCTTGTTGTTGATATATGGGTTGGACTATTAGTTGGCATATCAGAAATGTGTATTAAATATAAAAAGGGATCCAGTTCAGTGGACTGACTGAGCTTATAAAGTCTTCCTCTTGACGAACAAACTTTCGATGAGTTAAATAGCTTTCCATTAGATTATACGTATTTGTGGGTAAATAGTTTTTAATTTTAAATAATAATCCTTCGTGTCATACTTTATCGAAGGCTTAAGAAGCGTCAATGAAGAGATCAGAACAATATTTCCTTTCCTCAAACGTCTTAGATATAACATTTATAAATCTGTGAGTTTGTTCTATGGTGCTATGATTTCCTCTAAAACCAAATTGATGTTTTGGAATACAATCGAAACGATTTACTATCGGTTTCAGCTCAAACAGCTTTGATACCTTAGACAACAGGCTAATAGGCCTATACGATTCTACTTTACTGTGATTTTTTCCGGGCTTAGGTAACATTGTGGATAATATTCAAGGCGTAATAAAGCATTAAAAACAAAAAGTATTATTCTTATTTCTATTCGAGGTAGCTCCAAAAGCATCTTGTTACTGATTTCGTCAGTATTAGGTGTTTTTTTTTTGGAGTTTAAGTCAACTATAGCCTTGTCGATCTCTCGAATATCAAAACAAAGGGGTTCAGCTGCTCTAAATTAAAATGTTATTAAAATTTTTTAAAAGCAATATTATAAAATTACTGTTTTTAACAATAATTAATTGTTTAATACAAAAATATTAATGTTATGGTTAACATGTAAAATGTATGTTAATTGTAAGATAAATATTACAAAAATCTGTACGAAAATTGAGACAACTTGCCTCTAAAATCTTTAAAATCTTGGATTTTATATTTTTTTGTTTCACAATTTTTATATATAAATTTTTATTTTTTCTAAAATTGTCAAAATACAGTAAAATATTTTTGTTTTTCATATTGGTTTTAAAATTGTTAATAACCAATTAAAACAAAATAATTATTTTAATAAAATTTTATTTTATTAAAAAAAATCTAGTCACAATTTTTTCTGTGTGTGAACCGTTAGAAATATATTAATAAAATTTTACTTGGCCAGAGACGACGAGGTGTTTTCGAGTTGATTTGATGGAGCACCTAGCGGGTCAGGGGGGGGGGGCAGTGGTTAGGCCTCCAAAGTCGGTCATCTCGGTTATGCAATTTTTTTTTTAAATCGCCAAAAATTCATTTATGATTTTTAGAAAAAAAATAAATTAATTAAATATAGATAGTGCTTGTAAGTCCTTACAAAAAATATGCTTACATGTGTAGATTATCTCTTTTAGTTTAAGATATATTTAGGTCGAAATAAATTTTTCATTTATTTTTAGCCTCATTATTTTAGATTTTTTTTTTAAACTTGACTTAATATTCGAACTATTTTTTTTTAATATTTGTCGAATTTCTTATAAAATTTTAAATAATATATTTAGATAAAAAGTTATTTCAATCTGAAGTTGGGAAAAAATTTCATATTTTTTGGGTTTTTTTCAAAAAAGGTGGCAATATTTTTTTTTTTTATTAATGAAATCAGTTTTTTGTTCTAGGCCATATAACTATTTTAAGGTTTTCAAAACGACTCTTAATGTAGATGCGTGTAAAGTAAAACCGAAGACGCTAAGGGCAATGGCCTCCCCGCAAACCCTATCCAAACTTTGTCAATTTTCCACATTTTTTTTTTAATTTGTTTGTAAAATTCTCAAATCGCAAAGCTGGGATCAAACAAAAATTATGTTAATGAAATATCTTCATATATTGGGTGAACACATAAAGCTTATTTTTTAACGCATGGCTCTTAAAACGACAGTGTGACCATATGACTGGAAAAAGTCTATTTTTAAAACACACTTTTTCCAAGTTGGCATTTTGGGTATTTTGGTATAAGACACTGGGCGTGTTTTTAATTCTCCGATTTTGAGGCAAGTCTAGCTCTATTGTGTTAAAATTTCATTTGCATATATCTACACGTTTAAATTTTATTTAGTTCCAAATATTAACTTTATTCTTGAAAAACTTAAAATAGATTTTAAGTTTTTCAGGTCACGGTCTGAAGAAATTTGAATATTTTAAAGTTTGGAAAGTCTTTAATAGAAACATAATTTCCAAATAGGATTCATTTCTATAACTCAAATTGTAACAAATTGTTATTTCATGAAATAGGATGAGAGAAAAAAAAAAAGATAACATAATAAGAGTTTATATGATTCGCATTTTCTCTTTGTCACAGTCATCAATGGAATTCATTACGGGTATTAAGAAATTAGTGATTTATAAACAACACATTTTGATATCGATTTACTGAATATTGAAATCTCACCAAGAAAATATAGATTAATATATGTAAAAAAGTAATGATACTGACTGATTTAATATCGTCTAGGCCAAACAACAGATGGCAGAGTTACAAATATTGTTTCGACATATTTGCTTCATCTTTTACATAGAAAATTACATAATCGAATATTTCTTTGGACAAGTCATATTTGCCTAAAGTTATTGAATAGTTAATGTGATATTGATATGTAAACTATGATCAAATATGAACCAACAACTTTATAAATATTTGATAGTGAAATTTACACTTATACATATAAAAATTGAATTCTCTCTTAAATTCAATTATTGTTCGATTTTATTGAATCATGTTTTATGCTTTTATGTAAGTTAAAATCCTTTTGCTGGATAACATTTATAAGTGGGCTAAATAAAATAATAAATCGATTTGATTTTTTAACAAAATAATCGTTAGAACAAAAAATTCAAAGACAGACCGTCGGACGGACAGACAGACATAATTAAATGAACACAGGAAAGTGTATTCAATAGATTTATATATCCAAATACTTTGGAAATCATTACCGTAGTATATAATTTCTATATGCGTTTCACTGAATCCAAATAAATGGTCTTTGTAGGCGTATCTTTTTCTTTCATTTTAAGACTTTTTTTCTTATTTTAAGAATAAAATGTTTTAAACTACCTAGTTTTAGTGTACATCCCTATTAGCGTAAAAAATAATTAATTTACATTTTTTTACAATTTTTAAAGTAATTTAATATGTTTTTTTTTTCTATATAAAATATATATATAAAATAAAAGTAACAATATTTGTGCTATAAATTATTTAATAAATGAGCGAGTCTTTAATATTTTTTTAATTGAACTACTTTTATTTGATTTTTTTAGTATAGAAATGAAATATATTTTTGTATTTTTTTTGTAAATGTAATATAAAAGTTTATAGACATTTTATATTTATTATAAAAATTTAATTAATTTTGTTGTAATGGTTTTTTATTCCTATGAATATAAAAAAGAGCCAATATCATATGATTAAAACTAATTGGTATTTTAATGACTCTTAGGGATAAAAAAAAAAAATAATAAATAAGTAACTAGAGTTACTAATTAAAGCTTATTAATTTAAATAAAAAGCGGAAAATGATTTAAATTTAAAAAAAGTAACTTTGAAAATTTGTATGAAATAAATATAATAAGGATTTTAGAAATTATAAACAAAAACAGGAAATTTGAAACAATTTTTCAATAGATAATTTTAGTGAAATTGAAATATCTGTAAAATATTTTTTAAACCTATTTTGTCTTTCCTGTAACAAAATTAAGCAAAATTGTCATTCGCCTATTTTATTTATAAATTTAAATAAATAAATTTAAGTTATTTATAAATTTTTATTTTATTATTCTCTTTTCTTTTTTTTTGACTCATGCATTCATTATATGGAAAATTTCCATTTCCTTTCTATAAAACTACAAAAGTCCTTACATTTAGTTTGCAGCAGAAAAACCTCAAAAATTTGGTTTTTTCCTGGAGTATTTTAAAAAGCGCCATAAAATATATCCCCAAAAACCACTAGCATATTACCATTTAAAATTTTGGCCGCTTTTTATATATTTTACTCTTTCTCTGTTACTATTGACATTGACATATGTTTGCTAATATTTTAAAATAAAAAATGGAAAATATTCTTTTTTATATTCCTCATTTTTTTTGGGTAGAAAAAGTATTCTAAAAGAAGGCTGTTATAGGAAAGAAAAAACTACCAAGGGAAATAAAATATTTAGAGGAAAAATGTACCACAAATTGATAGAGTTTTTTTTTGATGTTTTAGTTTTATTATCTGTCTGCCACATATTATTTGTTAGAGGACGTAAATTTGTTTAGGGTAATATCTTAGAGAATTTAAAGGAATAAATTTGTAAATTTATATTTTCTCAAGAAAATTCTTGTAATGTAATAGAATTTTTAAGCATAAAAAATTTATTAAATTCTTAGAAAAGTAAATAAAAGTTTTACTTTAAAATTAAAATTTTTTATTTTATTTCATTTTATTTTAGTTAAAAAAAAAATCACTCTTTTAAAGTTCGTTAACATAAAACTAATTTCTAACTTAACAACAATAAAAAAGAAAACCAATTTTTGTTTCTAACAAAAATAAGGAAAATATTTTTTGTTCTTAAAACAAACAAAAAATATAATTTTAAATCTCTACAACCACTAATTCAGCAGCTACAGTAATATCAGCAAAAACCCAAAAAATTAGAATAAATGCTAAGTACTTAAAATAAATACGAAATCCAAAAAACTACAAACATACATTCCTTACTCTATGAGCAAGAGGCACAAAAAAAAAATGAAATAAATTTTATTAAAGAAAAAACCAAAACAAAACTTAATGCTACACAAGTGTGCAATTTAAAAACCATTAAAAATGTACTTTAATTTTTACCACAAAACAATACAAGTAAGTATAACTAACTGGCTTTTGCCATACGTACGAATTATATTTCGTGTCTACATAAAAAGTAAATGACTTAAAAAAAATATATATATAAACAATAACAAAAATAGAAAAATATATTTTAATGAAGAGCTTAAAAATTTCATTAATATATTTTATTAAATAAATATTTCACATTCAAATAATGTATATTTTGAGACAGACTATACTCTAATCTAGTTCAGTTCTAGTTCAATTTCAATTCAGTTCTAAATCAGCTCTAGTTCAGCTCTAGTTCAACTCTAGTTCAACTCTAGTTCAGTTGCAGTTCTAGTTCAGTATTAGCTCAGTTTTAATTAGGTCTAGTTCATTTTTAGGTTAGTTCTAGTTCAGTTTTTGTTCAGTTTTAATTCAGTTTTAGTTCAGTACTAAGTTAGTTCCAGTTCCAGTAATTGATTGTAATCTCGTATATAGAATAGACTATAGTCTAATCTATAGAATATTCTATAGATTATAGTCTAGTCTATAGAATAGACTATAGTCTAGTCTATAGAATATACTATAGCCTAGTGTATAGAATAGACTATAGTCTAGTGTATAGAATAGACTATAGTCTTGTCTATAGAATAGATTATGGTCTAGTGCATAGAATAGACTATAGTCTAGTCTATAGGATTGGCTATAGTCTAGTCCACTATAGTCTATAGAATATTCTATAGACTATAGCCTATAGAATAGTCTATAAAATAGATAATATAGTCTAGTCTATAGAATAGACTATATTCTAGTCTAGTCTATAGAATGGACTATATTCTAGTCTAGTCTATAGAATGGACTATATTCTAGTCTAGTCTATAGAATAGACTGTAGTCTAGTCTAGTCTATAGAATAGACTGTAGTCTAGTCTAGTCTATAGAATAGACTGTAGTCTAGTCTAGTCTATAGAATAGACTATAGTCTAGTCTAGTCTATAGAATAGACTATAGTCTAGTCTAGTCTAGTCTAGTCTATAGAATAGACTATAGTCTAGTCTAGTCTAGTCTATAGAATAGACTATAGTCTAGTCTAGTCTAGACTAGTCTATAGAATAGACTATAGTCTAGTCTAGTCTAGTCTATAGAACAGACTATAGTCTAGTCTAGTCTAGTCTATATAGTAGACTATAGTCTAGTCTAGTCTAGTCTAGTCTATAGAGTAGACTATAGTCTAGTCTAGTCTAGTCTAGTCTATAGAGTAGACTATAGTCTAGTCTAGTCTATAGAGTAGACTATAGTATAGTCCAGTCTATAGAGTAGACTATAGTCTAGTCTAGTCTATAGAGTAGACTATAGTCTAGTCTAGTCTATAGAGTAGACTATAGTCTAGTCTAGTCTATAGAGTAGACTATAGTCTAGTCTATAGAGTAGACTATAGTCTAGTCTAGTCTATAGAGTAGACTATAGTCTAGTCTATAGAGTAGACTATAGTCTAGTCTAGTCTATAGAGTAGACTATAGTCTAGTCTATATAATAGACTATAGTCTAGTCTATATAATAGACTATAGTCTAGCCTATATAATAGACTATAGTCTAGCCTATATAATAGACTATAGTCTAGTCTATATAATAGACTATAGTCTAGCCTATATAATAGACTATAGTCTAGCCTATATAATAGACTATAGTCTAGTCTATATAATAGACTATAGTCTAGTCTATATAATAGACTATAGTCTAGTCTATATAATAGACTATAGTCTAGTCTATATAATAGACTATAGTCTAGTCTATATAATAGACTATAGTCTAGTCTATATAATAGACTATAGTCTAGTCTATATAATAGACTATAGTCTAGTCTATATAATAGACTATAGTCTAGTCTATATAATAGACTATAGTCTAGTCTATATAATAGACTATAGTCTAGTCTATATAATAGACTATAGTCTAGTCTATATAATAGACTATAGTCTAGTCTATATAATAGACTATAGTCTAGTCTATATAATAGACTATAGTCTAGTCTATATAATAGACTATAGTCTAGTCTATATAATAGACTATAGTCTAGTCTATATAATAGACTATAGTCTAGTCTATATAATAGACTATAGTCTAGTCTATATAATAGACTATAGTCTAGTCTATATAATAGACTATAGTCTAGTCTATATAATAGACTATAGTCTAGTCTATATAATAGACTATAGTCTAGTCTATATAATAGACTATAGTCTAGTCTATATAATAGACTATAGTCTAGTCTATATAATAGACTATAGTCTAGTCTATATAATAGACTATAGTCTAGTCTATATAATAGACTATAGTCTAGTCTATATAATAGACTATAGTCTAGTCTATATAATAGACTATAGTCTAGTCTATATAATAGACTATAGTCTAGTCTATATAATAGACTATAGTCTAGTCTATATAATAGACTATAGTCTAGTCTATATAATAGACTATAGTCTAGTCTATATAATAGACTATAGTCTAGTCTATATAATAGACTATAGTCTAGTCTATATAATAGACCATAGTCATATCGCACACTCCGGAGATTAAGTTTCCTGTTATCAAGTTTACAAGTTCTAGGAAATGAATATTCACCGAGGCCGTCTGCACTTGAACTGCAGACTGAATATTAGGCGTAGTATGCTCCACTTGCGTTATATATTTGGTGTTGATGGTGGTGACCTTGGTATTCCTGAGTTTTCTGGAAAAGCGTTTTCTACATTCCACCGCTCCTTGTTTGTATTGCCTATAGCTTTAACTTCTAATTCAGCCAGGTGTGCTGCCGAGTTAGAAGTATTACAGTTTGCTCTATAGAATATACTATAGTTTGCTCTATTTATTAGACTATAGTTTATTCTAGAGAATAGGCTATATTAGAGTAAAAGAAGGCAATAAGTCTTTTCCTCTTTATGGCCTTATTTTATTACTCTTATTTTGTTCTAAAGTCTTCTTCATTAAAACATTGTGTTATTATCCTTTTTTACCACTTTTAAGTAGAAAAAATTTCAATTCATCGTTTTGCTGTAAAAATCAATAAAATTGATTAAGTGCTTAAAACGGCAACAGCTATAGTACTTTTATTATACGAAACAGGAATATAAATTATATTTTCATTCTTTTCTAATCTCTATTTTTATTATTTATTATTTATTTTTTGAAAAAAGTTTTTATGATAAGTTTTATGGGCAAAAAGCTACAACTAGTTACAAATAAATGGCAATTTTATGCTTAAGTGCGTAAAGAGTTTATATTATTTGATGGTAGTAAGTATGAAATGCTGGTGAAAGTAAAATTCTTTAAGGTTTTTTGTTAGAAATATTTAGGTTGAATGAAAACCATTTTAAAAATATTTTTATATTTGCTGGTTTATGCGACTTTAAATGTCTTTATTTTTAATATAAAATATAAGCATTTAATTAAAAAAATCTCTTTCCATTCTTTTATTTTTAGCTAAACTTAAAAACATCTTTTCGTTAAAGCTATAACAAAGAGGTACGTACGTGAGTTTCTATCTATACAGTCTATTATAAAATATTTGTAGGATTTTATAAAATGTGTGTTTTTTTTTCTTTTCTGACAATTAACACTATACACATTCCAAGCATTGATATACAGACTACAATACTTCACAAAGTTTTAACTCATCGTCATCATTATAAGGCCAACAAAAAGCTTTAGTTAGAGTTTTCTGCAACTCTTTTTTATACATATTTTTTTAGAGATGTTAAAGTGTTGTTTTTGAGGAGTTCTATTTTGATTGATAAACGTATAGTAAAATCCTGCTGTAATTAAAGGCAGAAGCTTTCATTGACTTTATAAATAAAGGTTGAAGTGAAGTGTCTAGTGTTGCGAGATTTTACTGTTTATGTATAAACATTTTTACGAGTACATAGTCTTGTAATATCACTGAATGGTGTTAAACTGTAAAAAAAAGCATCAGCAGTAGCATATATTTTGTTCCTTTTTTTGAATCTGCTATTAAGGTAGTTGAAACCTAAATATACTCTAGTCAATAGTAAATCATATACCCTCTGCCTTTTAAGTTGCAACTGAAAGAGAACTGAAATTAAGCTGAACTAGAACTGAAGTGAAACTGAACTAGAGCTGAACTAGAACTTAACTAGAACTGAAAACAGAACTGGGTTACAGCTGAACTAGAACTGCATTAGAACTGAACTAGAGCTGATCTAGAACTGAACTAGAACTGAATTAGAATTGAAATATAAATGATCTAGAACTGAACTGAAAATGAACTAGAGCTACAAAAAAACTAAACTAACTCGTAGCTAGTAATGTGCTATAATCAAAATAGAAACAAATTAGAATTAAGCTATAGTCTAGTCTATAGTCTAGGATATAGTTTATATTCTAGTCTATAGTTCGGTTATTTGATATATCTTTTTTATCCTGTGCACCCTTAATTTCCTCTCTGAACTTTTGTGACATTATAATGATAAATGGACATGTTAAACATTTAGAGACAAATAAACTGGATGAGTTATAACAATACCAACAACTTTTTCGTCATCCAGGGCAACAATATTCCCATCATCATCATCATCGTCATCATCATCATCCCTAGCACTATCATTTCTCTTTCTCTCTCCCTAGTTATATTCTTCTTTCTGTGACATAACGTTATCACACCAATGGTTTACACTCTATCATTTAATATTTACGATATATCAAACTTACACCTATAAAAAAGGAAATATATGTTAGAGTTCTAAAAGATTCTATGAGTTAAATGATGATGATTATAATAATATGTTGGTGATATGTTGTTGTGTATTTTATAAGAGCAGTTGTAGTGTGATAGTTAGTTGGCACAATAAGTTATTGTATTGAGTTGATAACTATGCTGAGTTGGTGCTAGTAATACCACAATGATGTTTTATTGCTTTCGTGGGCAAAAGGTATGAATGATACTCGCATGTAAGTTAGTTGGAAAGGGGGAGTGAGTGATGAGTTATAGGTGTTGTATATGAAAGACTTTAGTTATTTAATATTTGTAACTTTTCTGAAAATATTAGTATATTTTATTATCAGGTTCATGATATACTTCTTTTGCAAGGAAGAATTCAAGTTATATTTAAGTTAAATACTTTTAAGAAAATTAAAAAAAAAATTTAATTATTTAAATTACATGTGTCTTAATTTGCTTTACTGTTAATTTTGTGGTCTATTTGTTTGCTCATTATTATATCAAAAGCTAGAACAAATAATGCTTATCAATACAACCATTATTTGATGGTTTTATAATAACCACCAAAATGTGGTGACTTTAAGAATAACAAAAACTTGGCTTTATTGTTTTTGTTCTCTTTTCTAGTAAATTTCTGATGTCTTAATGTTGAAAAATTTGTTGAAAAACTACCATTGAATTTTTGCTTTAAAAATATATTTTAAAACAAAAATGTAGTAAAAAAAAGTATATTATTTTATTAAATTTATGTTTTAAAATATAAATAATTATGATAAATGTTAAATATTTTTTCATATATATGTTTTGTGCGCTATTTGTTAAGTACATAAAATTGTTTGCTTAATTTTTTTAATTTTATTTTTGAGCAAATAGCCATGACGTTGACGAATTTGTGTACATTTCACACTTAATAAAATAAACATGCAATATGGTAAATTCTACTTATTACTCCCGCAACATGCCAACAAAATTTCAAAAGAACGTAAAATAATAAAAAAAAAAAATAAAATAAAAATTTTTAGTAGGGTGTACGTGAAATATTGCCAAAAAAACCCACTTTAGACATATACAATTTAAAAATGCGGAATTTCACTTTAAACATTTATAAAAAATCATATTAAAATTAATATTTTGCTTTATTGTTAAAGCTTCTAGATTGGCATTTCTGACATTGATGAGGAAATATCAAAAATCTTTTGTTTAAAAATGGCCTTATGAAATGCCAGTTAATGCTATAAAATATACACTAGCATTCATATTTAAAGCAGAAAGTTTTTCTGCAGAAAGCACGTTAATGAAATAAATATCATGAATGGAAATGCACAAAAAATAAATAAAATGTAATCTAAAGAATTGTTTAGTATATTGAACGAAAAAAAATGTAATATTAGAGGTAAATTTAAATGTTTAAGGGATTGATAAGAAAATAGCGATTACTAAAAAAAATTATTAGTTTTAATAACAGAAAACTAGGTTTTTCGATACAATTTTTTCAATTTTCTTATTTATAAAATTTAATTTATAAAATGTATAAAATTTAAGACCAATATGAAGGTATAAAGGTTTTGTTTGGTTTGAAAGTTACAAAGAATAGTGTTAATACTTCACAATTAACATCAATCATATGTAAATTCTCACACACAAATTATCATATTGCTAAACATACAAACAATTAAAATGTTTATAAAATTTTATAAACATTTTTTGAACAGTTGCAGTTTAAATCTAGTTCATTTTAAGCTTAGTTACATTTTAGTTCTAGTTCAGTGGTACTTAAGTTTCCACTTCAATTCTCTTTCAGTTCTAGTTCAGTTCTGATTCAATTGTAGTTCAGTTCTAGTTCAATTCTCTTTCAGCTCCGGTTCAGTTCTTGTTCTAGAACTTGTTGTAGAAACTAATTACTAATTTATTTCCCTTTCAGCTCTAGCTCAGTGCTAGTTCATTTCTAGTTCAGTTTTTGTTCAGTTCTAGTTCTAGTTCTAGTTAAGTATCAGTTCTAGTTAAAGTTCAGCATAATTCCTATTTCAGTTTCAGTTTAGTTCTACTTAAGTTCTAGTTCACATCTAGTTCAGTTCTAGTTCAGTTCTGATTCAGTTCTAGTTCAATTCTAGTTAAGCTCTAGTTCTAGTTCCAGTTCAGTCTTAGTTCAGTTCTGGTTCAGTTCTATTTCAGTATCAGTTCTAGTTTTTGTTCAATATGAGTTCTATTTCAGTTTCAGTTTAGTTCTACTTTAGATCTAGTTCAATTGCAGTTCAGTCCTAGTTCAGTTCTAGTTCAATTTTCTTTCAGTTCTATTTCAGTTCTAGTTCAGTTTTTATTCAGTTCGAGTTCATTTATAGTTCAGTTTAAGTTTAGTCCTCGTTCAGCAGCAGTTCAGTTTCAGTTCAGTATCAGTTCTAGTTTTTTAAAAATAATAATATAATATGTTAATCTATTGAATTGTAAACAATAACTGTAAATAAATAAATAAATAAATAATAAATACAAAAAAATTCAGTTCTAGTTCAGTCCTAATTTGGTACTAGTTTGGTTCTAGTTTGGTTCTAGTTCAGTTCTAGTTCAATTCTCTTTCAATTTTATTTCAGTTCCAGTTCAGTTCTAATTTAGTTCTAGTTCAGTTCTAGTTCAATTCTAGTTCAGTTCCAATTCAGTTCTAGTTCAGTTCTGGTTCAGTTCTAGTTCAGTTCTAGTTCAGTTGTAGTTCAGTTTAAGTTAAGTTCTAGTTCATTTTTAGTTTAGTAACAGTTCACTTTCAGTTCTAGTTCTAATTCTGTTTTAGTTGAGTTCTAAGTCAACTCTAGTTTAGATCTAGTTCAATTCTAGTTTAGTTCCAGTTCAGTTTAAGTTCAGTCCTAGTTAAGTTTTAGTGCAGTTTTAGTTTACTTCTAGTTTAGTTCTAATTTACTTATAGTTTAATTCTAGTTCAGTTCTAGCTCAGTTCTAGTTTAGTCCTTGTTCAGTTCTGGTTCAGTTCTAGTTTAGCTCTATTTCAAGTTCTATATATAGTTCTGCTTCGGTTATAGTGTTAAAGGTTTGTAATCAGCTTTAGACCGTTGAAAGGGTTAACAAATATTCTCATAACAAAAAAAAAAAAAAAAACGTAATAAGAATCATTATGCTTATAATCGCAACATCATGCAGTAATTTTTGTATGATAAAAAAATAAAATCTCCACCAACAAAAATATAAATTATTATAGTATTGTTTCATATTACTTATTGTATTGTATGAATGCTTAACAATTACATTCTTGCTAACGTGTGACATGCATACAAAATTCATTTTACACCAAAAAAAAAAAAAAAACATACACACCAAAATATTTTAATGAATAATTTGTATGCTGATTTTTTTTCTCTCATTTTTTTCATTTGCTTTTTTTGTTAGGATGATGGGAATATAACAAAAGTTTAATAGAAAAAAAAAAAAAAAAAAAAATCAAAAATTAAGCAAATGAGAATTTTTTGTGGAGTTTTTTATATTTTTTACTTTTGTTTTGTTGTACGAGTTTTCTGAAGTTGCAACAATGGTATCGAATAATCTTTTGTTATTTTTAGTGTTGCTATTACGACGGCCGATGCTGTGCTACGACGGCCTTTGTTGCCAATGATAATAATTCCAGTGATTAAGTGTTGCTTACTGCTTCACTCTATTGTGTTTGGGCTTTAAAATAACATTACTACTGGCTTCAAAAAAAAAGAATAAGGAAAATTTTAAAAAATCATACAAAAATAATGATTATAATGTAGTCATATCACGCTATATTGTGTGAATCAAATAAGGTTTTTTAAATAATTTTTTAAATTGCTAATTAAACTTCTTGAGATTATTGTAATATTAAAAAGGGTTTTAAATGAAATAAGGTAAAAATCAAGCA
This sequence comes from Protocalliphora azurea, assembly GCA_932274085.1. Lineage (NCBI taxonomy): Eukaryota > Metazoa > Arthropoda > Insecta > Diptera > Calliphoridae > Protocalliphora > Protocalliphora azurea. The sequence goes on from OW026520.1 coordinate 25,819,209, forward strand.
TGAATATCAATAGATTTAGTTTCAAAATGTTAAAATACATATATATTTTTTTGTCTTCTTTTGTATTAAAATTAAAAGAGTATTATTTCAAATTGATCTATAAAAGCAATTTTAATCGTTTTATCAGCTTTTCAAAATGCTTAAGATATTTACGGTAAATTCGAAAGTTTCATAGTTTAAGGCCCTTTTGCCAAAACACCCCATAATTAAAATCAATCATACGCCTAACTGTTAATTTTTTATTTGAAAAACTCTCTTTTAATAAATATTTTTATTCCAATTGGCGAAGAAAATTGCAATTTAAGGAGAATAAAATTAGAATCAATTTTTTTTTATTGTAATTAATTTATAATTTTTTTTATTTTATTTTTTAAAATTTTTCTCTAAATTAATTTTGTAAATTTTCTTTCAATTTCATTAAACATTCTCAGCTGTCATCACTAATCTACCTTAACAAGTCATTATGTTTTTTTTTCATGTCTCAGCAAATCAATTAGATTTCATTCATTTATAAGATTTTAATTTAAAATGTAAATCGTCTGTATATTTATCTTAATGGCTGACCTTTACCTCAATTTAAATTTGAATTTTAGAACTGAATAAAATAATAAAACACAACACAAAAATTATAAATAAATCATAAGTTAAAAAAATGCCACACAGCTGAATCATTAAAATCAGTCTCCATATATATAATGACTGATTTGAAAATGTGAAAAATTGGAATGATGAATTCATGTGAAAAAAAAAAAAAATAATAATAAAATAAAACATGAATTTTATAAAAATTTGTTTTAAACATACAATATTGACAGTGTAATGGGGTAAAAATATTTTGTAACTGCAATGTTCATAAAACTTGTTTTATTTAATATATGGAAAAGATTTTTCATTAACTTAAAGTTGGAATTAAATTCAAGTTATAGTCGATTATTGGTTTATTTTAAGTTATTTCGGAGAATTAAAAAAGTGTAGTAAACTTCACTTGTAATTTTTCAGATACAAATAAACTATATATATTCAGCTTTGGAAGTTGCATTTTTTCATTTTGAAAGAAGCTTTTTTTATATATTTTCTTTTTATTAAGAGCTTCTTCTTCTCGTTAAAAGAAAAAAGATAAAGCAAATAAAAAAGGCAAATTTGATTAGCTTTCCAATATTGTACAAAAATTTCTAAATTGTTTTTTGGTTTCCGAGTTATGAGCATTTTTACAGTAGTACCAGGTAATTAATATCAATCATACGCCTTAGTATGCAAAATTTATATTTTATTGATACACTAAAAAATAAAAATATTGAATTGATTAAAATAAAATATGAGTACGTTTGATTATAAAAGGTTGTCACAAAAATTATGCGAATTCAAAAATTATAGAGTTAAAGCAGATTTTTGTTCATAGTGAAACAGATGAAAATATTGAAATAAGAAATTATCTTAAAAAATATAAAAATTATTTGTTATACCATTTTTTTTTTTTGTAAGATATGAAACTATTGATCCAAATGTTAGTATTTTTGCAGTTTTTAAATACCAAAAATAAATCATTTGGTAACTAATATTATGAGGTATAAAAATATACTTAAAATTTTTTGCGAGCATTATTGTATTATTATTTGCTTCATATCTTCTTGTTAGTCGGGTTAACATTCTTCGTCCGTATATATACAATATTTTAAACCTTGTGTTAAATTAATAGCTAAATTATAGTCATATATGCGAATATTTTTCTTTATCCCTTACTAGTAATTTCCCAAAATATTCCTGCAGTAGGACAGAATAGAACAACTAAGAACATTAGAGTTGGTTGAGGGATATTCGGAGAATTTCTCATATTTGACCTACGATGAAAAATTACACCGCTATATGTAAAATTTGGAAATGTAATATGTAATATGTTATAAAATTTTCCAGAAGTACACCACCATAAGTGGGGATCAATTGTGATGATGTATTTGTCTAAGACCCACCTTAGCTTATGCCAATCGGCTTAGAATTATTTTCTGTTCGATCTGTCCGTCCATATAAAACTTATAATCAAATCGCAAGTTACAATTTTGAAAATAATTTTATGAAATTTGATATATAGGTTTCTATCGGTGTTATATAAATAGAAAATGCAGTATTAAATTTTATTAGGATCGGTTCATTACTGACCATAACTCTCATATAAGGCCCGGGAATCACCCTATTGTGCATAAATAATATAATACAATATAATGCATAAGTATGTTTAATAAATATCAATCCACAATTTGATGCACATACATAATGGTGTAGGGCATCATATTGTCGGGCTAGACCGACTTTATGTATATCACTTGTTTTTTATGAGAATAGAAAATGATTTCCTATTTTTGTCCCATAACATATATGTCCATACTTAAACAAAATTTATTTATCCATTCTAATATTATCCATTCTAAGGATATGCGAAAATTTAAAAGAAAATCCCTAAACTGCAAACGGTAAGTAATATTACATAAAGACATTTTTAATAACGTTTGTGTTTCTTTTACTTAGAACGGTTTGGTCATTGATGGAAAAATGAAGTTACAAAAAATTGAAATGTTATTGATTATATATAAACATTCTATTATGTGCGATCATTAAAACACTCTATATATTAAAATGCACTACATGGTATGTTTCTTTAAATAATGCTAATAGTAATGGCATTAACATTCTATCACAATTATTACATTATTTCGCACAATCTACATCTGCAATATAAATAATACAATAAGTGTAAAAAGTACGGTAATATTGCTTTTTAAAAATTCTTATTAAACATTTTATTGATTTCAAAATAAATATTGCTTGAAAATTTATAAAAAATTAAATATTATTTTTATAGTTTTAATTGATAAAATTAATTAGAATTTGTGATAATTTTCAAATATTCAAATTTGTAAATACGAGTAGTAAAAGTATCTTAATAAGAAAAAATATATATATTTTTTCAATAAAACATGATTTTACAAATTCAGTGATAAGTCCGATTTCAGTAAAAAAAAAAAAAAATAACTGACTTTCTAAATTTAGTAATAGAATACGAAAATTAATTTTTTCTGTGCAGAGTGTCAAAAAAAGTATCAAAATACAGATTTTACCCGGTTTCTCCCCAAAAGGGGAGGGTATCTGTATTAGTTTAGGATATATAATGATACTGAATTTATCCTTTTTTACCCCTAAATATTTGAATTTCCAAAAATCCCTGCTTTATCCCAGCAAAAACTTTTTGGTTTTCGGTAATAACAACTACTTATTAAAGTAGTATCTTGGTAATGAGGCGTCATTATTATTTGCCTACTCTATATTACATTAATAAGTACTCAATATTATAATAGCGCAGTAATACTGCAATCACGTGGATAAGTTGGCTAGAGCGCCGGATTAACAACCAGAAGGTTGTTGGTTCAACCCCATTCTAAAGCTTTTAGTTTTTTATAACAAAATGTCTAAAAAGATATTTTAAACTAAATAGAGTTTTTGTCGCTTAGGATGCTATGTGCGAGATGGTGTACTGAGTAAGACGTTAGTCAGTAAAAACGAGTTTTTAGTGTTCGATTCTCACTGACAGCAAAATTTTTTTTGTTTTTTTTTTTATTTTTGTTTCCGTTTAGGTACATATTTTTGAGTACCCCTATAGTCAAAAAATAACTACATGAATTTGTGAACAAGTCGAACAAAAATAACTAGTTATTCAGGCAAAAAATAAATAGTTTTTTTTTTTGTTTCCAATTATACCTGCTAGCTTACCAGGAAAGCTAAGTTTTTGCTGGGATTGAACCTATATGGCATTATACCAGCCTACAATCCAAATTTCATCTTTCTAGCTTCAGGAGTTTAGGCTGTGCGATTATGAACCAGTCAGCCAGTCAATCACTCAGTAAAGTTACTTTTTTACATATAAAGAAGATGAAAACTTTGTTAACTTTTAAAATAAATATTAAAGGTGAAAATTTTCAAAAAAAAAAAAAAAAAAAAAAATCAAAACAAAAAACTAAAAAAAATTGGAAAGTTTTGTGCTGCAACATTTCAATATATAATATTATTATCTTGCAGGGATTTAAAGCTCTTATTTGACATCAATATTTGGTCGATGTAATCTTTTTAAATATTTTATAATTTTCTTTCAAAATTTTCAATACCTTTTGCAAGGCAATTTTACATACTGGAGTAAAACTGAGTACGCAGTTTTCGTATTTGTTATCTCTAGTTTTATGCATATATTGATTTTTATCATGACTGTTGTAATGTGATATATAGTTAGAACTGAATATTAAAAGGTAACTTTTTCGAAAAAGTATTTTCTTAACATTTTGCAATACAACATTTAAATAAAAGATGTTATTATATTGCACAGATTCTTATCTTTCATTTGACACCAATATTGATTTGATATAAACTTTATAAGTATTTTTTATTCTTAAAGTTCTGTTTCTGTTGAAACAGAAATGTTGAAATGTTGATTTTTAATAAAAATTTTTAGATTTTGTGAAATATTTGATTTTTGCAAAAAAAAAAAAATTGATTTTCAATAAAGTTTAGATTTTTAGTAAAAATTTTGATTTTTAATAAAAATATAGATTTTTATTAAAAATTTAGATTTTTAGAAAAATTTTGATTTTTAGGAAAATTTTGATATTTGGTTGGGCTGAATCTTTTACATCCTTCAAAAAATCTATATTTCAATATTTTTTATTAAATAAAAATATACTTGACAGTTCCTAATCTGACATTTCAAAATTTTAATTTTTGTTTGAAAATAAATTATAAAACAATTTTTCTAAGTCTTGGCCAAGGATTGAACTTAGGTTCGAAAGTCTTTCAGTCATAAACAGCAGCGGTATACCACATCGATATGTTGAAATTTACTAACTCTGTTGCTTAAAATGAAACTCTAATCTGAATAATACTTTTTATATAAAAAAAGACATCAAAAAGTGCCTAGAAGTTCTTGCTAAATTACTATTATTTTTTAATAATAAAAATTTTTATATACTTTTTTTTTTAAGGAAAATAGAAATTTATAAGGATTCCCGGGGATACGAACTCAGTCTTAACGCTTGTAGTCTAGAACACTTCCCCTACACTTATATAATATTGTAGGTGAAAAGAAAATTATAAAAATTTTTGAGGAAAATTATTTATAACTCCGCCATTTCTAAACGGATTTCGTTGAATTTCAATGCCACATATGTGTTGAAATAGAAATATATTTATTGGTCTATAGGCTTCAAAAAATACATTTCAACATACAGACTGACAGCTATGCAGCCGGAAAAACGGACATATATTCTCAGAAGTTATTTTTAATTATAACAGTCACAAATATTTTTCAATTTTAGGCCCTGGATATACATTAAAGACTTTCATATAAAATGACAAACTTATACATACCCTTCATTTTATATTTCATATTAAAAAAATTAAATAAAGTATAAAAAGAAACTGCCTCAATTTCCTAATAACAACATTTCTCTCTCCTAACATACAAGTTAAGTACGAATTCAATACAGTTGTGAGACAAAAGCTACACAATATAAATAGAATTTTCCTTTAAAATTTAAGGAAAATTACACCCACAACATATTTTTTCACTGGTACGTTGAAGTCATTTAATTTAAATTAAAAACAATAACTTTCTTATATAAAATTTTATTTTATTATGAAAAAATTCTAAGAAATATTTCTGAAGACATTTCAATATAAAAGTAAAATAAAAATTTATATTAATAACAAAAAGCTACATAACAAGTAACTATGCAGTATGTAGCAATACGCTACATACATAATATTTTTTTTTTCACTCATTTCATTTTAATTTCCATAACATGAATATTTTCCACAAACCAAAAAAGATAGATATTTTTTTTTAAATGTGTGACATTCCTGTTAACTATGTAAAAATTTAAATTGAACGAACAAAGTTGCTACTTTTGGTATTAATAATAAAACAGAATTAAAAATAATTTTAAATTATTTTCATATCCATCAACAAAAAGCCAAAAAAATATAATTATATTTATATTTGTGGATGTAATACTCATCAAAAGATGAAAATTTATGAAATTCTGTGAATATAATTGTGATGAATTATATTTAATAATTTTTGAATAATCTTTCAGGCTACCATGTTACCACGCTTATGCTTTGTGGTGAAAATGGTTTCATTACTAATACATACACAGCCTGTCACTTGAATAAGGAATCACATTTTTTAACTTTAATTAAGTATATCTCCTAAACTAAAGATCAGAAAAAAATTATTTTTTGCGCAACCAAATTTCAAAGTGTTGGCTTTAGTTTTCTGAAGAAATAAAAAAAAATATACATATTTTCCCAGCAAAAACTTTGCTTTTCTGGTAACCTAGCAGGTATAATTGGAAACAAAAATAAACTACTTATTTTTTGCCTGAATAACTAGTTATTTTTGTTCGACTTGTCCACAAATTCATGTAGTTATTTTTTGACTCTAGGAGTACTCAAAAATATGTAACTAAACGAAAACAAAAAAATTTTGCCGTCAGTGAGACTCGAACACTAAAAACTCGTTTTTACTGACTAACGTCTTACTCAGTACACCATCTCGCACATAGCATCCTAAGCGACAAAAACTCTATCTAGTTCAAAATATCTTTTTAGACATTTTGTTATAAAAAACTAACAGCTTCAGAATGGGGTTGAACCAACAACCTTCTGGTTGTTAATCCGGCACTCTAGCCAACTCATCCACGTGATTGCAGTATTACTGCGCTATTATACTATTGAGTACTTATTAATGTAATGCAGAGTAGGCAAATAATAATGACACCTCGTTTCCAAGAAACCACTTTAATAAGTAGTTGTTATTACCGAAAACCAAAAAGTTTTTGCTGGTTTGTTATACTAAAGTTATGCATTTATTTAAGGATATGTATTTCTGTGGTACTTTTACGTGTGTCACTTGAAATAGAAAAAGCAAATGTAATTTATTTTTAAATTTTAGGTTATAAAAATGAAAGTTATTATCTTCTAGCATTCAACTAGTTCAACTTTTCTTGCAAGCCAACCCCAGACATTTTCCATTGAATTCAGGTCTGGTGAATATGAGGGCCAATCCAAAAGTTGAACACCTTGTTGATTAATCCATTGTTTTACTGCTCTGGCGGTATGAATCGGAGCGTTGTCGTGTTGGTACGTCCAAGGTATGGGTCTAAAGAAATCATTAAATTTTGGAAATGTTTCCTCCAGAATTTTTTTGTAAGTTGTTGCAGTCATTTTGTTGGATAAAAAAACCAATTCTATGGTACCATAATACGAAGTGGCACTCCACACCATTATTCCGTCCTCTCGGCTGTGTCTGGGGCTTAAAAATAATTCCTCCTTATTTAGGACATGGAAGTAATAGTTATACCCGTCGGGAACATCAATATTAAACTTTTTTTCATCGGAAAATACAACTTTAAACCATTTTTTGGACCATATCATTGTATTTTTGGCAAACTGTAGATGTTGTGATTTGCGTCTTTCAAGAAGTGGTGTTTTTTTTTGCAGTTTTCGGCGGACTATGTATGGGCAGGACTTTAAACTACGGTCCATTGTTCTTAGACTGGCAGTGACTCCACTTTTTTCACGTATTTTTGCTAGCGACATGGCAAAATTTGATGCAATTCTAAGAATTTTTCGTCTTTCTTTTGGAGTTGTTGTCATATTCCTTATTCATTATTCCCTATTCCCAAAAGTTGTTCAACTAATCTATAAATCGTTACAAAGTGAAGATTAAAATTTTAAAAAACCTTAAAAAACGTACTAAAGTCTAGCTACGATAAAAAAAAGCTTGATTGATATTGAGAAAAATATTATAAATTGAAGTTACGAGGGCGGATCAATAATTTACTTTGCGTTTAACAGCTGTTCAAAACATACTACATCGTGTATTTTTAAAAAAATGGAAAAAAGTGAATTTTGAGTGCTCATTAAACATTATTTTTTGCGAAAAAAAAACCGTCAATCATACCAAGAAAAAGCTCGATAACTACTATGGGGTCTCTATCACTATTGATTTTAATGGCAAAAAGGTGGTTTACTGACTTTCGTTGTGGTCGCACAAGTACAAACAACGCTGAACGTTCTGAACGGCCAATTGAGTCATTACACCCTAAATTATTGAAAAAATCCACGATATGGTATTGGCCGACCGAAGAGTAAAAGTGCGTGAGATAGTTGATGTCATAGGCATTTCATATTACAGTGTGGTTTCGATTTTAGGTGATCAACTGGGTTTAAGAAAGTTGTCTGCAAGATGGGTGCCGCGTTTGCTCTCAATTTACCATAAACGTAAACGTGTGACAAATTCAAATGATTGTTTGGAGTTGTTTAACCGCAATCCGAATGAATTTTTGCTTTGTAACTGTGGATGAAACATGGATTCATTACTGTACTCCGGAGATCAAATAGCAGTCTAAACAATGGGTTAATGGGTCCGAAGAAGGCCAAGGTAAGTTTGTCGGCCAATAAGGTGATGGCAACAGTTTTTTGGGATGCACGCGGGATAATCCACATCGATTACCTTCAAAAGGGAAAAACCATAAACGGCGAATATTATACCAACTAATTAGACCGATTTAATGAGGATTTAAAAAGAAAACGACCCCATATGTCCAAGAGAAAAATTCTTTTTCTTCAAGATAATGCTCGGGTGCACACGTGTGCAGTCTCAATGGCAAAACTCTATGAATTGGGCTACGAATTGGTACCTCATCCGCCATATTCTCCGGATTTAGCCCCTAGTGACTAGTTCTTATTTCCAAACCTAAAGAAATGGCTCGGTGGAAAGAGATTCAGCTCCAAAGATGAAAATATTGGCTAAACAAATGCCTATATTAAGGACCTCGAAAAATCCCATTTTTTACGCAATGTAAATGATGACACTTGCTCAAAATTTGATAATAGTCTATTAACAGTTGGTACTTGATGGGAGTAGTGTTGCATTTCATATAACTACGAGGGAAGTTCGAAAAGTCACGGACTTATTGATCCGCCCTCGTATGAAGTAAATATGGAAATCGTAGAGTAGATATGAAAATATAAATATATTTGAGTAATTGTATTAAATGTTAAAAGCATTAGTAACTAAATTTTATAACATCAACATAAATTTATTCCTAATATACTTTGAAATCAAAAATAAAAATAAAAAATCTTCAAAATATTATAAATTATAAAAAATTCCACGAAAAGAATTTGAATAATAAGCCACGAAATAAAATAGCACTCTTTACTAATATTCCTCTACAATATTTTTGGAAATATAATATGAATTTCACTGCATATATTTTTAATAACTTGCTTTATATTTACCTGCACTATAAACTTCTCTATTAGGTTCCCTATTTTTTGCCATTTGCACCCACACTTACTTAAAAATAATTTGAACTATTTTCATTTATTTGTAATTGCAAAATGTTTTCTCTTATGTTCTACGTTCTAAACATTTGACAGTAGAAATGTTTTTTATTTCATTTTCAATTTGATTATTTTGCGTGATTTGTTTTGATCGTTTTCATCAGAAATTGCAGATGCTTTTAGTCTAGCTTCTATTACATTTAAAATACACGTACATAAGTCTAATAGCTTGCACAGAGAGAAAATGCCAAATAGCAATAAAAAAAATATTATTACGTTGCTTTATTTAAATTCTTATTTTTTTCTTTTATGCCATTTACTTTAAATGGATTTCAATGTCTCTGTTTATTTGTTTAGATTTACGATTCAAATTCAATTGCACTTTCTACAAAAGCGTACAGTTTGGGTATTTTAATATAAACAATTTAATATAATTTTTCCTTAATATAAAATATTTCTTTTGGTGTTAATTTGTTTCGATTTGCAAAAAGCTTTAATGTTCTCCTTTACACTTATCCCTCTAGCCTCGCATTTTTCCATTACACATGTATTTGTAAATTTTATTTTCATGTAAGTTTTTTTGGTTTATTTTATTTCTTTTTTTTTCACCCTTTTTTTTTGTTATTTTCCACTCGCTATGGATTCAACGTATTACAAAACGTGTCCAATTGATTTGACATTCTGACAGATGTTTTGTTTTTCTTTTTTATTATATTTTATGTATTAAAACTAGAAACTATCTATTGTTTTGGCTGTCTACTTTTGCTATCGCAGTGCACTTAGATTTGTTTTCTTTTTTCTTTTATATTTTGTCTGTTTTGTTTAAATTTTATTACTATTATTTCGTAGAATTTTACAGAGATTTAAGTCATCAGTTGCTATTGCACAGAAGAAAACTCTATTAAATTACTATAATCTTATTTCACGTTTTCTATAGGGTCCATCAGACATTTGTAGAATATACAATTGAAATCAAACAATGGCAAATAAAATTTTATAACAGCGTGCATATGTAAATATATAAATATAAAACATAAAAATACAACTAACTAAAGCGAATACATATTTGACATTTGAATTATTGCAAAAGACTAAAATGGACTAAAATAGAAATATAGATGATAATCAGGCCTACAGTGTAGTTCATAGTCTATTAGATAGTTGTAGTTTAGTCAATAATTTAGTACACAGTGTGATCTATAGTCTGGTCTATAATTTAGTAGTTTAGTCTATAATCTACTCTATAGACTGGTCTGTAGTCTGGTGTATAGTCCAGTCTATAGTCTGGCCTATTGTTTAGTCTGTAATTAATTCTATAATTTAGTCTACAGTTTAACGTATAGTATAGTCTATAGTCTAGTCTATAGTTTAATCTGTACTTTAATCTGTAGTCTAGTCTATAGTCTGCTCTATAGTTTAGTTATAGTTTTTATAATTTTTTCTATTGCCTAGTCTTTAGTCTAGTCTATAGTTTAATCTAAAGTTCAGTGTATAGTTTAGTCTATAATTTCGTCGATAGTCCAATCTACAGTCTAGTCTATAGACTGGTCTATAGTTTAGTCCACTGTTTAGTTTATAATTTAGTCTATAGTCTGGTCTATAATTTAGTCTATAACCTAGTCTATAGTCTAGTCTATAGTCTAGTCTATAGTCTATAGTCTATAGTCTATAGTCTATAGTCTATAGTCTATAGTCTATAGTCTATAGTCTAGTCTATAGTCTAGTCTACATTCTAGTCTATAGTCTAGTCTATAGTCTAGTCTATAGTCTAGTCTATAGTCTAGTCTATAGTCTAGTCTAGTCTAGTCTATAGTCTAGTCTATAGTCTAGTCTATAGTCTACTCTATAGTCTAGTCTATAGTCTAGTCTATAGTCTAGTCTATAGTCTAGTCTAGTCTATAGTCTAGTCTATAGTCTAGTCTATAGTCTAGTCTATAGTCTAGTCTAGTCTATAGTCTAGTCTATAGTCTAGTCTATAGTCTAGTCTATAGTCTAGTCTATAGTCTAGTCTATAGTCTAGTCTAGTCTATAGTCTAGTCTATAGTCTAGTCTATAGTCTAGTCTATAGTCTAGTCTAGCCTATAGTCTGGTCTATAGTCTAATCTATAGTCTGGTCTATAGTCTAGTCTATAGTCAAGTCTATAGTCTATAGTCTATAGCCTTGTCTATAGTCTAGTCTATAGTCTAGTCTATGGTCTAGTCTGTAGTCTAGTCTATGGTCTATAGTCTAGTCTATAGTATAGTCTATAGTCTAGTCTGTAGTCTAGTCTATAGTCTAGTCAATAGTCTAGTCTATAGTCTAGTCTATGGTCTAGTCTATAGTCTAGTGTATATTCTAGTTGATAGTCTGGTCTATAATCTATGCGATAGTGAAGTCTGTAGTCTATTCTATAGTCTAGTTGATAGTCTAGTCTATAATCTAGTCTATTATTTATTCCATAAATAGTCTCGTCTGTAGACTAGTTTATAGTTTAGTGTAGTATACAGTCTAGTTTGTAGTATAATCTACAGAGTTTAATTTTTTTCCTTAATGACCATTTCCATCATTTCAAATATTTAGAAATTTTGTTTTTTTTTTCTCCATTTTCCTTTTTTTTTACCCATAAGTGTTCTAAATATGCAAAGAAGCAAAATGTGTTCATTCATTAAGCTTCACTGAACAGTAGTTGTTGTTTATGTTACCAATGCCTCTAATCATAGAAGAAAATCTTAATGAAGAAGGAAAGGCAGAGAGAGGGAGCGGAGAAGAGGAAAACACAAAATCATTAGAAATGCAACATAAAAATCGCTGCGCGTAGCAAACTGTAAATTATTTATGATTATTTACCGTACAACCGATTCAATGAGTTTTTTTGACTGACGACGAATGCGATGATGATGAGGATTTTAATATAGTTGAATGACTAGCTGCTGTTGTTGTAGCTGTTCCACATAATGTTGGTTAGCTGCTACTCATGTCATTATTGAATTTTGTGCAAAAAATCTTTAGAGTGCTAGCGTGCAGTATGGTCATATGACCTGTTAGATTATTTTTTTTTTTTGTTTGACTACGGCATATACGCATATTCCAAACCAGCCAGTGAGCTACCAAAATATATGAACAAATCTCTTTCTGTTTGTCTACCATATTTCGCTTTAATGGTTCATTGTAGTGCATCAATTAAAATTTTGTAATGGGGAGATAGAGAGGTATACATTAAATTAAAACCATTTTATTATACATACGCATTTGTATGTGTTGGTTGTAACCACATTTGGACAGGTAAAGAGTTGCTTTAGGTGCTTCCACACACTCGCCTTCTCTCTTTTTAGTCCAATGAAAAATTTGCCTCATCAACATCTATATAACATACACATGAACGAATCCATAATAAACCAAATTTACCGCAATGAAGATACATTAGTAGACCATAGATGCAGCTTTAAATACATACACTCTCACACTTATAAATGTACATTTAGATCCATAAAGATAGTTCAGAGGTTTAGCAAATATTTTGAAATTTAAATTAAAACAAAACCCAAATTGTAGTTGATACAACAAAAATGCCTGAAGAAAATTAAGTAAAAATATTTTTGGTTAAAGAAATGTAGAATTAAGAACTTGAGGAAATACAGAAAAGAATTTAGTTTTTATTTTTTCCAATATATGAAGCATGAACGCATATAAGGGCGTAGAAATTTTTTCAAAATGTTTTATTTTACCCACAATATATCTTCATCGAATAAATTACTTTACAGACACAATTTTATGGTATTTTTATAAAAATTAGTATGATTTTTTTTCTTGGACTTTTAGGTGCTTTTGAGTAAATGGACTGAACTATTAGACTGTTAGGTAAACTTCAGAATATAAAGAAGAAACTTAAAATTTATGTCATATTTACTCATATTGAAAAAAAAATTGGATTTTCTTTTCAGTTTTCATGCATTAAAGTTAGAACGATTAAAAGGACGCAGATCCATAATTTAAATAATACTAGATGGACCCGGTCCGCTTTGCTGGCCCTTAATAAATATTTTATATATATACTTTATATATATTTATATTTATATATAAATATATTTATATCTATATAAAAGAAACTTGTTTGTACATAACCGCTAAACTCGGAAACTACTTCACCGATTTTGAAAAAGATATATATTCCTCCGATCGTAATTGTCGTTCGTTAAGTCGAATGAATATGAAATCTATTTTTGCGTGCATGCCATAAAAAAGTCTCGTTTGTAGACGAGATACGATTTCAAAATATGATTTTCTATATTCTCTCGAATAATCAATCTGTACGCATAGTAATTCATGCAACTAAACTTTTTATTTGTTTCTCAACCTGTAATATTAAAATATATTTTTGTAGTAATAGTTCCCCTAATGTTTTGTAATAATAAAATAATAATAAAAAAAAAAAAAAAATTTACCAGATGCTGAATTAATCATTTTCAATTGAAAATGATAGCCATCCTCTTCTTGCCAAAACAGTATTGGCTATTGAAGCGCGTCATAAGAACGATGTGTTTCGGAAACACGTTTCAAATGATCATTACGCCTATATAAAATAATATTTCTGGCTTTGAACTGATCATAAACAATTACAATGGTTACTTTATTTATTGTGGGTACATTGAAACGTCTTGTGTGCTCTCCTACTAGTGTTTTATCAGATTTTAGAACAGTTTTGTGATTATCGGATGGCATTTCCTCCATTGCAGTGTTAAATAATTTTACTAACTCATTATGTTGATGGAATAAATTTTGTAATCACTGTATTATGTCATGGGGTACACCCGAAATAATTGCGCATCTGGTGTTTACTTCATCTTCGGAATTGCCAAGAAAATATATTTGAAGAAATTTATGTTGTTGATCAGTAATTGGTAATAATGAACCTGCATTATGATATATTTGATCCTAGACTTTCTGTCCACACCGAATGACGTTATTTGAAAACAACTGTTGTATTTTCTAATATTATTCAGAAAATTTTTTGATTGCGGCATCGTGTTTGTAATGGTTCGGGTGGTTTATTTAGTTCTAACAATTTTAATTTACCATTAACGCAACACATCCCTGGGGCTTCTCTTTTTTTTTTTTTTTTTTTTTTGTATTTCAACGCTTTACAATGGGCACACACTTGATCCATGCTACCAATATCAATATCGTTATGTGAATTGTAATCAACTGTTGGGTCGTAGTTAAATGACAGACGCATAAATGTTATTCAACTAGTGTTATGAATAGCTGTTCTTGCTTGACTGGTTCTTAGACGTTGTTCTTCATTTCGTATCTTGCGTTGTTGCTCTGTGTTATTTTCTCATAAAGATGATACTCGATATCTATTTTCTTCAATTTCTGCTGCACGTTCTTCTTGACTTTGTTGTAAACGTAATGTACGTGCACGATTTGTTCGTCGTGTATTGCGACCAATATTTGCACGTGGTCATGGCATTTTGATTAAATATGTAATTAATTTATTTGAATTTGAATAAATACTGACATGTATGTATGTATGTATGTATTTTTTTACTAATTAACTAAGAAAGGTTATACACCCGAACGATCATTAGTTGGCTTTGCTTTGACATATTATTTTTTTAAGCTTAATAATATTTGTTTGAACGTATTTAATAGCTTTTCAAAGCAAATATATGCAAAAACACCTAATAAAAGCAAAAAAAAAAAAATAATATTTTTAAAAATCGCGAAATTTATTGGACAAACGCGAAACTACACGGAAACACGATTCACGTTCCATAGAAGAAATGTATAAATTTCTTCCAAAATCGCTGCAGTGGTTTTCGAGTTTAGCGGTTCGATAGGTAGGTAGGTAAAGAAGGGTTGCACAGTACTCATAAAAGTACCTGTGCATCCACTCGGAGACCTAGAGGTCCATTGTGAGTCCCTTCGTAAAATATATAGCGAGAATTTATAGAGGAATTTATGGAAAACACCAGGAAAGGAAAATAATAGAAAAAGCTGAGACCAAGAAAAGTATAGAAAAGAATAGGAAAGGAAAAGTGCTACCGCCTTATATCGTTCGCTCTAAGCCAACGACCCCCTCTTAGCCAGCCTATTCCCATGACGAATGCTATCAATCTATAGAGATCGATCCTCGATATACTGCCCAATTTGTCAACGAATCGACTGCCTAACCATTTCTGCCTACTTAGTTGCAGACATGGACAGTGACATATAATATGCTCTACCATCTCTAGCTCCTCATTATCTTCTCACATCCTACAAAGACCGGAGGAACCTATATCCCAATTCCCTGTCATTCCCCCTATGGGACAATAACCTGTCAGAATACCTATCATACCTATCATAGCCTTCAGGTTTCCCCTTTTCAAGCCTAAAAGTAGATTTGTATCTGCTATATCAAGTTTAGGTCATAGGACCCTTGATAATCTGCAGTCTGTTCTACGATTCCATGCATGATTGGTTCTATCCCGAATACACTCTCTAATTAAGCGTTCTCTAATCTAAGTTTAGCGGTTACGTACAAACAAGTCTCTTTTATATATATAGAGATAGAGATATTAATTTCAACAAATTTATTCGAAAAGCAAGTAAGAAATATGCCGGTCAAATGCGATCACCTAATCATGCACTTTTAATATTTATGTAGGGGATCCTTCATCGGTCCTATGGTCAATTATAGACCGGTTGTTATAAGATTTGATGGTATAGTTGCAATTATATTTATGTAAAATATATGTATATGTAATAATATTGTAATATTACCATTTAAATTACATTTATTATGCTCCAAGTTCCCTAATGCAGGTTTTATATGGACCGACTGTGATAAAATTTTGCACTACCCATAAAAACTTCTCGTCAAATATTGTCATACAAGCAATTATATAGTACTTATACACTTTAAAGTGATTTTAGGAATATGAGCTTAAATGAAAGTCATGATCAGTTTTCTACCTATCTGCATAAAATTTGGCACACTGATTTATGCATATATACAGCATTTCAATGAAATCGTGATTAATATAAAGCCTTTATAAACATTCATTACTACTATTGTTACACAAAAATATATGGACATAAGCCTTTATTCCATTTTAAGCCATTTTGAATCGCAAAATTTTGCGTATTCTAATCTGAATTTTTTAGCGACACTTTGCATACAAATAGATGTTTAATAAATCTCTCAATATTTAATATTGAAAAAAGGTAAGAAAACGATTAAGTTTTATGATTTCAGGAAGTTTTTATTTATGGTTTATGCGCCCTTATGCGCATCCATGCTTCATGTGATTTAATTTTAAAATCTTACTTTTGTATGCGTGTGAAAAAAAAAATCCCCAGACTTTAATAATTTTATATTTCGAATTTATTGTTTTCTTTATCCTTTTCAAATGATTGCAGGAGACATATTAAATTGATAAGAAATCCCTTAAAGACTTTTATTCTATTTTTTAACTTTTGTATACATTGTGACATCTAAAACTGCCTGACAATCATTTTGGCGTTTCATTTCTGTTCTCCTTTCTTACTTTTTCTTAACAATTTCTTTTTAAAAGTTAGGTTTCTTGTGGAGAATATAGATGTAGCAATAATACACAAAGTTAGGAAAATTATACAAAAAAAAAAAAAAAGGGTAAAAGAAAAAAGAAAATCCATTAAAAAAAAAAAAAATACTTCTGTATTGTCAAGTTTTGTATAGGTTTTTTTTGTGTATGGAATTATATTCTTTTTGTCACGTTGCTAAATTTCTTCTGCTAACAAATTTTTATAATAGAAAAAAAAAAAATTAAGTATTTATTTTAAAAAAAACTTTAATCATATTATTTCACTTCAACCTTTGGCCACTTAATAACTGCCTAACCTCTTCAATGTTCAACTGTCAGCATATATAATATTTATTCACATTCACATTTATGATGATTGTGATTATTAAATATTTTTAATTAAAAACAATTTGATAATTGTCTAATTTAGTCGTAATCATACAAAAGAACGTACATATTATACAGACAGACAGCCTAGACCACTTCAAACGAAACGCTGTGAAGGTGAAGAAGAAGTAGGGTGAAAGAAAATAATTGCAACTCAATTGAATGCAATATAAAGTAACGACAAATGCAATTCAATATAATTTTATATAAATGACAAGTAGTAGCAACAAAAGCTGTAGCAGCAACAATTTGAGTATTTAATTTAAAACTGACAATTGTATGAAAATTTATAAAAAAGTTTTTTTCAGAGAATTTTTTTTGTTTTTTTTTTTGTCATTTAAGAGCCGAGTGTTTTTTTTTTTTATAACATAAAACCAAAATATTTAAAAGGCCTGACAATAATAAAAACAGTAACAATAATAGCAGCGACAGATGTTATTGAAATAAAAACAAGTGGAAGTGATATATATGCGGCTGAGTGGAATCTTTTATACCCTTCACTAAATATATAAACATATTGAAATTATCTCTTATTAAAATTTTTGCTTTAATCTGGAAATTCACTTAATATTTTTAAACTGATGTTAACCATGACAACGGAACTTTTTTTGTAACATACAGAGTTCCCGAAAACTTCTTGGGTATATGACTTAGGAAGATCGTTCAGGCTATTAGAGTTGAAGAGCTGACTAAAGAAGAGATATGCAATATTTTAAAATCCTTTTCAGTTTTGCAGCAACAATGTTTTGTTTTTCGAAAAATATACTTTATAATTAAATGTTTTAAATTTTGAATTAGCTGTTATCAATATTCAAGTACTTCGGGAAATATTATTGTGGAAGAATTAGCCAGAACTGGTTTTCTTCTTCAAAGTGAAGAAACGTTAGTGGGCATACCGCTGTCATCTTACAGATCAATGATACTGGAGTGCTTGTCCAGAATAGCTCAAGAAAGATAGACAAACGAGTTTGCATGTTCTGTCTCGAGACAGATATGGCCCTAGTACGATCAGAAACGGTTGAGTTTCTTTCTGCAATTGATGTTAGACGAATTAGATCTTTTGTTCGTGCGTTAGGTTGGTTCGATTCCAACCTATTTTCAGACATGTGAAAACAGATTCGCATGAACCATTAGGGTATGCAGCTGCCCATCTAACCTAACCTAGCTGTTATCAGAAATTTTAAAATTTTTTATCTTTGAGGTCCTAATACACAACACCATTAAACTTGACATGCCATCTTATTATCTATATTTGAAATGTATTTACTGGACTATAGGCTTCAAAAAATCGATTTCAACATTTAGAGGAATAGACATGCGTACGGACAGACTGACAGATATATATATTCTGAAAAGTTATTATAACAAACACGTATATTTTTGAATTTGAAGCCCTGTATATATATTTCAAAACTTTCATATAAAATGACAAACCTATATATACCCTACACTTTATGTGAGGGATATAAAATGTGAATCAATAAACAGTGGAAAATAAAACAGGCAAGATGGAAGTTAAAATGTAGCAGACAGAAACTACTAGACAAAGACTAACAAGATAGGAAATCCTGCAAAATACTAGTGCAAAAACCACTTTAACTACATTATTAGCAACAGCAATACTAGTTGCTCAAAATCAACATACAAAAAATAGTTATTGAAAATTCTATTGTAAGGTAGATTTATAAGTATATATTTTTTGGGAAATAATGGTTATATTTGGATCGACTTTGAACCGCGATAGAAACTGAACAACAAAAAATTTCAGGCGTCATGAAATTTATTAAATAAAATATACAAATATGTAAATTAACATTTTTGATTGAAATTTGATTAGAAATTAATAAAAAAATCTAGCTTTTTTAAGATTTTTGCCAGGTTTTTAAAAATAACGGTATATAACATATCATTACCAATACCGTTACCAAAATAAAAATAAATTAAATACCGATGTCGTTACCGATACCGTTATTCATTTCGATTTCCAACCTTGGATTAAATTGATTTTCGGCATTAAAAAAAAGTAAATTAATAAGTAAAAAAGTTTATACAACGAAAGGCAGAGTATTTATGGGAAGCAGAAGAATATATTTTTTTTTTCTCCAAACGCGAAAGTTTGTATATTGTTCACAATATATTGCGTATTAAGTTTTCTTAATTTAAATCTAGGAAAATTACGGTCCCATAGAAAAAAAGCAAATAAAAATATTTTTTTTTCAAATTGTATTGAATTATGCATTTATATAGATTTATATATCTGTATACGAGAGGTTGCTAAAGTCAGAGAATTTAAAGCAAATATTAACGAATAGAAAAGTATTTATAAACTGTTTCAGGAAAATAATATTGTTTATGGTGAAAAATATGTTGCAGATATTGTAGGTGTAGTCATTCCAATCACTAGGAGCATTTAGGTTTTTCTTCCCCACGTCAAATCTTTAACCCATTGGCGAAAATATCTCTTAAAATTGTGACGTGATGGAAATGTTACATTTAACTCCCTATACTATATTTAGTCTAAAGAGTAAGAAATTATTATAATATATATAATTATAATTAATGTATTATATATAATTATATATAATTAGTAAGGAATTATTCACGATATAACTTTTTTTTCTAAGTTTTTGTTGACTTTGTTGTTTAAATTTTGATTTTTAATTAAAAAAAAAAAAAAAAAAAATAAAAATTGATGTCCACTTATTTTCTGTCAGTGCGATTTTAAAAATGTTACCATTTTTGAGATCTACGGTCATGTGTTAGTAATATCAAATACAAATTTCCTTACACCTCCTTTTTTCATGGTTTTATGAGGTTAATTGCGAAATTCTTGATTTTTATAATTTTAAAGTCCTTTAGGGGCTATGTGTAGTAAGTTGGAGACTTGACTTATACTTTTATAGCACCATTCCTTCTTTATAAAACATGAATAATTTGTTCTACATATTACTTAGAAATTTATATAAACTAAAAACTCAACAGAGAAGCATATTTTCTTTGGTCATCAATGGGTTAAAATTGTGACGTGATGGAAAATTTGTATGGTAAGAAAATTATCAACTGTAATATTGGTCTACGACAACGATTCCACTGGTAATTTATTGTGGCCGACGTAACACGCCCAATTAATGGATCAGGCTTCCTTAAACATTAGTTGACATTAAAAATAATTGTTTGGTCGATTCCTCAACAAACCTCAAAACATTTGGCATTTGTTCTTCACCTCAAGGTTTTACCATCAAAAGCCTTTCAGAGGACTCTGGACGATAAATTGCCGCTAGTTAAGCACTCGGTAACCCACCACATTGAAACAAATAGTTCAAAGGTGTACGCAAAACCACGTTGTCTATCTTCAGAAAAGTTAAAAATAGCAAAACAAGAATTTGAATACATGATCAAGTTTGGTATTTGTCGTCCATCCAAAAGTTGTTGGTCCAGCCCCCTACATATGGTTTCAAAAGGTAACGGCAAGTGGCGTCCCTGTGGGGATTACAGGGCACTCAATAAAATAACCGTTCCCGACCGTTATCCTGTTCCACATATCCACGATTTTGCTTACATGCTTTCAGATGTCAGTTGAAGAGAGTGACATTCCCAAAACAGTCATTATTACTCCATTTGGGTTATATGAATTTACCCGAATGACATTTGGGCTCTGCAATGCTGCGCAGACATTCCAGCTCTTCAATAACGAAGTTTTACGTGGTCTTGAATTTTGTTTTGCTTAGATCTATGATGTTCTTGTAGCTTCCGAAAATTATGAAGAGCACAAGGATCATTTACGACAAATATTTCTCAGACTACGTCAATATGGAGTAACAATAAACTGTGACAACTGCGAATTTTGTTGTCATTTAATTTGAAAAAATAAATAAGAAAAAATTTGAACAACGAAATATTAACATCGACAGTTGAATAGCACCATATAGGAGATCCAATTTTGCTAGAAAAACGAAAACTTAAGACTTTTTGTTAGGACTAGCTAGCAGCACTAAAAATTAAAATCCTTGTAAAGAACAAATCAAGTAATTAGGACTTTGATATTGACATAATTTATTGTCTATATCTATCAATTATAAAAAAAGTTTTAATGCCGAAAAAACCAATCGATCATTAATAGATAAAATTATACACAAGACTATAGTTTAGCTGTAGACTATTATAGACTAAACTGTAGTTCGAACTATAGACTAGAACATAAGTTTGTCTGTGGTTTAAAACATGGACTAGATTATGGCTTAAACTGTTAAATATATTTTAGTTTTTTTTTTATATTTTCACAGCCTTTTACTCCCCTAATTTATGTGATTTATTAAAATATCCCAGCACTTATACAATTCCTCTTTTATTTTATTTTTTTTTTTTTGTTAAATTTTCAAATATTTTGGATTATTTTTGAAAAAGCAAAATATAAAAAAATTAAATAAATAAATAAATGGAAAAAAAACTTGATGTGTAAAATTCAACATTGGTTTTCATTTAATGACCACTTGGTCAGTAATATACCAATGCAACACGTTTTATATGCAGTCATTAATGTTGTACAATATAGTATGTGTTACTTTATTTTTTTTTTATTTTTTTATACCATTGAGAAATGAAAATGAACGAGCATTCAATCATTCATTTACTACACTTTTATGAAAATTGTTGCCAGTCAACCAGCCGTTCAGTTATTTAAACATTCTCTCTGTCTGTTCACACATATATATGCTTAAATTTAACTACTTTTAAAGAACATAAATATATACACTCTGCTTACTGGAGGTATAAAAGCTATGTTGTCGTCATCATCATCATCATCATCAGCAGCAGCAGCAAACATTTCTCTATATATATTATTTCAAATTAAGTGCACATTTTAAATTGACGATGACGATGACGATGGCGACTACTATGGCTATGTTTGCCATCATCATACTACTAGTATTGTATTTTCAGTGCAATGGAACAGAACAATTGCAATTATGCCTTTTACGTGTTGGCGTCGTAATGACTCTTAGGAGGATTTATTGTTGCTACACTATGTATTTGTATATTCTTAATGTTGCTGCTAGTATTGGGCTACTGTTGTTGTTATTTAGTATTATTTTGATGCAGTCAAAATAATTTTATTTCTGCTGCTGTTGTTGCTTTTGGTGGACATTACGTGTACATTATGCTAAATTGTATCATTGCGAAAATGTACAGTCGGAGTTATAGTAGCAGCAGATTGAGTAGAGAGAAAAAAAAAAAAAAACAAAATACGAATCTAATAGCCCATGGGGTACTTTGATTTTTATCAATTGTATTTAACATGGTAGTCGTTTGACGGTAGTAGAAGATAGTTGTGCTACATTGTTGTAGATTTAGTGTTGCAACATCAATGTTGTCATGATTCATAGTTTTTTTCTTTCTTTTTTTAGTACTAATAACAAACTACTAATATAATAACCCAATGAATAAAAATTTTTAAGATAGAAGTAATTATTTTTATACTTATATTAACAATTTTACAAGAACTTGAAATGTTTCTCTTTATAATTTAAATTTGCTCCTTTTCAGGCTATTGAAAATCATTCAAATGATTGCAGTTTCCTCTACAATTTTTAAAAATATCACCTTTTAAAAAAGTTTAACTGGTAGCGTATGATTAATATTAATTATTATCATACTTGCTTTATAACTTTTGGTGTAAGGAGAATTCTTAAAGAATTTCTTTTGTGCAACAAAGTAGACACCTTACTTAAACTATATTGTTTAGTTTTGGGACTATTAAACATTTTAAAAATTACATAATTGAAGACTTTTAGCTAATAAAAAAATATATAACATTTTTCTTATGCTTTGTATAGCTTTTTCTTATATGTTTACTGGGTTTCTTTCTACACAGATTATTCGCCCGAGGCCAAATAACACTAAAACGCTAGTGACAAAACCGTATAAGAAAAAAAAACCACAAATATACATTACGGATGCAACGTATGCTGTTTATATCCAGCTACTATTATTTCGAGTAGCAATAAACAAACGAAATTTCATTATACAAAATTGAGTAAAACCAAAATACAAAAAAAAAAAAAAATATCTAATGAAGATATTTAATGGAAGTTGCAACACAGTAAGAGGGATCTGGAAAAAAACTAAAGCCCACA
Source organism: Protocalliphora azurea (assembly GCA_932274085.1). NCBI lineage: Eukaryota > Metazoa > Arthropoda > Insecta > Diptera > Calliphoridae > Protocalliphora > Protocalliphora azurea. The sequence goes on from OW026520.1 coordinate 25,842,647, forward strand.
GCTAAAAGAATCAAATTTAAATCAAATTTAGATAAATGCAAAGAGCAAGAAATTAGATTTTCATTTTAAGCAGCTAAAATTTTAGAAATAAACTAAATGAAAATATGTTTAAGATTATAATTAGAGTAAATAAAGGGGATAGAAAATAAAATAAAATGTAGAAAATAAATAGCATTATGCTGCTTTAAATAATATTGTAAAAAATTTTTATTTTTTATAATAAAACAAATTTTTGGCAAACCTAAGTCTTTTGCTATAAATTAATTTAAATTTAAAATTTTCATTAGTTATAAATTTGTCTGAATTTAAAGTTAGAAAAAAAATTACCGTTTGACATATGATTGATATTAATTAAGCTAAATTTTAAGGTTTTTCCAAATAACTAACTTATTAGCTAAAAACCAGCGTTTGAAAAACTCCAACTGCTACCAGGTTTTTTAGATTAGCTAAAACTATAGCTACTGCAAATAGTCAGTAGTGGTAGCAATAGCATTTATAATTTTTTGCAGTCTACCACTTTCTATAGCTACTGCTAATCACAAAAAAAAAAAAAAAAACGAAATGGAGCAGAAACTGTAAAACATTTAGCTCAAATACGGCAGTTGTTTTAAAAATAAAATATTTGGCTAACACTCCATTAGTGGTTTAATCTTCATAACTACTTACCTTGCATTATTTTTTATTTTTACTGCTACTTACACTGTGCAGTTAATACTAACAAAGAGGTAGCAATAAATTGACAGAGTAGATAGCTAACAGGCAGCAGAAAAGTAGCTTTTTTGAAGCAGCAATAAAAATAGAATAACGAAAAAAAAAAGATATAAACAAAAGTGGGCAAAATACGTTGTTATTGTAATAAGACAAAATTATTCGCGTTTTCTTGTGTTAAGTTTTTATAAGGTTAATATTATTATAAAATGTGTGTGAATATTAGCACATTATTTCCTTATGTTATCTATTAATTGGGTTATTAAGCTTTCTAAACTATATTTTATAATATGAAAGACCATCGTTTTTTTTTAGTTTGTATTACATTTAAATACGTTACGGTATTAATAAATTTTGAGTCTTAAATTAAGAAATCAATCTTTAGACTGATTTGTCATAAAAATAGCACTATTCAAAAAAAAAAAAAAAAAAAAAAAAAAAAAATAATAAAAAAAAAATAAAAAAAAAATAGAAAAAAAAATAAAAAAACAATTATTTGCTCCCTGTGATTTTTCTTTTTTTTTTCTATATAAAATTGGAACGTATTTTTTAAACAACATCAACAATTTTTCCCTAAAAGCTTTTGTTTTTGAGTTATAGCTAGGGTGATCGACAACTATACGTGTTTTACTTTTTTTAAACCAACAATTTATTCAACTTTCTTCTCAAGAATTACAATAAAATAATATTGCATAGGTACATAAAATAAATTTCAAACTTAAAAAATTCATTTCAACAGAAAAGTTTCACAAAGTTCGATACGGATTTTCGATATTTTTTAAATATATATTCACCCCAAATATAGCAAAAATAATCTGGATTAAGAATACAACATCTTCTTGAAGCCTTATCGAAAACAACAAAAAAAAAAAAAAACTATATTTTAGTGTCCAATAAAAAAAATCTAAGTAAAAATAGTAAATGAGGGTAGTTAGCTATAACTAGGGTGATCGATGCGAGTTTTCAACCGGTTTTAAAACCGGGTTTTCCTGGCTAGATGCCGCCGTTTTTTTCAAAATGTCATTTTTTCGAATGTCGAATAATCTGGGTTTTTTAATCCAAACATCTTTTTTTTCGATTTATTTAATTTTTAGTATTTTTTGTTATTCTCCCATTGCATTTTATTTGATAATTTTGAAGATGATGAAGAAAACAATATTTTTGATTTAGGCCATAATGTTTGTTTAAAAAATAATTTAAAAACTATTATAGGCCGACTTAGATCATGTGCTAAAACCTTTAATAAATCGCCCGAAAAGCAGAAAAAGCTACAGGCTTACGTTAAAGAAAAGGAAAAGAGGGAACTTAAACTAATTCACGATATGAAGCACCATTGGAATTCCATGGCGAAAATTATTTCTCAAATCTTAAGAATATATAGGTGTATAAATCTTTTAGACTTGTGACAGTTACCTTTTAATAAAAAGGAAACTAAAATATTGAGAGAATTAAATAATAGCCTGAAGCCTTTATAAATTGCAGTTAAACAGTCATCTAAGAATTCAACTACTAGAAACTGAAGGGATTTTTATATTTGTCTTTAAAAGCCCTTAAGAAATTGAAAACCCATTGGCAGAAGTTTTAAAGCTTTAAATAGATTATTGCACAATGGAAAAACGTCAGCATTCTATACGATGGCACACAACTTCTGGAGTTTACAATGACATCTACCTAAAGAAGTTCATTCAAGGAAATCTTATAAAAAATCATGTATTAATTTTTTGTCAAAATAATAAAATTGTATATTACAAAAAGTAAAGCTGTTAGCGGTCACTCAGTCAGGGCCATAGAAATGCTCAATAAAAGAAAAAAATATATAGGAAACAAGAATTGTGTCGACCAGTAACACTAGTATTACCATATAGACTTGTATGGGTTTTTAGTATTTAAACGAACAAAAAAAGTCCCAAAATTTACTCAGAAATATCAAAAATATTTTTCGAGATATTGATTTATGACATTATACTTTTTTCTGAACAATACCGTTTAATTTTAGATTTTTCATTAATTTTTATTTTTTCTGAATAAATTTTATTCCTTTGTACAACATTTGTTTCTATTTCAGCTTCTAATTTTATATCAAATTATCTGATTTTAAGAGTTACATGAAATATAACTGTATGCGTATGATTAATATTAATAATGATTCCATTTTACATTTTCCCTAATAACTAAAACATAGAAGGAATTTTTAGGAACTTTTAAAAAAAGATAATATCATACAAAAAAACTTGGATATATTATGGCTAAAATATTGGCTGCAATATAGACTAAGCTATAGCATAAACTTCAAAGAAAGCTAAAGAATAAGCCATAAATTAAGTTATATATTACGCAATATATGATACTATAAGCTATAATATAGACAATATTATAGACTGATATGGAAACTTAAAAAAATGCACTAAAGAGAATCTAATTTTTAGACTAATTTAGTCTAAATATTATTAATTTTCTGCACATTGTTCTTCGTCAAAATTGCAATCTTTAAACTAAATGATTTATTTTTAAGTAACTCATTCGCTTATTATTTTAATATGTTTATAAGTTCCTTTTATTTTTCAGCTAAAACTTTTTTCAAAAGTTCTTAGTTGTTCTTTTTCTGTTTTATCAAGTGAAATAATTTCTTTTGAAGTTCATAAAATTTGGAAGACGAATTTTTGTTGTTGATTTGTTATTATTATTTCTGTTAGTTTTCTTATTTGTTATTGCTTTTATTTTTTCTCGTAATAAACTTTTAATTTAAAGTTAGTAATTTTCTTTTAAATAAGTTGTTAGTTTTATGTTATCGCAATTTTTCTTTACACAACATTACAGTACAATTTTTTAGCATCAAATTGTTTTCCTATTATTTTTTTTTAATAAAAAAGTTTAATGCAAAACTATCTAAGATGTAATAGTTTTTCAAGTTATTAAAATAGAATTTTTATTTTATTTAGTTGTAATATTTTACTAAACTAAAAGATATTTTTGCTATCAGATATAATAAGTTCTTAAATATATATATATATATATATATATATATATATATATATATATATATATATGCAAAAATAATTTACAAATTATTTATTTCTGTATGATGTCATATATCCCATTTTCACTCAATTATAAATGTTGCTTTATGTAAATCACTAAACCATTATATTGACGTTGTTATACTATTGAAATAAAAAAAAAAAAAAAAATACATCTGTTTATAATCTTACAATCACAATAGTTATTGACAATGATTTTCGCTTGTAAATATTGTGTAATTTAAGTATTTACAATGGAAATGAAGTACAATAATTTCATTGATTATATAGTGGTTTACACTAATAAGTTTAACAATGTTAGTGTGTATAGGTTTCAATTTACAACTAGCAAGTTGCTATTTAATTCAGTTGTTATATCCACATTGGTTTGCGTTTTAGTTTTGTCGATTGAAGTAGTTACTAGCAAGTGGTTAGTATAATTGTCAAATCTCAGGGAGTGAAAACATATTTAAAGAAAACTTTCATATATAAAATTTGAATGCTGAGACTATCGTCTAAACTATAGCAGAATCTATCCTTATTACTATACCGGGGTCTATGCTCTAGATTATAGCTGAGTCCTTAGTCTTGACTATAGTTGAGTTCATAAAGTTGACTCCATAAACTCGACTATAGCTGACTCTATAGTCTCGACTATAGCTGACTCTATAGTCTCGACTATAGCTGACTCTATAGTCTCGACTATAGCAGACTCTATAGTCTCGACTATAGCTGACTCTATAGTCTCGACTATAGCTGACTCTATAGTCTCGACTATAGCAGACTCTATAGTCTCGACTATAGCTGAGTCTATAGTCTCGACTATAGCTGACTCTATAGTCTCGACTATAGCTGACTCTATAGTCTCGACTATAGCTGACTCTATAGTCTCGACTATAGCTGACTCTATAGTCTCGACTATAGCTGACTCTATAGTCTCGACTATAGCTGACTCTATAGTCTCGACTATAGCTGACTCTATAGTCTCGACTATATCTGACTCTATAGTCTCGACTATAGCTGACTCTATAGTCTCGACTATAGCTGACTCTATAGTCTCGACTATAGCTGACTCTATAGTCTCGACTATAGCTGACTCTATAGTCTCGACTATAGCTGACTCTATAGTCTCGACTATAGCTGACTCTATAGTCTCGACTATAGCTGACTCTATAGTCTCGACTATAGCTGACTCTATAGTCTCGACTATAGCTGACTCTATAGTCTCGACTATAGCTGACTCTATAGTCTCGACTATAGCTGACTCTATAGTCTCGACTATAGCTGACTCTATAGTCTCGACTATAGCTGACTCTATAGTCTCGACTATAGCTGACTCTATAGTCTCGACTATAGCTGACTCTATAGTCTCGACTATAGCTGACTCTATAGTCTCGACTATAGCTGAGTCTATAGTCTTGACTATAGCTGAGTCTATAGTCTTGACTATAGCTGAGTCTATAGTCTTGACTATAGCTGAGTCTATAGTCTTGACTATAGCTGAGTCTATAGTCTTGACTATAGCTGAGTCTATAGTCTCGACTATAGCTGACTCTATAGTCTCGACTATAGCTGACTCTATAGTCTCGACTATAGCTGACTCTATAGTCTCGACTATAGCTGACTCTATAGTCTCGACTATAGCTGACTCTATAGTCTCGACTATAGCTGACTCAATAGTCTCGACTATAGCTGACTCTATAGTCTCGACTATAGCTGACTCTATAGTCTAGACTATAGCTGACTCTATAGTCTCGACTATAGCTGACTCTATAGTCTAGACTATAGCTGACTCTATAGTCTCGACTATAGCTGACTCTATAGTCTCGACTATAGCTGACTCTATAGTCTCGACTATAGCTGACTCTATAGTCTCGACTATAGCTGACTCTATAGTCTCGACTATAGCTGACTCTATAGTCTCGACTATAGCTGACTCTATAGTCTCGACTATAGCTGACTCTATAGTCTCGACTATAGCTGACTCTATAGTCTCGACTATAGCTGACTCTATAGTCTCGACTATAGCTGACTCTATAGTCTCGACTATAGCTGACTCTATAGTCTCGACTATAGCTGACTCTATAGTCTCGACTATAGCTGACTCTATAGTCTCGACTATAGCTGACTCTATAGTCTCGACTATAGCTGACTCTATAGTCTCGACTATAGCTGATTCTATGGTCTCGACTATAGCTGAGTCTATAGTCTCGACTATAGCTGAGTCTATAGTCTCGACTATAGCTGAGTCTATATAGTCTGAAGTTGAGTCTATAGTACAGACTATAGACTATAGTTAAGTGTGGATTATAGCCTCAGCTATAATCTGACTATAGCCGTGTTTATAGTCCAGACTAAAGCTGTGTTTATAGTTTCGACTATAGCCGTATATAGCTGTGTTTGTAGTTTGTAGACTATAGCTGTGTTTGTAGTCCAGTCTATAGCTGTATAGAATCAGCTAGGGTCTATGGTCTAGGCTATAGCAGAGTGTGTAGTAGTAAACTTAAGTTATTTGGTTTTTAATGCACATTTTTTTCTGTAGAGGTTGTTAACATTTTTTTAGGATGGTTAACAACTTTTAAACATAAACATTTAATTGTAGTAAAATTTTATATTTATTATTATTTTTTTTAATAAAATTGTTAAGAAAATATGTTGTATGTTTTATATTTGTTTGATATCTTTATTTTATTATTCTTTTTAAATTGATCCTTTTTTCCTAAGATCAATTGTAAGAGGATTTCTTTCTTTAAATATAAATTTATTTGACATCTTTAAACCTTTGTTTTTGCATATATGCTGTATTGTTTGATTTCTTATTTTTTTTCGTTGATATTAGTTTATGTCAATCTAATACAACATTTGTAAATCCCAGTAACACAGCACTAGTAGCATATTCAAATTGATACGTGTAGCATTCAAAATAATAGCTAAATGAACACATAGAACTTGTTGGGATATACGTTATTTGAATTTTATAAAATTGGTACGAGTAAAATGACGTAGAGGAAAGTATGAAGGGAAAATGTTTAATGATGGTTAAGGAGTATAAGGTATATACTAGTTATCTGATTTCTTGTAATTCTATGTCTGCTGTGTTAGTTTTGTGTAATTTTTCAAAGAATTAGTGCGTCTTAAATTCGCCTTTTACCTTCAAAGTATTTTTTTCTCTTGGAAAGGTTTTGAAAACTAACTTTTTCCCTACAAGAAAAAAAAAATTCAAAAATAGAAGTTATTTTGTTTCTTGCCAACGTGTTGGAATTACGTTCATACCTACACATAAGTTCACAAAAAAAAAAAACTAAAATCTAAACAAAAAACAAATAACGAAATACTAAAACAGATATGATTGTGCCAAAAAGGTAAAAATCTACAACAGATCTCTACCCAAAAAAAAAAAAACCAACAAAAAAAGAAGCAGCAACGTAATACGACGTGCCGCTTTAACAATTGTTTATTTTACGCATTCTAAACGTTAAACGCGGGCGAGTTACGTGATTTGTTTGCACAATAATGATTACAAATGTAACAAAATTGCAAAAGAAACAAAAAAAAAAAAAAAACAACATTTTCTACTAATAGAGTTTATGTAGTTTTCTTCCTTAAACTTAAGCAACCTTCTAGTTCAAAAACAAAACAGAAAATACTTATAAAGTATATAAGATACCAAAAACAGAAATCCTTCTAGCAGTAAAAAATCAAATAAGGAATCAAGTACAGGCTTAAATTCTCTAAGATGAGATTATTTTTATGCTACAAATGTTCATTTATTTTCCTGTTTGCTATGAGGATTTTCCGTGTTATAGTGTTATGTTTTCAAAGAAAAGCCGGTGTAAATACAGTGAGCTTAAATAAATAAAATACAGCAAAAGAACAAAAATCACAAAAAAGTAAAAACCAGCAATAAGCCACCCCCTACTATATCATCATTAATCATTTATGTTATTTTTAATTTTATTTTTATATGTTTTAAATTTTGTTTTCCAAATTTGTTCGTAAAATTTTCTCTCTCAGTATGTTTGTTTATAGCTATGTACATATATCTAACAGGTATCAAATAAAACATAAAGCACAGTACCTATCGTTAACTTTAAGTGCTAAATACGTTACTTATAATAAAATATTCTAAGTACACGTTTAATTAACAACTTCTCACTTTAGTTTTCTTTATAAATGCGCAATAAAAATATTAAAAAGATATTCTTAAGAAAATAAATATGGCGTGGAAATGTTTAAAAGCTAATAAATTTAAAAGTGGGATTAATATTGAAAACGCAAAAATATTTAATGTATTATTGAAAAAAAGGAAATCTAAAGTGTAGACAAAACTGACTATAGTCTATAGCACATACTATGGTCTATAGTACAGACTATAGTCTATAGTACATACTATAGTCTATAGTACAGACTATAGTCTATAGTACATACTATAGTCTATAGTACAGACTATAGTCTATAGTACATACTATAGTCTATAGTACAGACTATAGTCTATAGTACATACTATAGTCTATAGTACAGACTATAGTCTATAGTACATACTATAGTCTATAGTACAGACTATAGTCTATAGTACATACTATAGTCTATAGTACAGACTATAGTCTATAGTACATACTATAGTCTATAGTACAGACTATAGTCTATAGTACATACTATAGTCTATAGTACAGACTATAGTCTATAGTACATACTATAGTCTATAGTACAGACTATAGTCTATAGTACATACTATAGTCTACAGACTATAGTCTATAGTACAGACTATAGTCTATAGTACATACTATAGTCTATAGTACAGACTATAGTCTATAGTACATACTATAGTCTATAGTACAGACTATAGTCTATAGTACATACTATAGTCTATAGTACAGACTATAGTCTATAGTACATACTATAGTCTATAGTACAGACTATAGTCTATAGTACATACTATAGTCTATAGTACATACTATAGTCTATAGTACAGACTATAGTCTATAGTACATACTATAGTCTATAGTACAGAGTATAGTCTATAGTACATACTATAGTCTATAGTACAGACTATAGTCTATAGTACATACTATAGTCTATAGTACAGACTATAGTCTATAGTACATACTATAGTCTATAGTACAGACTATAGTCTATAGTACATACTATAGTCTATAGTACAGACTATAGTCTATAGTACATACTATAGTCTATAGTACAGACTATAGTCTATAGTACATACTATAGTCTATAGTACAGACTATAGTCTATAGTACATACTATAGTCTATAGTACAGACTATAGTCTATAGTACATACTATAGTCTATAGTACAGACTATAGTCTATAGTACATACTATAGTCTATAGTACAGACTATAGTCTATAGTACAGACTATAGTCTATAGTACATACTATAGTCTATAGTACAGACTATAGTCTATAGTACATACTATAGTCTATAGTACATACTATAGTCTATAGTACAGACTATAGTCTATAGTACATACTATAGTCTATAGTACAGACTATAGTCTATAGTACATACTATAGTCTATAGTACAGACTATAGTCTATAGTACATACTATAGTCTATAGTACAGACTATAGTCTATAGTACATACTATAGTCTATAGTACAAACTATAGTCTATAGTACATACTATAGTCTATAGTACAGACTATAGTCTATAGTACATACTATAGTCTATAGTACAAACTATAGTCTATAGTACAGACTATAGTCTATAGTACATACTATAGTCTATAGTACAGACTATAGTCTATAGTACATACTATAGTCTATAGTACAGATTGTAGTCTGTATACAGATTTTAGTTTCCACGCTGTGGTCTTTACTTTCAGAGCAACTGACCATATGGGAGCAGCGTAAAGTCTAACTGAGCTGACCACCGTGGTTATAATCTTCCTTTTGGATTGCATTGGTCCACCAACAGTTAGGGCATCATTCTTTCAAAAGCAGCTCTAATATTTGCTGCTTTGTTAGCAGTATTCCCTATATGTGCCCTGAAGTTAAGACTAGCATCTATGAGAATTCCCAAATATTTGAGATGGGATTTTGATGTCTCTCTTTTACGCCTGCTTGTAACTAATACAGTCTCCGATTTATGTTCGGCAAGTTCCAACCCCACACTTTTCATCAAGTTTCTAATAGTCCATACTACTTCATTCGAGATTAGCTCCACTTCGTCCGTGTATCTTGATGAAACCGTAACTGCTATGTCATCTGCAAAACCTATAATATTCGCCTCTTCTGGGCTGCTAAGCTCTAGAACATCGTTGTACATTATATTCCACAATAGTGGACCAAGCACAGAGTCTTGTAGAACTCCTGCAGTGACATTGTATGTTACGACACCTTCGTCGATTTGGTAACAGAGCTTTCTGTTTGTGAAATAGCTTACTATTAATCTTGTTAAATACGCCGGTATGCCGATTCTGATAGGTTTTGAATTATTATTCCCCAGTTCGCAGAGTTAAACGCGTTCTTTACATCAAGCGTTATGATAGCACAGTACTTCCTACTTGCTCCCTTGCCTCCTATCGCCATTCGTGCTGTATCTATTAACATACGAATTACATTGATGGTCGATCTAGCTTTTCGAAACCCAAATTGTTGATTCGACAGACTATTTCTTTCCTCAACATTGGGTAGCAATCGATTGTGTATGATTTTCTCCAGAATTTTCCCTTTTGTGCCGAGTAGAGATATGGTATATAGGCAGAGGGATTGCCTTGTGGTTTATTGGGTTTTGGAATTAGCACTAAATTTTGCCTCTTCAAAAACTTTGGAAATACTGCTTCCTTTAGACATTCATTAAATACATCCACGAACGGTTTCGTTGCTATTCTAACTGCCAACTTAAGCACATTATTTGGAATTCCATCAGGTCCTTTATTTGCTTCGATTTTCTCTGTTATTTAAAGTAGAACCTCTTCTGTCACCAACGGTATGGATTCTATTGAGTTCATTCTTGTCACCGTACTTATATTGTTTCCAGGAACAGATTTTTGAATATCTTTCCTTGTTAGATGGCACAACTTGGATGTGGGGATTATTTAACTTTAAAGCGTGAGGTTACCACCCTGTACGCCTTTCCTCAAGGATCATTATTTGCTTCTAGACATATATTTTTGAAGCTAGTTTTCCTGCTTCTTGAAATAGCAATTTGAAACTCTCGCCTTGAGGTTTAAAATTCGCGACACACTTCTTCGAACTTAGGTCAGCCCCTAAGATATTTGATTCGTCTTTTAGATCTTATACACAGCGCGCGGAGGTTGCTCATTACCGAGTTCCACCAGTAATTTGGGGGAAAGTTTCTCATTATTCTTCGCTTTAGCATAGCGTCGCCATATAACCTTTAGACTCTCGATGACATTTGATTCACTTTCTCCAATGGTGTACTATTCAGTTGAAAGTTGTTTCCAAATTCCTGGGTAAATGTTTTTTTGTCAAGTCTATACTATAAACTATAGTCTATAGACTAGAGTCAATAGTGTATAGGCTAGGTTTATAGTCTGTAGACTATAGAGTGGCGTGCATTCGCTCTGGCAACTATCAGATATATGGACGGGAGTCCCTTAAATGCATAGTTGCTGCTGTGAGGCCAAGTGGCCAGCTTGTCCACAAATGCAGCATACTCCTCCTCGGGCATCTGTAGCAGCTCGGAACAGCATCATGTAGGCGCACCAAAAAGCTGAACCACTTGATGTAGCACCGGCCATTATCCAGCAAACGCTGCATGGCCTCGCTACACCCTTCCAACACCACATTTGCAGGACTGTCTGCAGACTTCCAAGGGTTAGTTACTAGCCGCACAGATTTCCGAAACACCTTAGGAGTCATATTTTGCTTGAAGTTCCAAGCATTGAGCTCCTGCATCTGGTGACCTCCGGATTCACCCGCTGCACAATCACCTTTGGTCCAAGCATGTCTTTTATGGACACCTGCAAACCAACCTCTTCAAACTTCTCATTGGCAGCAAAAGTTGTTCGACATTATGAAATTCTTTTGAGAAGATGTTTGACGTCTTGGGGAAAAAATGAACACTCAATATTAAAAAAAAATTGGAAATTTGTACACGCTGTGATCATATGTCAAACTTTGGCTTAGTATTTACTTATTGCACAAAAATTGTGGTAAAATCTCAAGGGAGAAATGAAATTGTTGCTTGTGAGAATCTCTTGGCTAGGCTATTGTCAATTCTATTGTCTAAGCTTAGAATATGGTAAAGTCTATCCCCTATAATATGCTCCAGTCTATGGTTTAGATATTGATGTAGTTTATGGTCTAAATCATGGTTTAGTTATGTTATACACTGTGGTATTCTACGAGGTCGAGAATAGGGTCTGGCTATAGTATAATAAACTGTTCAGAATATAGTTTAGTAAACAGTTTGGGCTGAAATCTAAACTATGGTTCCCAGCCGGAAAAATAAGAGCTAAAGAGTCTAATTAACAGCCACAAGGCATGCCACTCGCATTACAACATTCTTTCTTTTTTACACGGCATATTATTGGAGGCAAGGATTTGATCTTAAATAAATATGCTCTCTTATGTGAAATGCTGTTACAAAATAGTCTGAAATTGAATTTAAAAAAAAAGATAGTCCTGTCTTCATTAACGATACTTGAAATAAGACTAAATGATCGCAATTAAAAATATTTCCATTTGTAATGATAAAGTTAATAAGTGAATAAAACACCTTTTGTTTCGCACCTAATGAAAGCGAAACTACAATACTAACGATTTATTTTAAGGAAGACGAGGCTTTCTTTGAGGAATTTTAAGGTGGAATGTGTTTAAGATTTTTTTTAGAAAAATGCGAAGGCATTCATGAAGCACTAACATATTTTCCTACTGGATTTAGTCTGCGATCAATTCTATGGTAAGTGTATAGCTTATCCTAGTCAATAGTATTAATTAGCCTAAGTTCTTGTCTTTTTTGCTTTAGTCTATGATCTCATCGATAGGTTAGTCTTTCATCTATTGTCCAGAATTTGGCATAGTCTGCATTATAATCTAAGGTTTAGAATGATGCCTGTATTATAGTTTTGATATAACTTAAGCTCTAATCTATGTTCTGGTTTTTGACATAGTGTGTGTTCTAGTCTGTGGTGTTTTTATAGTTAGTAAATTATTTAAACTCTGTTCTAGTCTGTCTGAAACAAAACAATCATAGTTAAATAAATATATTAGAGACTATAAAAACAATACCAATTTATATCACAAATGTGCGTGCATTTAAATGTTTTAATTATTTTCTAATTAGAAACATAATTCTGAAACTTTTTCTAGAGCATTTTTTTTTCTCAACATTTACGGATTTTATGCTAAACAAGAAGTACGTACCTTTTGCTGTATGATCTAATTGCTATGCAATAAAGTAAATTGTTCTTTAACTGCAAGGGAATGTAGAAGTAAATTGAAATAAAAGTGTAACAAAAATTAAATAAACTAGGAAAACTTTTTGATGAATTCCATTCTTTCTCTACTCAATATGGTAGCTTTTTTTAAACACATTTCTATTTTTTATTTTATTTTTTCGTTTTCTTTTGAATAGTGTACATTAAATCAAGTTATGTTAAAAAAAAATGTTATTTTCTCTAGCACGAAAAACAACGCATAATAATTTTTGTTTAAGTAAAATTTTCCAACATTAGCATAAGAATAAAATGTTTTTGAAAATAATTTACATAAATAAAGATGAATAATATGAGAACAATTTTAGAGGTGTGCAACTAATATTTTATGTTGTGGTGATAAAGATAAAGTTTTTTTTAATGGGGTTTAATTTCTAAAGCATTAAGTAGAAATGGAAATGATAAAAAGCAACAAAAATGTATATCTAATTGTTCTATTTAACTTATTTTGCTTTTTAATTTTCTTTCATGACCTTTCCCAATTTCCTTTAAATTGTCTAAATTTTATTTTATATTTTCAATATATTGAGTACCGAAAATAATTTTTACTTTGGTACATAAACATTAACACGTATTACTAAAATTGCGTGTCGGTCCTTACTTATATTTATAAATAATAAATTCCATTGAATTTAGTAATAAAATATTAAACACAAGACCTTAAATGCGTACAAGTAAACCTCAGGGAATGTTATATACAAAACTACACTTTAATTTCTTATAACAAATTTATTCAAATACATACATTCATTAATACACGCATATAAAATAACAGAAAGAAACAGAAAAAACACAACAATAAAAATAAACAAATCAATTTGCTAACAAAAATACACATACTTAGTTCTAAATACATATATATATATATATATATATATATATATATATATATATATATATATATATATATATATATATACATAAATATAAAGCGCATAAATATATTTTCCACATAAACACCATAACACCATATACAAAAGAGAACATTTTGTACATGTATGTATGTTTTGCTGTTATTGCAATAAGAGGGAAGTAAAAATTAAGCCAGTTAGAGTTTCATTGTTGTTTAGTTTCTGCATAAAAATTGCTGAGAAACGAATATAAATTTAAATTGCCAACGAGATGATCCTAAATGGAGAAAGATATGAAATAGGAAAAAACGACCGAAGTGACTTTCAAAACCTATAACGTTCGCCTCTTTTGGAATGTTAAGCTCTAGAACATCGTTGTACATTATATTCCACAGTAGAGACCAATCACAGAGCCTTGTGGAAATCCTGCAGTGACATTGTATGTTACGATACCTTCGTCGGTTTGGTAACAGAGTTTTCTGTCTGTGAAATAGCTTACTATTAATCTTGTTAAATACACCGGTATACCGATTCTGTTTAGCTGTTGAATTATTATTCCCCAGTTCGCAAAGTTAAACGCGTTCTTTACATCAAGCGTTATGATAGCACAGTACTTCCTACTTGCTCCCTTGCCTCCTATCGCCATTCGTACTGTATCTACTACCATACGAATTGCATCGATGGTCTGCCGATTCGACAGACCATTTCTTTCCTCAACAATGGGTAGCAATCGATTGTGTATGATTTTCTCCAAAATTTTCCCTTTTGTGTCGAGTAGACATATTGGCATATAGGCAGAGGAATCGCCCTGTAGTTTATTGATTTTCGGAGTTAGTACCAAATTTTGCTTTTTCCAACAGTTTGGAAAAAATCTTTCCTTTAGACATTCATTAAATATATCCACGAACGGTTTCGTTGCTGTTCTAACTGGCAACTTAAGCGCATTGTTTGGAATTCCATCAGGTCCTGGAGCTTTGTTGTCTCCGATTTTCCTTGTTATCTGAAGCAGCTCCTCTTCTGTCACTAACGGTATGGATTTTGTTGGATTCATTCTTGTTACCGTATTTATATTGCTTCTATGTTCCGGGAACAGAGTTTTAACTATCTTCCCTAGTAAGATGGGACAAATTGGCTGTAGGGACTTTTTGCCTTTAAGGCGCGAGGTTACCACCCTGTACGTCTTTCCCCAAGGATTGTTATCTGCTTCTAGACATATATTTTTGAAGCTGTTCTTTTTGCTCCTTGAAATAGCATGCTGAAACTCCAGTCGGCACCTAAGACGTTTGGTTCGTCTTCTAGCTCTTATACACAACGCGCGGTGGTTGTTGATTTCCGAGTTTCACCAGTAAAAGTCTATAGCCTAGTCTATAGTCTAATCTATAGTCTAGTCTATAGTCTAGTCTATAGTCAACTCTACAGTTCTACCTGTAATCTGGTCTCGAGTTTACTTTATTTGCGATTTGTTTCAGTTTTTTTTCAATATTTTTTCTCCTGAAACCCCGCTTGTGTTACACCGGGGAGACTTGATTGTATCATTTGTTCTGAAAGCTCTTAAGAGAATTTTGCAAACAAAGATTGAGTTGTTTTTTATGTGTTTGCCACTTTTTTCTTTTGTCAATTTATTTGCGCAATTTTGGGTTACACGTTTGTAGGTTGAGAAAATTGATCTGTCAGGCAGGAAAAACAAAACAATAATTTGGTGGTAATTCCACTTACTCTTAATAATGACTTAGCTGTGAGTATGTTTTTAAAAGTGATGGGTAATTTATATTGTGTAGAATTTTTTTATTTGTATCCTACACTGAAAGAAGTGCTAATGCCAAATATTTCCATCGATAGCAGAATACTACTAAAATATACTTTTTATATAAGCAGCAATTACTTCCAAATATGTGGTCTTTTTTTAACAAAATTGTTTGCAGTTTTGCTCAGTGTATAAATTTTTTTTTTCTACTTAATTTATTTTTTGCTCGTTGCGCTTTTTCTGCTTTAACAAGTTAGCTTTAATTTTTTAAAGGTCTCTCTCCTCCCCAAACATGTCTAAATCTTTCACTGGTGTGGAACAAATTTAACATACATTCGGTTGTTCTTTAGGTGACATTGAAGAATATTTATTAATAAAACAAAAAAAGCAAAAATACCAGCTAAGCAAGAAATTGCCTCAAAAAAAAAAAAAAAAAGAAAAAAAAAAGAAAAAGATAAAGAAAACAAGAAATTTGTTAAAAAAAAATATATATATAAACAAAATCATACATTAATTAAAAAAAAATCATGTTTTTTCCATTTTTATTAAATTTAAAGACAAAAAACTTAAGAGGTTTTTAAAATATTAAAAAGAAGTTGATTTAAAAAAGAAAATAAATAATAAATCAAGCAATAAACAAATATGTAAATATCACCAAAATATGTCATTGTAACTCCTTTTTTAAGGGCTAAAATTATTTACTAATATTAACATTTTGTAATAATTTGGTTGCTTTTTTTATAGAAAATGTCAGACTTCAAGCTACATGCACATCTTCTCAGTTCTGAATTTTTTCAACTTAAAGTATCTTATTCCTTAAAACTTTATTTTTTTTCAGAATTCCTGTTTTCTACGAATGTACCTCCTTTTCACTTTAATTTTTTGTTATATTTTAGTAAATTCTTATTTTTTCGAAAAAGAATGATTGTATTAAAAATAATTCCACTCAGTTGAAAATAAAGCAAAAAACAAAAAAAAAAAAAAAAAAGAAAAAGAAAACAAATTCCTTAACTCAATGAAATTCCAAAAAAAAAAGAAAAAAATTAACTAAATAAATTCTTAATCATTTCCCCTCTTCGAACCCAACTTGAAGTTTTTGTATAACTCAAATATCACTTTTTCGTTTTATGTTGCATGATGTAAGTTTTCTGTTAATGGAGAAACCAAAGAGCGAGAATCTGAATGTCTTTGAGAGTTAAAAAAAAAGTAATTTTGTTTTCTACGGTTTTTGTTGTCAAAAAAAAAAAAACTACTTAAATGACATTTTAAAAAGTTAGCTGACATACTGTTAAGCGTGGTACTGAACACGTATGCATGTGTGCGGAAGTGTAGGTTTCTAGACCACATTGGAACATAGATCACGTTTAAGTTATGACATGCTTAAACTGTCAGCGATTTAGGAGAAATCTTGAAGTTTAGGATTGTTTTTAGATAGCAAGGAAGATGATTAATTAGGAATTAGGAGAACTGATATAAAAATTGTAATAAAAATAATTTTAGTCAAAATCTACACAATAGATTATCCTACAAATGTCTATAGACCAGATGATATAGTCTAGTGTATATATACACTAGTCTATAGAATACTCTGTAGTCTAGATTATAGACTGGATTATAGACTATGCTATATTCTGAACTATAGACTCTACACTACAGTCTCAACTACACACTATGCTATAGTATGGACTATTCAATATGCTATAGTCTGTACTACAGACTACGCTATAGTATGGACTATTTAATAAGCTATAGTCTGGTCTATAGGTTATGCTATAGTCTGAACTATAGACTATGCTATAGTTCGGACTATAGACTACGCTATAGTGTGAACTATAGACCATGCTATGGTCTGGACTATAGGCATTGCTATAGTATGAGCTGTAGACTATGCTATGGTCAAGACTATAGACTACACTACAATCTGGTCTATAGATTATGCTATAGTCTGGATAATAGACTATGCTATATTCTGTTCTATAGATTATGCTATAATCTGGATTATAGACTTTGCTGTAAACTATAGACTATGCTATAGTCTGTAGGCTATGCTATAATCTGGACTATAGACTATTCTACAGTTTCGACTGTAGACTATGCTATAGTCTACACTATGAACTATGCTATAATTTGATCTCTAGACAATGCTATTGTCAGGACTATAGACTATGCTACAGCCTGGACTATAGACTATGCTACAGCCTTTATTATAGACTATGCTATAGTCTGGTCTACATACTATGATATAGTGTGAACTATAGTCTGGACTACAACTATGCTACAGCCTCGAATGTGGACTATGCTATAGTCTGGACTATAGACTGTATACTGCTGTAGTCAGGATCATAGACTATGCTATAGTCTAGACTTTATACTATGTTATAGTCTAAATTAAAGACCCATATATTGCCTGGGTTGTGGCATAGTCTATAATATAGACTATGCTACAATTTGGTTTATAGTTTATGATATATCCTGAACTATAGATTGTACTATAGTCAGAACTATAGACTATGTTACAATGGGGACTATAGGCTATATTATAGTCAGAACTATAGTCAGGACTGTAGAATATGCTACAGTCTGGTCTATAGACTAAGCTATAGTCAGGACTATAGAATATGCTACAGCCTGGACTATAGACTATTCTATAGTCTGGGCTTTAATCTAGTTTTATCAATTTCATAAAATGATTGTAGTAATTTTTATTTATTTTTTATATTTACTTTCAGATTTCATTATTAAATTCTACAGAAAATCAGGGTGAGTTCTAATTTTATTTTTTATTAGAATTTTCCTAAGACAGAAATTTTGTTGTACTTTATAAAAAGTAAATTTTGTAGCAAAAAACGAAAAAGTTGTATGAATTGTTTAAAAAAAGAAATAAAACTAAAGCTCATTGTTATAAATAAAATAAAGTATTTTTCGATTGTTCTTTAAGACAATAAGGAAAAGCAACAGCACAAAATTAAAAATTATGTACAAAAAGAAAAACGAAACGTAATATGAGGATAATAGACATTTTAAATAAAATGTATAAAATTGTTTAAAGAAGAAAAGAAGAAATTTATATTATAGATAAAGAAAGTGAATAAACCGGTGAAAACTTTGCTTTTGGAGAAATTGAAGGGAGTTTTGAAAAAAGTTCCAAGAATTTAGAACTGAAGGTAGTATTATAGCAGCAAAGAAGAATTAAATAGTGGTTCATTTTAAATTAATTAAATTTTAAAGATAAAGTGCGCATTTATTTTGTTTTAAAACTCAACAATTGTAATATTACCGAAAAATTTTGTTTTAGTAAATTTCGATTTTAGATATAAAGGCTATTTTCCAACTAGTTTTTTGATTCCGATCTGTTAAAAAATTTATTAACAAGAGAATTTTTTTAAATGTGTTTTATATTATTTTGAATGTTTACCCCATTGCAATAGCATGGTAATACTCCTGTCTCTCTCCCTCTCTCTCTCTCCTATTTTCCTTTTTCAAATTCTTATATTATCTTCCGTTTGCCACAGCGTTGGACTTACGCTGAGAGTGTGATAAAAGAAAGCTGTCAAAAAAGAAGCGCTCACAAGAAATGCCACAAAGAAACCCAAACAAAATATACAATCCTTATTAACCTGTAAACACAAAAAAGTGGCAGCACAAAAATCACCAATAACAGTCCACAAACGTTGACACAAAGGTGCCCTTCTCAAATCAGTCGATGAGGGTGTTGCATTTGTCTCTATAGTAATGACATTAAAGGGGGGTAGCACAGGGCGCTCTATAGATACAGTAGGGGTTGATAAGGGCTGCTCGTTTATAATTTCAATTAAAGGCTTCTTAACGATCTCCCGTTGCGAGTCATAATGTGAAACACAAGCATTATCGGCTTGAGCATAGTTATTTAAAGAATTTGGTTGTTCAGAACGGCTGGTTAAGGAAGAAACTTCCATGAATGTTAAGTCATTAAAGCTATTATTATCAGTAAGTTGGGTTTGACAGCCAAGAGTTTTGAGTTCACAACTGCTGGTGGCAATGGAGATAGAGCGTGCTATGAAAGGTTTTATTATTGAACGCTTTTTTAAGAATTAATTTCTTTACAATTTACCGTTTTTTGTTATGTTTTCCAAGTCTTTTAGTTCTATTTCCTGTTGTCTTAAATAATCCTCAAAATTTTGTCGGGCAATCAGTTCCTCACTGCAGACACTGTTGGAAGCAGAACGTGGGACTGGTTGGTGTAAAGAAGCACGATCAATTTGCAAATCTGGAATTAATGACATAATTATATAAAATTATAAGAAAACTAAAATCGTCTGCAGTATGTTAAAAAAAGCTCTAAACCAAAAATGAAACGTTATCGATAATTTTCTATGAAATTACAAAAAAAAGAAAAAATTATCTATAGTTTCCTATATAAGACTTAAATTATCAAAACATCGCTTATCTGTGATTACTTTTAATATTTATCAAAAATCTATGCTTCCCCATGAATTTATAAGAAAACTAAACTCGTGCGTAGTTACTTAAATAAAGCTGAAATGTACAAAAATGCGTTTATCTGTAATCACTTCTAATTTTCATAAAAAATCGATATTTGCATACGAGGACGGATCAATATGTCCATGACTTTTCGAACTTCCCTCGTAGTTACATGAAATGCGACACTATTCCCATCAACTATCACCTGTTAGTAGACTACTGTCAAATTTTGAGCAAGTGTCGTCATTTAATTTGCGTTTAACAGCTGTTCAAAACATACAACGTGTATTTTTTTTTTAAATGGAAAAAAGTGAGTTTCGAGTGCTCACTAAACCATCAAACAAACAAAGGAATAGCTCGATAAATACTATGGAGACTCTGCACCATCGATTTCAATGGTAATAAAGTGGTTTACTGACTTTCTTTGTGGTCGCACAAGTACAAATGACGCTGAACGTTCTGGACGGCCAATTGAGGTCAGTATACCCAAAAATGTCGACAAAATCCACGATATGGTGTTGGCCGATAGAAGAGTAAAAGTGCGTGAGATAGTTGATACCATAGGCATTTCATATGTCAGTGTGGCTTTAAACGATCAGCTGGGTTTAAGAAAGTTGTCTGCAAGATGGGTGCCGCGTTTGCTCTCAATTGACCATAAACGTAAACGTGTGACAACTTCAAAGTATTGTTTATATTGTACTTCGGAGACCAAGCAGCAGTATAAACAATGGATTTCTCCTGGTGAACCTGCGCCGAAGAAGGTCAAGGTAAATTTGTCTGCCAATAAGGTGATGGCAACAGTTTTTTGGGATGCACGCGGGATAATCCACGTCAATTACCTTCAAAAGGGAAAAAAAATAAATATTATGTTTTTCCCTTTTGAAGGGAATATTATGCCAAACTTATTAGACCGATTTAATGAGGATTTAAAAAGGAAACGACCACATATGGTCAAGAAAAAAATATTTTTTATCCAGATAATGCAACGGTGCACACGTGTGCAGTCTCAATGGCAAAACTCTATGAATTGGGCTACGAATTGGTACCTCATCCGCCATATTCTCCGGATTTAGCCCCTAGTAACTACCTCCTATTTCCAAACCTAAAAAAATGACTCGGTGGAAAGAGATTTAGCTCCAATGATGAAATTATTAACCAAACAAATGCCTATTTTAAGGACATCGAAATATCCTATTTTTTACGCAAAGTAAATGACGACACCTGCTCAAAATTTTACAGTAGTCTATTAACAGGTGATACTTGGTGGGAATAGTGTTGCATTTCATATAACTACGGGGGAAGTTCGAAAATTAACGGACTTATTGATCCGCCCTAATATCATAATAATAAAAAAACTAAAATCGTCAATAGTTTCCTAAAGAAGGCTGAAATCGATCACTAATAATTTTCATAAAAAAATCAATATTTTTATATAAAATTACAAAGAAAACTAAATAAGGCTCAAATTGATAAAATAGCGTTTATATGTGATAACTTCTTATATTCCTCAGAAATCTATAATTTTCTATGAATTTATAAAAAAAATAATAAAATTGTCCGTAGTTCCTTAAATACAGCTCAAATCGACAAAAAAGCGTTTATCTGTGATCACTTATGATTTTCATCAAAAAATCGATATTTTCATAATAAATCACAAGCAAAACTAAAATCGTCTGTAGTTTCTTAAATGAGGCTCATATTGACAAAATAGTATTTATCTGTTATCACTTTAAATTTGTATCAAAAATCGATATTTTCATATATTTTTATTATCCTACCTTCTGTTTTCTTCCCCTCTTTCAAATACTCTTCATATCTGCTTCTGTGTTTTAAAGGTTCTTGAAATTCATATTCTCTTGTCATATTCACACTTTCAGGTCTTTTTCTTTTAATGCCACTCATTTTTAGTTCTCTGGATGTAGCAGGTTTCGCTGCTAGATCTAAAGTTTCTAAATTTTTAGTAAAATTATCAAACATATCCATAATTTGTTCGAAACGTGCGGAGATTTTTAGATTTTCTGCAGCTACATTTTGTAACTCCTCTTGGTGTACATGAGTTTTTGGAAACTTATTTATCTTAAGAAGAGGCATCTCTACACAACCGTCTCCTTCAGTTGCCTCCATTTTAGCCTCAGTTTCTTTAGCATGTTTTTCTTTTTCATTTATTATTAAAATCTCTTTTAAATTATTGTCCGGCTTCAGATCTTTTTGATCTTTTGTTTTCAGATTTTCTAGTTGCTTCCAGTTTTGTTTGTCTGTATTTTGATCATTTTCAAATTGCACATTTTTCTTTTCTTTGAAATTTTGACTATCAGTTTCGGTGGCTGTAGTATGTGTGCCTTCAAGTTGTATTACAACTTCACCAGGATCATTGGTTGTAATTATTGTAGTATTATTGAAACTGTTGTCTTTCGCTTCTTCAGGTTTCAAAGGATCCATTTAGAAAATAAAAAATAAAAGCGGTTTTTGTTTGATTTGTTTTTTTAAATTTAATAATTTTTTTTTATCTATGACAGCTAACTAAACTGAAAAAAGTTTCAAACAAAATTTTTAGTACAAAATATGAGTCTTCTTTTACAGATTTTACACAACTAAGTTTTTTGTAGAAACTATCGATTTTTCTTTGAAAATTATAAGTGACCAGAGATAAAAGTTATTTCCTTAATTTGAGCCTTATATGCCGTTTAAATTCGTTTTTAAATTGAAAAACTTCAAGCAAATTTCTAGTTTTTCCATACAAAATAAAAACCACTGTCAACTAGGCTTTATGAAAAACTACATAAAAACTGATAAAATATCTATTTACGAAACACCCTGTTCACTGATTTCACAATTATAAGCTTTCATATATGACAGAAAAATTAAAGTTCTATTATTTTTGAATGAAATCATTTATTTAAAAAAATATTAAATCAATTATATTTAAAATATTGCTTAAAAAAATTAAACCAAGTTGAATATAAGAATAAAACAAATAAATCAAAAATTCTTCATGTCAACAAAAATTCCGTAGGGATGAAAACAGTTATGTGAACGAATTGGTTTTCAAAAAAAAAGACAATTATTTTTAATTTGATGTAAATGTAGTATGAAGTTGGTTTTTGAAAAACTAATATCGAATTTACACCAAACATATACTATTTGGTTTTTGTGAAACCCGAATTTTAAAAACCAGGTCGTTTACATACCTCTTTTTCTTCCTTTGCGGTTTTTGTGGACGTATATAATCTTTCATATATATGTATCCAAATCGAATTTTGTTTACTTTTGTTGTTAAACAAGTTTTTAATAATAATTTCAGAATAATTCATGCACAAAATTTATCAAACAGATAAAATAATTGAAGAAATTTGACAATTTTATTTTGTTTATTACATATAAAAGCTTACTGCTCTGAAATCAATTGAACAGGCTGTATCAAATATAATTATTTTAATAGTTTTTATTTGGTTTTCATAAAAAATAAGTAACAATGGTTTTTGATTTGTATGGGAAAACTAAAAAAATGTATGTAGTTTTTCAATCAAAAACAAATTGAGGCCAAAAACTACTAGTTTTTGTTTGGTGTAAACGGATTATGAATGTAGCAAACCAAATCTTTTACAGACCTTTTTTCTTTCGATGTGGTTTTTGTTGATGTATTTTATTTTTCACATTTTTGTATTTGGATAAAATGTAATTTACTTTTGTCATTAAAAATGTTTTTAAAAATATTTTAAAACTAATTTACACACAAATCTTACAATTTTCTTTCTTTCTTCATCATATAAAAAAGCTTAATTTTCTGAAAGCAACCTTACAGGCTGTATCATAAATATTTATTTTAGTAGTTTTTATTTGATTTTTAATAAAAACTAGATAAAAATGGTTTTTGATTTTTAAACAAGAACTAAAGAAATCTGTGTTGTTTTTAACTCAAAAACCGAATGAAGCCAAAAACTACTGGTTTAAATTTAAATTATTCAAGCTTTGGTTTTTATGTTTTTGCTTCTTTTTGATCACTCACACCCCAAAAAAGTACATAGTGAAAGGGTAAATACTTTTGGCTTCCTATTTTTATTTCTTTTTTCTATAAAATCAAATTTGAGAAACATCCCTTGATATATAAAAAAATATCCTCGAAATGTCAAAATATGATCCAAATGGGATAAATATGCTCTAAATATATTAAAAAAAGCTATAATGTAGGAAATGAGGGGAACGGTAGGAGAAGATCACCTAGGTTGACAAGTTAGGGATTGACTTTTAGCGTGTTGAGTTTAGGACAAACGGAACGTGATGGAATCGGGACAGGGATGTTATAGATAGAGGAGGAGTGTCTTATAGTTTGTTGAAGCGAACATTTAACTTCCAATAAATAATTTGTTATTTTGATAATATTAATGTTAAGTTTTGAAATGTGTAAATATTATAGTTACTTAGCATATAAATAAATATTATAAAGAATTGAGAGTGAAGCTGTATTTTAAATTGATGATAAAAGCAACAAAAGTTACAAGCAACTAAAGTATAAGCCAAAATACTTTAAAACTACACAAATTGTTGCCAAAGTGAAATTTTTGCATGTTTTACATCAAGATCAATGTTTAATCAAGATCGATACTAAGTAACTATTATACAAACATTGATTTTTATGTTCTTACTTATTATTGAGCACTCACACCCCAAAAAGAGTACCGAGTGCGAGGTAAATATTTTTGGTATTGAGATATTCCATTTTAAATTTAAAAAATGTTAACCCTTGGTTACCGATCTAGATAAAATTTGGTTGATGTGTAGAGGAGGATACAGAGGAATGTAAAATGAATTTTTTTCATTTTTATTTTGAGAACTGTGTCAACTCTATATCTTTGAATGTGATTAACATATTTATTTAAATGACCATAACTTTTGTTATATAAAAATTTTGAAAATATTCTTATTAATATATATATATATTTTTTTTTTGTAGGAATTTTCGTATTACATCTTTATTTTTTTTATATTTTTTTGCTAAGCCTTATCGGTATACTTACTACAGAGAAAATTTCAGAGAGGTCAACATTTTTAAAATTAAAATGAAATTACGCTATTCCATTCCATTCTCTTCTATTCTATTCTATACTCTTCTATTCTATTCTATTCTATTCTATTTTATTCTATTCTATTCTATTCTATTCTATTCTATTCTATTCTATTCTATTCTATTCTATTCTATTCTATTCTATTCTATTCTATTCTATTCTATTCTATCCTATTCTATTCTATTCTATTCTATTCTATCCTATTCTATTCTATTCTATTCTATTCTATTCTATTCTATTCTATTCTATTCTATTCTATTCTATTCTATTCTATACTATTCTATTCTATACTATTCTATTCTATTCTATTCTATTCTATTCTATTCTATTCTATACTATACTATTCTATTCTATTCTATTCTATACTATACTATTCTATTCTATTCTATTCTATTCTATTCTATTCTATTCTATTCTATTCTATTCTATTCTATTCTATTCTATTCTATTCTATACTCTTCTATTCTATTCTATTCTATTCTATTCTATTCTATTCTATTCTATTCTATTCTATTCTATTCTATTCTATTCTATTCTATTCTATTCTATTCTATTCTATTCTATTCTATACTCTTCTATTCTATTCTATTCTATTCTATTCTATTCTATTCTATTCTATTCTATTCTATTCTATTCTATTCTATTCTATTCTATTCTATTCTATTCTATTCTATTCTATTCTATTTTTTTATAAAATTACATTTTAAAAACATCCCTTGAGGTATAAAAAAAAAATTATCCTCGAAATGTCACAATATGCTCCAAATGGGTTAAATATGCTCTAATAAAAGAACAAAATTAAAAAAGCTATAAATATGTAACAAAAATCGCGAAATGCAAAAATAAGCCGATAAGGGTAAAATATGATCTTGCAATGACGCCTAAATTATTTATTTGTTCTGAAAGGGATAAATATTTTATGAATATCTTTATTCAACATACAGCAAAAAAAGTGCAATTACATATTTGTGGTTTGCCTGATTACAAATAATCACAAAAAAAACATTACTATTCTATTCTATTCTATTCTATTCTATTCTATTCTATTCTATTCTATTCTATTCTATTCTATTCTATTCTATTATATTCTATTCTATTCTATTCTATTCTATTCTATTCTATTCTATTCTATTCTATTCTATTCTATTCTATTCTATTCTATTCTATTCTATTCTATTCTATTCTATTCTATTCTATTCTATTCTATTCTATTTTATTCTATTCTATTCTATTCTATTCTATTCTATTCTATTCTATTCTATTCTATTCTATTCTATTCTATTCTATTCTATTCTATTCTATTCTATTCTATTCTATTCTATTCTATTCTTTTCTATTCTATTCTATTCTATTCTATTCTATTCTATTCTATTTTTTTATAAAATTACATTTTAAAAACATCCCTTGAGGTATAAAAAAAAAATTATCCTCGAAATGTCACAATATGCTCCAAATGGGTTAAATATGCTCTAATAAAAGAACAAAATTAAAAAAGCTATAAATATGTAACAAAAATCGCGAAATGCAAAAATAAGCCGATAAGGGTAAAATATGATCTTGCAATGACGCCTAAATTATTTATTTGTTCTGAAAGGGATAAATATTTTATGAATATCTTTATTCAACATACAGCAAAAAAATGCAATTACATATTTGTGGTTTGCCTGATTACAAATAATCACAAAAAAAACATTACTTTGTTGATTTGAGCGTTATTTAAGAAACTAGAGACGATTTTAGCTTTTTTATATACTGGTGCATATTCCTTTAAATGCATTTAAAATTTTTGTTTTTCTTTGAGGTATATTCGCTTCTCTTAAACAAAAACAATGTTGTGTTGTTACAGTAACTCGCGTTATAGCGATACTTTCTTATGTAAGAAATATCTGTTTCTTTTGTTGTTTTCTTCAATTTAGCAATCAGAACATATTAGTGATCATTTCAGTGGAATATTTCTATAAACGCAGTCGAGAAAATTTTGTTAAAAAGATTTTAACAGTTTTAGTTGTTTGTTTCATTTAAGGTAAGTTTCTGATGACAACATCTTAGTTTACTGGAAATATTTTTGTTTTAATTGGGTGAATTTCATCAGCTTAAAGAATGCTCAAAGAAACTTTTCTTATAAAGCAGAAAGAAATCGATTTCACTTTTTTCCTGATCAAGGCTGTTCTCACAGAGAAATTGGACGAAAGATAACCATCCGAAAGAAGTTATTTGAGGCTTTCTTAAGATAGGCTCTCTTAAGATAGATTAATAAAATAAAAGAAGAAGCCACCCTCAATAAATTAAATGCTACATAAATAGAAAATAAATTTGACCTTTCTGTCACTTCCAAATATGTTGCACACATTTTGCGAACAGATGGTAACATAAAATGGAGGAAACCAAAATTTAAGCCAATGTTAAAATAGCATTATAAGGAGAATCGTTTAAAATTTGCGCTCAAATACATGAAATGAATAGATGAGTGGAATAAAGTAATCTTTTTGGATTAAAAAAAAACAAAAATCCCGATTCATATCCTGACTACTGGCATGATTTGAGGTCGAAGGAAATTCCTATGTCGAAACGCAATTTTGTTGGAGGCAATGTTATGGTTTGGGCAGCCTTTTCAGCTGCAGGAATCAAATCAAAGATATATTTTGTTTCAACTAAAATCAACAGTGCAATTTAAAATGAACTGTTGGAAGATGATTTTCTCCCATTTATGGATGACAAAATAAATGAATATTGCATATTCCAACAGCATAAGGCAGCAATCCATGTCTCGAAGCAATCTAAAATGTGGTTTGAGGAATATAGTATTCCACTATTGGACTAGCCGTCGTGTAGTACCGCTTTAGATCCAATGGAGAATTTGTGGGGGTACAATCCACAGAATGAAACCATAACGACAATAACGGAGTTAAAACAAAAAATTAAGCAAGAGTAGAAATTGATATTGATTTTTTTCAAAAATTAGTCGAATCAGTGCCAGATAGAATTTTTGAAGTTACCCAAAACAAAGGTTCATCAACACATTATTAATAATGCTAAATTGGTTCATTAGTTAAAGTGCGTATATAGGAAAATGCCATAAAAATGGCATTAAACTACTAAAATTACAATGAAAAAAAAAAAAAAATAATGTATATTTTAAGTTTTTTGTTATTAATTTTTTAAGTGAAGTCAATAAATAATTAAAAAAATTGGCCCTATTTTTGGTAACTTGATTAAAACAATTGATATGCGTTTAATGGAATATGCACCAGTGTAGTTTTATATGAAAATATCGATTTTTCATGAAAATTATAGGGATTTCAGCCCTATTTAAAAACTATAAACAATTTTAGATTTTTTATAATTTTTTTATTTCCTTATTTCATTTTAAAGTGAAAGAAATAATTTTTTATCTGCTTGTGGCATTAGTTTAAAATTACTATTTCTTTTCTTTTTTCATTTCCAGCATTTTTTATTGCTCACCGTGTTCAAAAATTTGTACTTTTAGCAAATAAAAAATTCTTTGAAGAATATGAAAATAGAACTAAGAAAAACAACAACGGAAAATCCCTTAAAAAATATGTTAAACAATTTCCGTTCTTTTTACTAAGATTTTTTGTTAGTACTATTCGTTCTTTTTTTGTTTTTTTTTTTTTTTTCTTATTCAAATATCTTTGAGCTTATGTTTAAGTTTCATTTCTTTGCTCCCTCTATTTTTTAAGCTGTATGTTTATTGCACCTGCAACAAATTACATTTTTGTTTGGTTTGTCATATGAGTGTGTATGCATAACTAAACTCCTTCTAAGTATATGTATGTATGTGTTTGCAAGAAAATAGCACATTCTGCATTTATACCAATAACCTGCACATGTGTCTTTATTATGGTGCGACATGTCAAAAGAAATTGTTTGTATTGCTGCTGTTGTTTCTCCTGCTGTTTGCATCTAAATAAGACTGAAATAAGACTGAATTGTAAGAGGTTTATTTAGAATGTATACGATTTTATTATTCCTTTTGTGTGGGAGTTGTTGCGAAATAAAAGAAAAAGTGCTTAGAAATACAGAAAATTGCATATTTTTGCCACAATAAATATGGCTTGGCAATTTTGAAAAAAAAAAACGAAATAAAGAAATAAGGATTTTGATAAGATTGTATTTATTTATATTGCTGATAGAAAGAAAAAGAAATGGGTATAAATTTAAATAAGAACAAGAAAGACTTCTTTATTGTATTTCTATTTTATTATTTTCGTTAAACGGAAATCTCTGCCTTAAAAGTTTTAAAGTATTTCATTTTAATTATAAAAATGAAATAATTTTATTAGTGAAGCGTATTATTATTATTATTATTATTATTATTATTATTATTTTTATTAATTTGATTTACCAAGCAGTGTTGCCAGTTTGGCCTTTTTAAGGCTAAATCTAGCCTTCTTTTTTGTTTTAGCCTCTAACTTTTCGCATTTTTTGATTCCTAAAATTGCCATAAAAAGGCTAAAATTTTAATATTTCAACAAATAGGAATATAATTAATAAAAGCAACTATTAATTTTAGTTTTTACAGAATCATCGATTTAAACATTTTTGCGTATTCGCACAAAAAATCGAAATTATTTATATTTAACAAAAATTTTCGTCTGCGGCGTCTCATTCTCCAAATCAAATATAACTTAAACTCATTTTATGGACTACTTAGTTAAATATTATATTTGTTTAATAAACTACATTAACCATAGAAACTATTTATAAATATAATTTAAAAAAATCGTATATAATTGAAAAATCACCCAAAAAATTTGGAAATGATTAATCAAAAAGGAATTTTGAAAAAAAAAGAATCAATTCAATTTAAAACATTAGGTCATTTTTCATATGAAATATAACCCAAATTTGTGTGAGAAATTTGTGGACAATTTTTAGTTGTATCATCAAAATGGATAAGACACCACGAATGCTGATGAAGTGTGTAGTGGCAGAGAAAATACGTATTCCATTCTGCTCTGGTATCTAATTATAGTCTACAAAATCTGCTTTGGTGCTGCCAAACAGAGACAACAAGACAATTTACGATTACAAACTTGCTTATGGTCCGTCGAACCGGATGTCGGCTTACGACATTACTGTAACCACATCTATAACAGCGTTTATGACGCTACGTTCAATCTATCTTTTATTTTCCCCAACCGCCTGGTGCTGCTCAGTCCCTCAAAATTGCATTCAGTGCAAGGCGGGAGCCATATTTAGGTTTCAACGAAACCAAAATGGATAAGACACCACGAATGCTAATAAAGTGTGTAGCGGCAGAGCAAATACGTATTCCATTCTGCTCTGGTATCTAATTATATTCCACAAAATCTGCTTTGGTGCTGCCAAACAGAGACAACAAGGCAATTTACGATTGCATACTTGTTTATGGTCCTTCGAACCGGTTATATCGGATGTCGGCTATATCTATAACAGCGTTTATGACGCTACGTTCAATCTCTCTTTCACTTGCCACAGCAGCCTGGGAAGAAAGTTACAGTGATTTTCTTCAAAAATTTGTCGAATCAATGCCAGATAGAATTTTTGAAGTTCTTCTGCTCTGGTATCTAATTACATTCCACAAAATCTGCTTTGATGCTGCCAAACTGAGACAACAAGGCAATTTACGATTGCATACTTGTTTATGGTCCTTCGAACCGGATGTCGGCTATATCTATAACAGCGTTTATTACGCTACGTTCATTCTCTCTTCATTTGCCCCAGCAGCCTGATGCTGCTAACTAAGTCCCTCAAAATTGCATCCAGTGAAAGGCGGGCGCCATATTTAGGTTTCAACGAAACCAAAATGGATAAGCCAATACGAATGCTGATGAAATATGTAGCGGCGCAGAAAATACGTATTCCATTCTACTGGTATCCAATTGTAGTCCCCATACTCTATTTTGGTACTGCCAAACAGAGACAACAAGGCAATTTACAAGTGCAAACTTGTTTAAATTCTATGTTTTATTTACCGAATAAGAATTTTTTCTGGAACTCCAGTTGAAAGCAAATGTCTTTCAAGTCTTCAATCCAGTGCACTTGTATTGCACTTTAATTCAATGGCGCTCTCCTGTAAAACGGAAGTTTAAATCCAAGTCAAATTTATTTTTCATGAAAGTTTATAGCTTTTCTCAAACTTATTTCTTGTTTAAAATATTTTTATATTTGAATTCCTGGCGGATTCCAGTAAAATGTTCCAAGGCTTGAATTTTTTATACTTATACTTATTGGGTATAAATTTATTATAATATCTTAAAAAATATCAAAAAAAAAAAAAAAAAAGATTTCAAATAAAAAATATATTATCTTTTTTCTGGTTTTATTTTTTGATGCATTTAGCCTTTTCTGACCTTTTTTAAAGTCGTATGTCTGTTTAATTTATTAAATTGTATTCTTTCTCTTAGCTTTAAATTTCAATCAAATATAAGTATTTTTTTCTTCTGGTTTATAACTCTATATTAAATTTCAAAAATATTTTTTGCACTTAATTTCCTTCTTGGTAAACACACTCTAATGTGTTTACATTTGCTTAGTTCATACTAGATATTAAAACAAAACTACTGTTTATGGTTTATATAGTACTTTTCTACTTCGAAAGACTAGCGTACAAACTAGAAATATAAAAATTTTAGTATATACTTAAGACAACATTGTCTAAACAGCCAAAAACTAAAACTTTAGTTTTACTGCTTTCCAAAGCAAATATATGATATTTTTTGCTTTTAGTGAAGTTTTTTTTATGATCTTTTATGATGACTTTTTTTTGAGATAGTTGCTTTATATTTGGTGGCAAAACTAATTACGTGACCCCAAGAAAGAAAAAATAAATAATAAAATAATAATAAAAGAATAAAATATAAAAAAATATACAAAAATGGAGAAGAAAACGAAGATGCTTTCAAAAAGAAGTTGTATATTGTTCCTTTTTTTATTAGAGTCTTAAAAAATATAAAATTTTCGTATGAATTAAAGTTTGTTTAAAAATAGTTAGGATCTTAAAGGAACAGCGTAATGTTATAGGTTAGGTAAAGCAGTTTGCCACCAAGGTAACTACGGCTCACTTTGGTTCTAATTGGTCTCCTTTTGTTACCTGTAAAGAAAACTAAAAAGATGAAATATGAAAGGAGCTAGGGGAAAGAGGAGGAGGCACAGAGTAAAGAAGTTTAGATTAGAAAGTGACAGTAGTGAAAGTGGTACATAAAAGTGTCGCCGAATGGATAAAGATTACAAAAAAAAAACAATGCACAATCTAGGGCCATGATACAAGGTCTTTTAATCCTGAGACCAACCGCATACTCTTATGAAGGAGTTAATGTCTTCAATGCTACTGTTCAACAGTCAGTGAGGCTGTCAATAGATCTTTGCCCTAAATAGCGTATTCGTTCACGTTCTCCAGAGTAGGACATATATAGAAGAGGTGGAAAATGGTTTCCTCCTCATCCTTGCTTCGAGTCTCAGCCTATTGGCGTGGGTTTTAAATCTACAGTCTACCGAGACCGCAGCTACAATGTTTCTCAGTTGTAATCTTGAGAGACGCAACAGGAAAGATGACCTAGTTGAATCCTGTTTAGGCCATACCATCCTGGAAATCTGGCATGTGGGCTCGTTTTCTCATCTGTGTTGTGCTAAGTCATGAAGTGAGATTTAAATACATTTCTTGCAGGCATTAGGTAGTTCACCTACTAATGCCTGCAAGATGCACCGTACCTTGCTAATTCATGGGTAGTGTTACTGCCATGCACCTACTTAAATGCGATTCTCAAATGTAGCGCCATCTCATCCGGACCTGATAAGATGTAGTATATAGACCTGTCAGGGATTTGATGGCAGCTTGGCTGTTAGTAAATATTACGATGTCTCTTTTGCTGGAGGGCCCACCATCACCATTTGTGTTCTTAGAACCATCAGTATAGATGCATAAATCACCATCTGGAGATAAACCTGTTGAACCCTTAGTAATGGAGAAAGTGTAGAACCTCGAGAGAAGTGGTTTGGGAATGCAATAGTACATAAGTATAAGGAGAACCTTAATCGTTTCTATTATACTTGAATGTCTGTACGTCCTGTATTGTTAGCCTTGCAGACGTAGTGCGCATCTCACCGCTGATAATAAGTCCCATTATGCGGAGGGCTCCTTCGAGTTTGGAGCAATTAGAAGCAGTATCGAGTGAGTTCTACCATACTGATACTCCATAGAATAGAATTGATTTAATGACAGTCTCATAAATTCATTTCACGTTACCGGGATTTAAACCTTATTTGATTTCTATGGCCTTTCTACAGCCATAGATCGCTGTCATAGCTTTCAATGTTCTTGCTTATATATTAAGCTACCGGGACAGTTTGTTATCCAGAATTGTGCTCAGGCATTTAGCACTCGTAGACAGAACGAGTTCAGTACTACTTAATCTTGGTAACCTAAAGTTTGCGATTTTGTACTTTCTTGAGAACAGCACGAGTTCCATCTAGAAAGGATTTACGCTTAAGTCACTGTTGGTACTCCAATCATTAAGAAATTTAAGCGCTGTCTAAATCCGCTGTGATAGCATATCTAAATGATAACCATTTGGGAAGCCCAAAGAATCCATTTTTGTAAGCAGTTTGTTCACAACCAAGTTCCAAAGTAGAGGTGATAGTACTACTCCCTGTGGAGTGGCCCCTTTTACATGACGTTGAATCGTGGCAGTGCTCATGCTGGATTTAAGGATCCTAAGGTTCAGAAGATTAGAAACAAATCTAATCACTGATTGGTCCAGCCCCAATTCTTCCAGGGCCTGCCGAACAGATGTTGGTTTGAGATTATTGAAGGTATCCTCTATGTCCAAGAAGGCCGCCAGCGCATAGTTACCGTATTCAAGAGATTTTCCTATTATCCCACGATCGAGTGTAAAGTTATCTCAACCGATTTGCATTAAGTATAAGCATGCTGAGAACGAGATAGAAGATTCTTGCCGATTGACATTCAGTTAGTGTTTCCAATGTTTTTAGCAGAAAAGATGACAAACTTATAGGACTATAATTCTTTGCCGTTTTAAATGAAGTCTTGCCTCCTTGCAGTATATTAGACTAAAAAAAATTTCAATAATTGATTCTTCGCAAATTGTTATTCTTCAGTTAAGTAAAAAAAAGTAATCAAATTGACATTTGGAATTTGCTGAATTATATACAATTTTTTTTTTTTTTACTTGTGGACTGAAACATTAATGAATCCACTTTTTGTGCATTATAATTCTTTGGACTTTTGCCAAAACAACTTAACTCAAATATTAAAATTTTTCAGGAAAGCTCAAAAACTGTTTAAAACGTCATCAATTTGTATGAAAAAATACATTTTTGGCCAAATATATCTTCAAAACTAAAGTCGTAGGAAAATATCGATTAGTGCAAATGATGTGTCTTTAATATGTTAATTTAATAATTAAATAATCTGAAAAATGTTTGATCTTGACTTAGAATGTTTTGGCAAAAGTCCACAAACTTAATTCTTTTCAAAATTTTCTTTCTAAAGTCTTTATCAAAGTTATAATTTAAAGTCGGAAAGACAGACATCGCTGAAGCGGTTAAACAAAATGTTTGTCAAAATTTTTAGACTTAAAGATAATTATAGCTCTTAGCTTTCATTTATTGCAAACCATATTTCAAATTCGTTTAAAGAAGAAATCGTTTAGAGAAGAGATAAAGAAAGCGCCTTTTTGCGATTGGTATGTAGAAAGATATATCAAACGATGGGTATTCGTGAATACAGGAAAAATATTTATTAAATAACCATAAAAGTGTTCCACTAGTAATGGAAAATCACAAATCTAGTACTTTTTGCAAAAAAAAAAAAAAAAAAAAAAAAAAAAAACTGGTGCATATTGCTATAAACGCACTCAAGTTTTTTTAATCAATTTACCAAAAATGGGCCTAAAAAGTAATTAAGGTACTACAAATAATTTTTTTTAATTATTTATTGATTTCACTTAACAAATATACACTATCTTTTTTTAATTTTAATTTTAGTAGTTTAATGCCATTTTTTATGGCATTTTCCTATATACGCACTTAAACTAATGAACCAATTTAGCATTATAAATAATGTGTTGATGAACTATTTGACAGGCCGGTTCATTTTTCTGTCGGTTAACCCTTTTTTTATGAAATGTTCTATCTTTTATTTTATTTATTTTTTGAAAATTTTTTGAAAATAAAATTTGTAGAAAATTAAAAAATTTGCAAGTGGTTTTTTATTAATTTTCTTACAAATTTGTAAACAGTTCTCCTGTACTGAATCAGGTCCTAAATTATCTAAATGTATTATTCATTTACTTTGTTATCCGATAAGTCTTTAAGTTAAAATTTATTTAATTTATGAGAAAAAATAAATAAAAATCAGTCATTTTAATTTGATCCAAAAAATACAAATCAAAAATAATTGTTTTTTGTTGAGTTTTATTTTAAAACTCATAATCATTACGGTTCCTGTTAAAAATTAATTCATACGCAGATTTTGACTTTTCATATATTTTTCCCTTCTTTAAATATATGAACTAGAGCTTTGAATCAATAAAAAAATTGTATTTTTAAAAACCTGTTCATAAAAAGGTAATTACATACCGGGTATTAAATAAGTAGCTAATAAGTAACTACATCCATAACTACATGCTATTATCAAGTTTTTGCTGGATACCTATATTCTTAAAATATATATCATATAACCCCCTTTTTATTAGCTTTAGATTTCTGCCTTATTCAAAAAGTTCCCCTATACATTAAATAATAGTCCCATGATTTATTTTACTTTCTCCCCTATATTTATTTCCATTAAAACTGTCTAACGTTACAAAACAATCCTAAAAGTATGCTATAGCTAGAAGTCATTAAAGATAACACTTTTACCCTTTTTTAAATGGCCCGTGGTACAAACAAAAGATGAATGAAAAAAGAAATGTAATGTGGTCGTCAGTGTTGCCAGGAGGTCAGAAAAGAAGGGGCTAAATTGAAAAAATAAGGCCATTTTTTTTTTATTTAAAAAATTATTTTTGCTCGTTCTCATAAGTTTTTGATATTTTTTAAAGATACTGTAAAAAAATTTACGAAAAAAAAACATGAAAAATTACAAAAATTTCCCATACAAATTTGGGTTATATTTCATATGAAAAATAGCCCAATATTTTGAAGTGATTTTTCATCATTTCTCAACTACGTATAATTCCTTTCTGATGAAGCATTTTCAATTTTTTTTTTTATTTTTCGCTTTCATAAGAATTTTTTGCTTTTATTTTCGTAAATAGTTTATAATCAAGCTAAATTAAAAAACAATTATAATAATTGATTTAGTAAGTCCATAATATTAGTTAAATTATTTTTAATAATTTAATCTGACACAGGAAAAAACTTCTGTGTACATATATTGTATAATTAATATCGTTCGTTTGTGTAAATGATTACACAAAAATTATTAAATGGGTGATTCTGTAAAAATATAATTAGTAATTAGTAACAGGCAACAGTGTTGCCAGTTGTTGCCAGTGTTGCCTTTTTAAGGCTAAATCTATAATTCTTTTGTTTTTGACATCAAAACTTCCTTTTTGCTTTTAGCTTTTTTTCTTAAGAAGGCTAAAATATTGGTATTTCATCAACGTAGATAACAATTTCCTATTTACTATTACTAATTTCATTTTTACAGAATCAAAAATTTCGCCTGCGGTGTTTCATTCGCCAAATTAAAATTGCCTTAACTAATTTTTTGGAGTAATTAAAATTATTTTTTAACATACTTCATCAACAATAGCAACTACTTATAATTATAATTATTTGACTTTTTTTAATGTTCAATTTCGCCTAGCTTTCAAAATGCTAAACTGGCAACACTGGTGGTCATCTAAGGCAATTTATAAATAATAGCAGTATTTACAACCAGTAGCAACAACTACAGTAGTAGTTAGGCAGCGTTGTCATTTAAACAATTGTTACGTAAATGTAATATTTTCAAACCATTCTTTAATAGTTTTTTTTTTTTGTTAGTTGAAATACAATGGCTAAGATTACGCAAATCTGTTACAAAATTTATTACCTTTTTTTGTTGGAAAAAAAAATATATATATATAGATGTGGAGAGAAGACACACGTGTTTACGAATAAAAAAAAAACAGAGTAGAAACCTTCTAACCAGGTTTATAAATAAATGATTTAAAAGCTACTAACGAAAAGTTTGCAAAAAAAAAAAAAAAAAAATAATAATAATAATGGGTTTATTTAATAGAAAAAGGGGAGTATAGAATTGGAGTAAAGAATAATTGTTAAAGAACTGTTTACACAATTTAAGAATGTTTTGTTTTATTAAGAACAAAAATATTTAAAAGTTGTATACTTCGTACTTCTTCGTTTTGTGGTAGAATTCTAGAAGGCGAATACTACTTTGAGGTGAACTAATAAAATTATATAAGTAAACAGAAAAATTATTACAAATAGACATAATTTCATATAAAAAATGGAACTAGAAATTCTCGGACGGGAAATACCGGAATTTACTGGCAAAATGTCATAGGGAATTCCCTGGATTTTTTTTTAATTTTACCGGGAAAATGGAAAATTCTATATTAATTTAATATGCAGTTTTTAAATCCTATAGCAAACATACACTGGTGCATATTCCTACAAACGCATTCAAATAGTCTAATCTATATTCTAGTCTATAGTCTAATCTATATTCTAGTCTATAGTCTAATCTATAGTCTAATCTATCGTCTAGTCTATAGTCTAATCTATAGTCTAGTCTATAGTCTAGTCTATAGTCTAGTCTATAGTCTAATAGTCTAGTGTCTAGTATATAGTCTAGTCTATAGTCTAGTCTATAGTCTAGTCTATAGTCTAGTCTATAGTCTAGTCTATAGTCTAGTCTATAGTCTAGTCTATAGTCTAGTCTATAGTCTAGTCTATAGTCTAGTCTATAGTCTAGTCTATAGTCTAGTCTATAGTCTAGTCTATAGTCTAGTCTATAGTCTAGTCTATAGTCTAGTCTATAGTCTAGTCTATAGTCTAGTCTATAGTCTAGTCTATAGTCTAGTCTATAGTCTAGTCTATAGTCTAGTCTATAGTCTAGTCTATAGTCTAGTCTATAGTCTAGTCTATAGTCTAGTCTATAGTCTAGTCTATAGTCTAGTCTATAGTCTAGTCTATAGTCTAGTCTATAGTCTAGTCTATACTCTAGTCTATAGTCTAGTCTGTAGTCTAGTCTATAGTCTAGTCTATAGTCTAGTCTATAGTCTAGTCTATACTCTAGTCTATAGTCTAGTCTGTAGTCTAGTCTATAGTCTAGTCTATAGTCTAGTCTATAGTCTAGTCTATAGTCTAGTCTATAGTCTAGTCTATAGTCTAGTCTATAGTCTAGTCTATAGTCTAGTCTATAGTCTAGTCTATAGTCTAGTCTATAGTCTAGTCTATAGTCTAGTCTATAGTCTAGTCTATAGTCTAGTCTATAGTCTAGTCTATAGTCTAGTCTATAGTCTAGTCTATAGTCTAGTCTATAGTCTAGTCTATAGTCTAGTCTATAGTCTAGTCTATAGTCTAGTCTATAGTCTAGTCTATAGTCTAGTCTATAGTCTAGTCTATAGTCTAGTCTATAGTCTAGTCTATAGTCTAGTCTATAGTCTAGTCTATAGTCTAGTCTATAGTCTAGTCTATAGTCTAGTCTATAGTCTAGTCTATAGTCTAGTCTATAGTCTAGTCTATAGTCTAGTCTATAGTCTAGTCTATAGTCTAGTCTATAGTCTAGTCTATAGTCTAGTCTATAGTCTAGTCTATAGTCTAGTCTATAGTCTAGTCTATAGTCTAGTCTATAGTCTAGTCTATAGTCTAGTCTATAGTCTAGTCTATAGTCTAGTCTATAGTCTAGTCTATAGTCTAGTCTATAGTCTAGTCTATAGTCTAGTCTATAGTCTAGTCTATAGTCTAGTCTATAGTCTAGTCTATAGTCTAGTCTATAGTCTAGTCTATAGTCTAGTCTATAGTCTAGTCTATAGTCTAGTCTATAGTCTAGTCTATAGTCTAGTCTATAGTCTAGTCTATAGTCTAGTCTATAGTCTAGTCTATAGTCTAGTCTATAGTCTAGTCTATAGTCTAGTCTATAGTCTAGTCTATAGTATAGTCTATAGTCTAGTCTATAGTCTAGTCTATAGTCTAGTCTATAGTCTAGTCTATAGTCTAGTCTATAGTCTAGTCTATAGTCTAGTAATTTTTACAGTACAGAATATACGAATTTTTTAAAAATCTTCTTTAAAAATTAAAAAAAAAAAAAAATATATTTTAAAAAATGTCTATTAAAAAAAAAAAAAAAAAAATACAATAATATTCTCTGTGTTTTTCTTTAAATAAAATTAATAATTTTTTTTTATATTTTTTAATTTCTTTGCAGTATGTATCTTTAAACATCATCGTTATGCCAAACGTATAAGTTTTCAGTGTAAGTTTTGCTTACTATTTATATTAATTTTTATTTACTTTATTTTATTTATTGCAATAATACCACTTTTTGTCACAACACTCATTTACTTTTATTTTTCCGTTTTTAATTCAATTTTATGTTTATACTTTTAATATTTTTTCAAATATTATGCGTATTTTTTTTTCGCTATATTGTTATTGTTTTGTTCAATAAAATGTTCATGGCAAAACTTTATTTTCTGCCAATATGTATTAATGCAGAGGATTAAACATTTTTTTGAGCTCTACGTTATGAACAAAATGCTTTCCTGCTAAATTTATTTTAATATTTTTTGTTTTTTTTTTAGAGTAGAAAAAACTGGAACGTTATTGTATATTTTTGCAATATTTTAACAAATAAAATTGTTAAAGTTTTTAGTTTTTTTTTTGCATTTTTATTTGCAATATTTACCATATTGTTTTGTGCTTAGTTTTTTTTTTAGCAATACAACACGTAGTTGTTGGCTTAAAAATTGTTTACTTTTTTTGCTGCAAAGATAAAAACAGAAAAATATTTTTTTCTATGGAAATATAGAAAATACAATTGAAGTGATTGTATTGATTTGAAGGGTATTAGAAGATTTTTAGTTGTTAGCAGGGGTAGAAGGCGTGAATAGTGAGTTAGCAAAACTCACAATTCAATAGAAGGTAGAATTCATAGAACTATAAAATGTTAAAGAAGTTGGGGGAAAATATAAATATTTAATTTTTTTGTAGATATATAGTTTGAAACATTGTTCATGTTATCAGAGATTTGAAAGATTTTAAATATACATTATAAATGTATATTATATATATATATATATATATATATATATATATATATTTTTTTTTTTTTGCAGTTTTGTAAAATTTGTATAATTTTTAATTTATATAATTTTATACATACATTTTTTTTGCTTAAAAATTTTGAGGACTTCAACATTCGTATTCCAAAATTGTTTCTATATTCCAGTATTTTTGCTTGTTTTCTAGTATGTTACTAAATTTTATACCTCTAGCTTAATGCCTTAAAAAACTATAGCACTTTTTATAAAGCGTGATCGATTTCGAGGTTCCCTACTTTTTTAGAGAAAAAACACAGAAAATTCAAATTTAATGAGTAATGTTTATTATCATTTCAAAGAAAATTCTCTGGCTTTTATTTTTTGAAGATTATGTCTATCAAATGTTGGCCGTTGCTACGTCGCAGATGGTCCATCCGTTAAGTCCAATTTTCGATGACTCGTTCGTGATGTTTTCTTCCAAGGCCTGAATCGAAGCTGGTTTGTCCGCATAAACTTTAGACTTTACATATCCCCACAGGAAAAACTCTAACGGTGTGATATCACACGATCTTGGTGGCCAAACGACCGGCCCAAAACGTGAAATTTCAGGCATCAAATAATCGGTTATCATGGCAAGATAACGGTCGCGATTGACGGTTACGTTCGCACCGGCATCATTTTTAAAGAAATATGGACCGATGATTCCACCGACCACCAAATGAAGTAACAGTTCTTGAATCCCTTCAGGTTGCTCTTCGTCCCAAATGCGGCAATTTTGTTTGTTTACATACCCATTGAGCCAGAAATGGGCCTCATCGCTGAACAAAATTTGCCTCGAAAACGTCGGATCTTCTTGGAACTTTTCAAGAGCCCATAGAGCGATGCGATGTCGCTTGGGAAGGTCGAGCGGCTTCAGTTGTTGCACAAGCTGTATTTTGAACGCTTTCAATTTAAGATCTCTACGTAAAATGCGCCAAGTCGTTCCATACGTCAGTCCGAGTTGTTGCGAACGGGGCCGAATTGACTCTCCACGGTCTTCGTGTACATTCTCAGCTACGGCCACTATATTTTCTTCACAGCGTGCTGGACTTGGTCTATTCGGTCGAATATTATCAAATAATGAATGCTGGGTCTCGAAATGGGTGATGGTGTTGCGAATAGTACGTTCAGTAGGCCGATTATGTTGACGATAGGTTGAGCGAAATACACTAAACGCATTCCTCACAGAACGTGAATTTTCGTAATGAAGTTGTACGCTTTATAAACGAAAGTCTTTCCATTATGAAATGCCAAACAATATTAAACAAAAATAACATGACAGCCTGACACGACCCACACGTGATCTGTCAAAAAAAGACTATTGAAAAAAATATCTCTACTTGAATCACCCATTACATTAACCTCTTAATTAATATTAATTATATGCATAGTAGTACTTATTTTTAAAATAATTTAATTCAATAAATTGAGGTAGATTTTTGAGAAATATTAAATATATTTAATAAATAAATACTATTTATAAATTATCGTTTGTCAGTGCAGAAAATTTTAATAATTTTTGATTTAAATAATTTTATTTTATTTTATTTTATTTTTTGATTAAAACTTTTCATTTTTTGAATATTTAGATTTGAAAACAGTTTTTAAATTTGTGCACCCTTATGTATTTTATATTAACTCAGAAAATTTTAAAACTCTATATTAAAGCTTTAAAAATCTATAGCAGTTTTTATACATTAACTTCATAATTAATATTAATCATACGCATAGTAAAACTTATTTTTAAAATAATTAAATTCAAAAAGATTTAAATAAATTTTTGAGAGATTTTAAAAATTTAATAAATAAATAAATAAATAAATACTTTCGATAAACTAATCTTTTATTGCAGACTTTTGTAAAATTTTAATAATTTTAAATTTAAATAATAATACTTTTTTTGTTTACTTAAAAATTTTGAGGACTTCAATATTCGTATTAAAAAACTGTTTCTTAATTTTGAATGTCTTAGCTTGCTTTCTAGTATGTTACCAAATGTCAAACCTCTGGTTTAACGTCTTAAAAAACTATAGCGGTTTTTATACATTAACTTCATAATTAATATTAATCATACGCATAGTAGGTCCTATTTCTAAAATAATTTAGTTCAGTATATGAACTTTTCTTAAATATTGAAGATTTTAATATTTCGGTTTCAAAACTCTTTTTAAATTTTAATATTTGTTTTATAGTAAGTTAACAAATTTTAAACCTTTAAAAAAACAGCGTTATACATAATCTCATAATTAATGTTAATCATACGCATAATAAGACTTAATTTTTAAATAATTAAATTCGATAAATTTTGCTAAAAACTTGTGAAACATTGCTAATAAAAAAATTAAGTACATGTATTAATTGAAACATAAAACATAAGATTTTTCAATTATAATCTTTAAAGGATTAAAATAAAAATAAAAAATTTCAATTTCTTTTGTTAACATTTTTTCTGTAGTGATTAAAATCCAGTGATTATACAATTATTTTTAAAGACATATAAAGATATAAATATATAATGTGTTCTGAAATTATTGCACAAATTGTGTAGAGCCAGCTACTTATGAATTAAAAATACCTTATGAATTAAAATTTTAATAAATATTTTCCCTAATTAATATTAATCATACGTATAGTATAACTTTGTTTTAAATCGCTTGCAACTGAGATAAGCAGCTGATTTAAAAATATGTTTCCTTCTGGCTATATATATAAACAATAAATTAATTATTTAAATTATTTAAATTTCTTCCATTAAGTGCATGTGTTACCCTAATTTTTTATTTTTCAAAGAGCTTTAAGATTAATTTTTTGAACATCTTTATAACTCAATTAAAACAAACAACTCTTTCTTATATTTTTCTTAAAAATTTCAAAAAACAACTTAATTTTAAATTTATGGCTTCATCGTCAAAAGGATAACAAAAACCAACTAATTTTAAAAGATTTATTTTTTAGTTTAATTTGATTGTTTTTCCAACTAAAAGTCTCAACAACAGCCAACTTCAAATAATCTGATTCAATACTTTATAACTACCTAGCTCACAAAAAAAAAAATCCAAGAAAATAAACTATAAAGGAAAAAAATGAAAGAATTCTTA
The DNA here is from genome assembly GCA_932274085.1 of Protocalliphora azurea. NCBI lineage: Eukaryota > Metazoa > Arthropoda > Insecta > Diptera > Calliphoridae > Protocalliphora > Protocalliphora azurea. The sequence continues at coordinate 25,886,284 of OW026520.1, forward strand.
TTGTTTTTCCAAGAGCCACTAGAATTTTAGGTAAGCCCTCTTATAAAATTCTTAAAAAAAAACCCAACAATATAATAAAAAAAAAAAAACGAGAAATAATCTACTTTAAGTCTTCCGTAAACATCACAAGCAATAATAATAAAAGCAAAAAAAAAAAAAAAAAAAAAAAAAAAAAAAACCAACTAAAGCAAAAATTTTTATATAAAAATTTCTAGTTGCTCTTTCCTTAAAAAACAATCATATTTACAAAATAAGCAAAACTAACAAAAACCAAAGAAAGGAAAAAATGATTATCTATGTGCCATAAGTCTAGCTAATAATCTACACCTGATGTTAAAGTTCGCATATAATCAGTATTTGCTTAAGCAGAACACACACACGCACTTACACTCAAAAACTTATAAACACTCACACAATCTTCTCATAAAAACCAAACGGCATCAAAGCTTCACCACTTTACCATTTTGTTAGGGAATAAGAATCAGATTACGCAAATATTTGACACGAAATTTCATCGTACATAATTTGCTCTAAAGTAACCAAGTATTCGTGCTTTACAATTTTTTAATAACCTACCATCTGATCTGATTAGTGGAATTTAATACTTCAAAAGAATACTTTAAGAGATTTATTATCCTTTTTTTACAATATTAGGAAACATTATAATTCATAAACTAAATACTAGTATATTTTTAGAAAATAATTAATATAAATACACAGAAAAATTAAATATCGTATGCTATTACTGAATTCATAAAACCAATTGTATTTTTTACTGAAATCGAACCTAACACTAAATTCAAATTCGTAAATATTTTATTGAAAAATTTTTAATTTTTTTTTTTTCTTATTAAAATATTTTTACTATTTACAAATTTGAATATTTGAAAATTCTTAAGAAATTCAAAAATATGGTTTATTAAAATCAATAAAAATAATATTAAATTTTTTGCAGATTTTCAAATAATTTTTATTTTTTATTTAGTACTTTTCTTTTACATTTTCTATAATATATACAATAATTCGAATCGAATGTATTGTTTTTTTAATGGAGACTTTTTTAGATGAAATATAGTTCAACGGTAATGCACAGTGTATAGTATCTAGATAATGTGTAATTATGCTGGTGAAAAATAATGATGTGATAACTAATAGTTTATGTATTCGCGTATAGTGGTATATAAAATATACATATATGAATAAAAAGATATATATGAAATAAAAGAAGACACGACACTATTTCCAAATTTCATTAGTGGCCAAAACCAAAAAAACAGAAACGCAATCGTTATCAATTGAAGCATTTTCTAAATGAATTCGACTTACATAACTTTTAATGGAGTGAAATATTTAAGTTCCAATGAAACCAAAATAGAATATAACAAATACGCAAATAAACTCTGCTTTGGTACCGTCAAAACCGTATAACAGGGCAATTTACGATTGCAAAAATGTATCACTTTTTTAAGGACCACTTTCGCTGAAGACCATTTCCGCAAAATACTTTTAAATGATTTGAAATACAAAAATTAAAACACATTAAATTATCTTCAAGAAGTTCAGTTAATTTCTACATGTTCAGGCACACAATTGAAAGGACATAGCTTAATCGACTTGGGGATTATACAGCAATAGACCCCATCATTTAAGCGATATATTGCTACATACATGCATATTTCATATGCTTTTAATTCATCTAAAAGATACACAAAAATAAATCACTATTTGGTGATGAAATATATACGAAAATTAAGGTAACTTACCTCTGGAATCCTGCAAATGATAGATTTTATATTTTTTTCTATCAACATTTTTATAATTTTATTTGTTTTTTTTTTAATATTTTTAATTGTCAAATTGTATTAGTTTAGAATGAATTTACAAGCAATAAAATAATATATTAAAATCAAACAAATTTTTTTATAAAATTTTATTTAAAGTTAAATAATGATTTATTTAAAAAATTCTAGTCATAGTTTTTTCTATGCAATAAAATAGAATATTAAAAACAATTGCTATTATGTTGTTAAATTTAATTTGAATCCAAATAATGATTTATTTAGAAAAATTTTAGCCATAAGTTTTTCTGTTTAATATCATAGTCTGTAAGGAACATTGTTCTATAGATATTTAGAAATAAAAAAAAGAAATATTTCATCGTATTTTCCTGCAATTTTTGCAGCTAAATACAGAGCAGATATTTGTTCACATTACGCTCATTTATTTGACGTGTTTTGTTTGATGATAAAGCTATTAAATATCGCAAAATACCAGAAGAGGAAATTATTTTAAATACAAATATTTATAAAGTAAAACATTTACACAGATTTAAGAAATATGAACTATAATAAATCAATTAATTGCAAGATTTACTATGCATGATAATAAAATTACTTTAATAATAAATAAAATTACTTAAAAAATAACTGGGTTTATAACGAACTCGTTTATACTGAACGTTTTTTGAAACGTACACATTTTTGTGATTCCAAGAAGAATATTTCATACAAAAAACTGCCTTTATCATGAAGTAATACAAACAATAATTTGAGAAAAATAAAATTGCACATCTTAATACGTGGGCGGATCAATAAGTCCGTGACTTTTCGAACTTCTCTCGCAGTTATATGAAATACAACACTATACCCATTAAGTATCACCTGTCGTCATTTACTTTGTGTTTAACAGCTGTTCAAAAAATATGACCTCGTGTATTTTTCTAAAAGTGGAAAAAAGTGAATTAAGAGTGCTCATTAAACATTATTTTTTGCGAAAAAAAAGTCAATCAAACCAAGGAAAAGCTCGATAAATACTATGGGGACTCTGCACCATTGATTTCAATGGTAAAAAAATGGTTTACTGACTTTCGTTATGATCGCAGAAGTACAAATAACGCTGAACGTTCTGGACGGTCAATTGTCAGTACACCCGAAAATGTTGAAAAAATCCACGATATGGTGTTGGCCGACCGAAGAGTAAAAGTGCGTGAGACTGTTGATGCCATAGGCATTTCATATTATAGTGTGGTTTCGATTTTAAATGATAAGCTGGGTTTAAGAAAGTTGTCTGCAAGATGAGTGCCGCATTTGCTCTCAATTGACCATAAACGTAAACGTGTGACAGCTTCAAAATATTTTTTGGAGCTGTTTAACTGCAATCCGAAAGAGTTTTTGATGCGTTTTGTAACTGTGAATGAAACATGGATCCATTGCTGTACTCCGAAAACCAAGCAGCGGTCTAAACAATGGATTTCTCCGGGTGAACCTGCTCCGAAGAAGGTCAAGGTAAGTTTGTCGACCAATAAGGTGATGGCAACAGTTTTTTGGGATGCACGCAGGATGATCTACATCGCTACCTTCAAAAGGGAAAAACAATAAACGGCGAATATTATGCCACCCTAATAGACCGATTTAATGAGGATCTAAAAAGAAAACGACCCCATATGGCCAAGAAAAAAGTTCTTTTTCATCAAGATAATGCACGGGTGCATATGTGTGCAGTCTCAGTGGCAAAACTCTATGAGTTGGGCTACGAATTGGTAACTCGTCCGCCATATTCTCCAGATCTTGCCCCTAGTGAGTACTTCCTATTTCCAAACCTAAAGAAATGGCTCGGTGGAAAGAGATTCAGCACCAATGATGAAATTGTTGACCAAACAAAGAATAAAGAATAAAGAATAAATATATGAAAATCTCCATAATAAACGAAAACATTGAATTAATACAAAAGATATAATTAAAAATTATTAATATAAAAAACAAATTAATATAAGTTGCCACTTTTTAAATGACTGATGAATGCCAAAAAAAAAAAATATGTTCTTACTAATATATTAAAATTATTAGTGTCCAAAAATCATATATACAGCCCATTTTTAAAGGAAAGAATTACAATTTAATTATATATATTAGTATCGTATCAATTAAATTTTTTTAATGTTTTACGGATATAACTAACTGTCTTTATAAAGAACTAAATTTATCACTAACTTCTAGTGAAGTATAACCATGTCAGATTGTATTTAAAATGTTCTTTTATAAGTAACTTACAAGGACAACACTGTACTTTCCTTTTCTTGTCATTTAAACAGCTCTGTCTTTACACTGTTGCCACTTTCAGCTATATAAAAAAATAACAAATATTATTATGGTTAAATAATAACAAATATTAATTAATATAATAAAAGTTTTATTTAAAAAAATATATTTTAATAGATAAAATATAAATTGTACACTGCTTTTTTATCAATTTAAAGAGTGTGTAAATAAAAACAACAACTTTTTCAACTCAAGCCCTCCACGACATTAGCGGTTATTTGCCGCTGTTTGATTTTATATTTATTTTGTAAGATCAAACAAAAATTCGCTCAAAATAGTGGCAAATATTTTACACTAATAACATTTCTTGTTAAGAACAAATAATTTTGTTTGTTCAAAATCAGCTGTTATTTTTATTTGTATCGAAAAAATATTTTGTGTTCACATTACGCAAAACAAATATTTACAAAAATTGTCAAATGTTTGCGTAGTGTGAACTTAGCTTAAGAATTTCTTGTTGTTTAACTCATACTATTTTTCTTGATACTTTTTTTCCTTTATTATACCTTTTGCTCTAAGAACATGCTAAAGTGTAGATTTTGTATCTGAAGCATTTCACCAAATACACTAAATTGGTTTTCAACTGTTGGCACAGACACCAACCAGAGTAATAATAGTTTTGTTTTTTTCCCCCTTTGTTTATTTTGCTTTTCTTTTGAACTAGTGTTTTCTTTATCATAAGATATTTCTTATTTTTGGCGTAACTTTTTCTTGTCTTTACCCTAATGTGGTTGCTGGATTTTATGCTTCGCCAATATGCCTGTTTTTGTAATAATATAGTGCAATCAGTGGTTATGAGGAGAATATAGGTTTTTTTGGTTTGTTTGTGAAAATTTAAATTAAACCTAAGGTGATCATGAGATAGGATAAGTATTTTGAATACAAACATGAAAAACAGCAGCACTAAGGTAAATCGCAGGAATAGAATGGAACTACGCTTAGTAGTTTTTATAGGACTAGTAGTTAGGCTACAAAGTGAGCTAGGAACAGGACTATTAATAGCAATAAAACTAGAAATAAAACCAGAGATATAACAATATGACTAGGAATATGACTAGTAATAGCACTAGGATTAGGACTAAAAATGTATCTAGAGATACGACCAATATTAAGACAGCCAATAGAACAAGGAACATGAACAGGAATATGACTAGTAATAGCACTAGAAATAGGACTAAAAATATACCTAAAGATAGGAACAATATTAAGACTGCCAATAGAATAAGGAACATGACTAGGAATATGAATAGTAATAGGACTACGAATAGCACTAGAAATAGGACTAAAAATATATCTAGAGATAGGCCAATAGAATAAAGAACATGACTAGGAATATGACTAGGAATATAACAAGTAATAGGACTACGAATAGCACTAGAAATAGGACTAAAAATATGTCTAGAGATAGGACCAATATTAAGACTGCCAATAGAACAAGGCAAATGACTAGGAATATAACTAGTAATAGGACTATGAATGTCACTATAAATAGGACTAAAAATATATCTACAGATAGGACCAATATTAAGACTGCCAATAGAATAAGGAACATGACTAGGAATATGACTAGGAATATAACTAGTAATAGGACTATGAATAGCACTATAAATAGGACTAAAAATATATCTAGAGATAGGACCAATATTAAGACTGCCAATAGAACAAGGCAAATGACTAGGAATATAACTAGTAATAGGACTATGAATGTCACTATAAATAGGACTAAAAATATATCTAGAGATAGGCCAATAGAATAAAGAACATGACTAGGAATATGACTAGGAATATAACAAGTAATAGGACTACGAATAGCACTAGAAATAGGACTAAAAATATATCTAGAGATAGGACCAATATTAAGACTGCCAATAGAACAAGGCAAATGACTAGGAATATAACTATTAATAGGACTATGAATGTCACTATAAATAGGACTAAAAATATATCTAGAGATAGGCCAATAGAATAAAGAACATGACTAGGAATATGACTAGGAATATAACAAGTAATAGGACTACGAATAGCACTAGAAATAGGACTAAAAATATATCTAGAGATAGGACCAATATTAAGACTGCCAATAGAACAAGGCAAATGACTAGGAATATAACTATTAATAGGACTATGAATGTCACTATAAATAGGACTAAAAATATATCTAGAGATAGGCCAATAGAATAAAGAACATGACTAGGAATATGACTAGTAATAGGACTATGAATGTCACTATAAATAGGACTAAAAATATATCTACAGATAGGACCAATATTAAGACTGCCAATAGAATAAGGAACATGACTAGGAATATGACTAGGAATATAACTAGTAATAGGACTATGAATAGCACTATAAATAGGACTAAAAATATATCTAGAGATAGGACCAATATTAAGACTGCCAATAGAACAAGGCAAATGACTAGGAATATAACTAGTAATAGGACTATGAATGTCACTATAAATAGGACTAAAAATATATCTAGAGATAGGCCAATAGAATAAAGAACATGACTAGGAATATGACTAGGAATATAACAAGTAATAGGACTACGAATAGCACTAGAAATAGGACTAAAAATATATCTAGAGATAGGACCAATATTAAGACTGCCAATAGAACAAGGCAAATGACTAGGAATATAACTATTAATAGGACTATGAATGTCACTATAAATAGGACTAAAAATATATCTAGAGATAGGCCAATAGAATAAAGAACATGACTAGGAATATGACTAGGAATATAACAAGTAATAGGACTACGAATAGCACTAGAAATAGGACTAAAAATATATCTAGAGATAGGACCAATATTAAGACTGCCAATAGATCAAGGCAAATGACTAGGAATATAACTAGTAATAGCACTATGAATATCACTATAAATAGGACTAAAAATTTATCTAGAGATAGGCCAATAGAATAAAGAACATGACTAGGAATATGACTAGGAATATAACAAGTAATAGGACTACGAATAGCACTAGAAATAGGACTAAAAATATATCTAGAGATAGGACCAATATTAAGACTGCCAATAGAACAAGGCAAATGACTAAGAATATAACTAGTAATAGGACTATGAATAGCAAAATAAATAGGACTAAACATATATCTAGAGATAGGACCAATATTAAGACTGCCAGAAGAATAAGGAACATGATTAGGAATATGACTAGGAATTTAACAAGTAATAGGACTACGAATAGCACTAGGAATAATACTAAGAATGAAAGTAAAAATACTCGTTGCACTAGGAATCAGTACTAGGAATGGGACTAAAAATATATCTAGACATAGCAAACAGATTAAGACTACTTACCAATAGAATAAGGAACTTGACTAGGAAAATAAATATGAATAGAGCAAGAAACAGTACTAGGATTTGGGAAAAGAATTTGGAATAGAACACAGAACATACTCACGAATAGAGAAAACGGATTCGTTGTAGCAACCGAATTTCTTGCCAATCGAATTTTGTCGATTCCAGGTACTATCCCACAAATTAGTAACAATTTCGACAACATTTCAATAATACTTTAAGAGCGACCGATTTTAAATTAATTCGGATAACACAAACGAAAATGTCCCTAGATATAATTGAATTTAAAGCTACTAATATGGTTCCCAAAACTGAAACAACAATTACATAATTGTCAACAGCTATTACGTTATTATTTTTAATATTATAATTTTTGATATTTTAAAGAATTTTTTTTTATATGATACAAATTATTGGGCTTATTTGGTACACGGGTTAAATTTTTAGTGTTTCGTTTACGTTAAATGTTGAGAAAAAAAAATATACTGGCAAAAAGTATAAAATCTGATAGCAAGCTATTTGCTAAAAGTATATGAACATCAAGCATTTAGATCTTTGGTGTTGCCAGGAGGTGAGAAAAAAAGAGGCTAATTTTAGTTACTTTAAAATAGTTCAACAAATGTTAAGTGCCCAGAAAAAAGCTAATATTTTTTTTTTTGTTTGCTCTCATTGGTTTTTGATAATTTTTTTAAAGATATTGTAACAAGTTATAAATAAAGCATAACGGCTGTGAAAAAAAATGATCCAATGAAAAATTTATTAAAAATTTTCATATTTCGTATGAAAAATTATCTAATGTTTTGAATTGATTTATTGATTCATTTTTGAATCACAAATCCTTTTTGATTAATCATTTCAAAATTTTTGGATAATTTTTCGCTTTTATAAGATTTTTTTTATGGTTAATGAATATTATTAAAAAAAAATAATTAATTAAAAAATAATTGATTAAGTTCATAAAATGAGTTCAGTTATATTCGATTTTGAGAAATAATTTCAATTTTTTTGTGCAAATTAATGGCTGCCAACAAAATGACCCAAGGCAAAATTGCCCAAAGCAAATATAGAAAAATCGCCTAAAAATTCTCTTACAAATTTGGGTCATATTTCATATGAAAAATAACCCAACATTTTGCGGTAATTTTTCGTAATTTTTTGGGCTAAAATTCGTTCTTGATAACATATTTCTCATATTTTTCGCTTTTATTTTATTCACTAAAAAATTTTACAACAGGCATGAGAAAGTAAAGTAAAAAGTCATACTATTTAGAAAAGTTTGATTTGCAAACTTTTTGCGTACTGTCTAAAAACAGCTGTCTAGAAAATCGTTTCATTCAAGACCACAATTCTACCCAGGACAAAGTTAAAAATAGTTTCATTCATTCTCAATATGACTGATTTTGTTCAGAATTTTTTTTTTTTTTTATATTGATTTTCAGACCAGAAAGTGTCATAATGGACATGGATGAGAGTGATGTTTTGTAAATATTTGGGAATTTTTTTCACTTTTTTTCAAGTTTTTATTTTTTGTGCAATTTTTTATTTCTTTTGGGTAATTTTTCATTTTGGTGATTTTTCTATATTTGATTTGGGTGATTTTGCTTTGATTCATTAGTAAAAGCAAGTAAGGTAATTTTTCTTCTTTGTTGAAGTATTAAAATTTTAGCCTTTCTATGGGAATTTTAGGAATCGCAGAAGGCTATAAAAAGCTAGAAGCCAAAACTAAAATTTAGAGGCTAAAAGCTAAATAAAAAGGCCAGATTTAGCCCTAAAAAGCTAAGCTGGCAACACTGCACGGCATAGTTCTATCGAAATATATAAATTTATAAGAAAATTCTACACTTTCAAAGAACTTACGATACTTTTATATAAAAGTATTTACACGACTGGTGGCTCATGCATTTAGTTATAGTTTTGTATTTTGAATTTCATTCTAAGATTTTTTTGTTTCTCTTTTATTTAAATTTTTTTAAATTAAATATTTTTTTTTTTTTTTAACTTGACAAAAAATAAGTGATCATTTGCGCGAACTAAATTCTCGTCTTAATCGTAACAGATTTTTTTAAATATTAGAGAAAAATATTAATAGTTGAAACTGAAAATACATTTATGTAAAAGAATTTTAGTTGCAGCTATTAAAATACGTAATATTGAAGTGCATTTCAAAGAATTAAATTTTATTACCTCATACGAATTTGTGAATTACTATGTAATGGGTTATGTTAACTTTATTGTTTTTGGTGGCCATATTAATATTGCTACAAATTTAGAAAATCTCTTTCTCAGACTAAAATCATTTTAATAACTGAGATATAATTTTGTTTGAATTTTTGTAACAGCAATCATTTTCCAACCAATCTTTTTTCTGTGTGAAATAATAGGACTAGGAGTATGAATGGGAATATGACTAGGAATAGGACCAGAAATATGAGTAACATAAGGACTAAAAATATGCCCAAAAATACTAATACTAAGACTACGAATAGTACTACGAGTAGAACCAGTAACATAACTTGGTATAGGAACAGCAATAAGAATTGGACTATGGGTACGTATAGATGACTACATATAGACAAGAATAATACTATAAACATGACATGCAAATTGACTAAGAATAAAATTAGGAGTAACAAGTCTATGAATACCACCAGAAATATTAATGAAAATATTATTAGGAGTACTATTGCTATTATGTCTAGGAATATGACTACAAACTGAATTAGGAACATGACTAAAAAATATGAATAGGACCGTAACTAGGAATATGTATGTAAATTAAACTTAGGACTTAGACTATAGCAAGGAATGATAATAGGGCTAAGAAAGAGAATATAACTAAGAATAGGACTATGAAGGCTGCTAGCAAAATGAAACAAATCGTACAAAATAAATATAGAAAAAAAAAAACGTCGAAACGAAAAATCACCCGAAAAGATATAAAAAATTGTCCAGATATAAAAAATGGAAATAATTATACCCAAAAGAGGTAAAAAAATACCCAAATCTTTTCGAAAAATTACTTACGTATATGCTTTTACAAATTGCATTTGCATTTTGCAAATATTTTCATAAGAATAGGATATTTTTGCAATACTGACTGAATTGGTCTAAAAGAAGACAGTAGTCTTTTATATGCTTTTTAAATTACACAATTCCGTCAATCTCTCTCTCTCTATATATACATATATATATATATATATATATATATATATATATATATATACATTTGACACTCTGCAGTTTATCTCGTATTACAGGGTGACTACAAGATAATTTTAGATCCTCCTCTACAACTTCTAAATACATTTCAATTTGATCTGACTATTAGTCAGTATATTTATTACCAAAAATTTTGCTATTGGCCCTTTGTGCCTCGTTACTTCAATTTTTCTTTTTATTTAATTTTAATTGCATTGCTGTTAAGTAAATATTACCAAAAAAAAAAAAGAAATGAGAGAGATATAGTCGGTTGAGACCAATTATATTATACCCTACACCATTGTGTACTTGCATAAAAATTCGGGAAAGGGACTTATATTACAACTATGGTCAATTTTGCTAAATGTAAAATAAAATATACAAATACAGAATGAGATGTTGATACTAACATCTACATGATTTTGTGAACTTTAGAGCGATTCCTGGAAGTGGGTTTATATGGGAGCTATGGTAAATTATAGACCGATTCTCATAAAGTTTGGCAATGTTGTTTCTACGTACTTATTTGCGTCGAATATTAACTTGATACTAACATTCGTATGGGATTTATGAACGTTAAAGTGATTTTCGGAAGAGGGGTTTATATGGAAGCTATGGTCAATTGTGGACCGATCATCATAAAATTTGGTACAAAGATTGATACTTGTACAGATCTTCTTTGCACTTCATTAAAATATTCTTATTTATAAGGCATTTTTGAGTGTTTAAACTCTGTTACGGGGGGAAAATTTGTATGTGGGCTAGGTGAAGTAATGGACCGATCACAACCAATTTCAATAGGCTTCCTCCTGGTATCATAAAAGTTCCACGTGTCAAATTTCATTGAATTATCTTTAAAATATACTTTGTGCACAAGCGTTACATGGACAGCCAGACGGACGGTCCGACATCGTTAGATCGATTTAAAAAGTGACTCTGACTCGACTGCACAAACGCATAATACCTTAACCACCTGTGGTGGTATAGGATATGCAAATCCTGAAACCGTACAGAATAGGTTCCATGTTGTGAGATTTCATAGAAGGAGGTTCCTAGGAGAGTCTGAAACCGTGCAGTATAGGTTCCATGCTGTGAGCTTTCATAGAAGGAGGTTCCTAGGAGAGTCTATTCTTAATTTTTAAACTAGAACTTAACAAAACCGAAATCATTTGTGTATTTAAGTGTAAAATGGGAACATGATAATCAATTGGATTTCGAATATGAACATTCTATATATACACTTTATTAGACCCTTATCTTCATATTAATTATTTCCCAAACATTTAATTTGTAGGAAATCGTATTGCAAATTTAGCACCTTTAAAAATTATGCTTCTGAAAATTATACTTATACAGATTTTTCCCAACAATTCCATGTCTCCCTCGTTATGTTAATCACTTTCTGCAACATGTTATTCTTTTATGTCTCTGATTTTTTTTTTTAGCTGATATTTCTGTGGTCTCAGAAACATTTTGTTTCTACAGTTAGTCCTTTTTTCTAAATCGTGTTGTTGTTGTCAACTGTTTTATCTATAAACCAAATTGCTTTCTTGTCTTGTGGTTTTCTTTCACACACAAAACTTGCTCTTTCTTGTTGAGTGCTGATTTGAAAAAGGGAAACACAAAAGAACTTTTGGATATAGTCTATAGGACCTAAAGATAGTGTTTTTTTTTGTTTCGTCTTAAGAAAAATATTTTATTTTGTGGCTACGTTGTTGTATTATAGAGGTTTAAAAACGTGTTTGTGTATGTGTATAAAATTTGAAGTGAAACTGGTAATGAACTGCAGCCAACTTTTCTGCTTTAGTTAAACGCAAGTTTCCGTTTCCGTTGTTATGGTAGGTTTTTTTTTGTTTTTTTGAAAGGGACTGTCTTGGTTTTTTATTTTTTTGATTCTCTATTTGCTTGTTTTTTTTTTCTATTTTTAATTTTAATGCTTAACATTAAGCGTTTAATTAAAACAATTTATTTTAATAAATCTAAGGGGACAAAAGAATAAAGTTTTAGGTTTTATGACAAAATATATTTCCCTATAATTTAAAACAAGGGATACTAAAGTACGTTTTAATTAATGTAAGTAGTGTATATTACTTACATTAATCAAAGAACTATAGAAGCACTATGATATGGATTGTTAAGTAAACTAGCACATGAAACTGATTCTTTGCTAAAATTAGGGACATGATTATAAATAAATAAGACAAATACATTAAAATAATATAAATAATACAAGGCAACCAAAAAAACAAATTTTACAACACAAGGTCACAACCGGAATTTCGATAGCGTCCACTGAGGTGTTTAGAAATAGCTTCTTTGCCGAACGGACAACATTTCAGTTCTCATGTTTATCTCAACAAGATGTAGCTAGTTGTTTCACGTTGCTTAAATGAAATGCCATTTCGATAATATGCATTCAAAAATTCGTAAGAATTATTTTTACCTACTTCTTCGATACATCATGTATTTGTTTAAAAACATTACAACTACAAGCTTTTTTCCCACTAAATGGAAATATGCTAAGGTGCTCCCTATTCTGAAATCTATCTCAAAGTTTCAACGGATAGCCATCTTAAGCTTTCTTTCTATAGTATTTGAGAAACTTTTAAAATTGCAGATGACAATAACTTATTGTTTGAAAAGTAGTCCAGCTTTCTCCGGCTCTAATCACAGTCGCACCACTGTCTTAGCTGACGTTATCGAGAAAATAAGACGAGAACTTGAGATGGAAATATAAACTTTTAGATTCTTCTTGACCACTCTAAAGCATTTTACCACCACCAAATATTATGTATTAAATTGAAATATCTTCCCAACTACTGACCTACTTCAACACGATTTATTGCATTGTATCTCGAAGGCTGTACTTAATCAGTTAACGTTAATAAAATGACCTAAACACCCATATCACTGTCAAAGGGTGTACAACAGGGTACAATCCTGAAACCAATATTATTCTTTATATATGTAAATGACCTATCCAACGTTTTAGCACATTGTGTGATTCATATGTACGCTGATGATGTCTAACTATTTCTCAGCAGCCCTTCCGATGTTATACAGGAGACTATCGTTAAATTCAACAAGAATTTAAATAACCTACTGGCCCAGCGACAGTACAAACAACCTATGCCTAAACCCTAAAAAATCCAAATAGTTAATCATTCACAAAAAAACTCTTTTTCTGCTAAATTAACAACCAAAAAATTGAGATCGTTCAAAGAGGAAAAAACCTTGAAATTATTTTTAACAACTTTTTAACATGGACAAGTCACGTGGACTCTAGTGTTTCTTAAACTTATTTAAAGCTACGTACTCTTTGGATAACTCAATACTACACACCAATCAGAATGCGACAATTACTTGCAAAAGATTACCTCTACTTTGTGGCTCCGAAATTGTCTGCAAGTGTAACACAAACAGCAAAAAGAACTAAATGTACTATTCAATAACATTGTAAGGTACGTCTTTGGTTTGAAAGGGCATGATAGAAGATAATCGTTTGCAAAAAAACTCTTTTGAAAATCTTCGCAATATAAGAGTTCTAATTTTCCTTCATAAAATCATTAACACCTCAAAATCCAATTATATATTTAACATATTGCAATTTGCCTGATCTATTAGGGGATAAAAAACTCATCACACCTACGCGTCGATACCTCTTATCAGAATGGCAATTTCTTATAAACGCCACACATATCTGGAATGCACTCCCACACGACAAATAAATCATAGGCAGCGGATATAAATTTAGAACATCATTGTTCATATTTTATTCTTAACGTTTTTTTTTTTTTTTTAATACTTACAAGTTTTTATTTCTAATTTTTATTTTTTATCTTCCAATTTTTATTCAATATTCTAATTTTTTATATCAATTAATTTGAATATATTTTTTATATTTTTATATTTCATTTTATCACTTATGGCACCTTTTCTTATTTTAAAATTTATAGTAGGGTCTAAGAGAACGGTGGGACATTAACGAAGTTGGGTGCGTTTGCGCGTGAAGTCTTTTTTAGGAAAAGTAGGAGACTTAGCAGAGGTGGTTCTCTATGGAGCCATTCTTAGTTGTTGGATGCTGTCTAGCTGTGTGCTTATTCCTGCCGATACCGGTTGCTGAGGTGAGGTTACTGTGGCTCCAGTAGGCTTTGCCTAGTTTAGCATCGTCGTTGATTGTGCTTGTCCTGTGTGCTCCACTTGTTCAGTGCTCTCTTCTGGAGTGTTTGGGTTCATCCGTGAGGTTGGCCTGGTATAGTGTCGTTATTGTTGTTTTTTGTTCGTGTCGTCCCTTGCAGGAGTCACACCATGTGGCCAACGAGTCGCCTGTGAGGGCGATTGTTAACTGTCAGTGTGTGCTTTTGTGTGTGTTTATCCTAGTTGCTGTATGTTCTATGTTTGGTGTGTGACGAGCGGCGGGCCACCAGTCCCGAATTATTTGGAGTTGGTAGTAGTAATTTTTGGCAACAAAGTCTGACCGGAGACTTAAGTCTCCAGTACCACGAATGTCAGAAGCCCCAGGAGCTTCGGTTCAAACCTGACAGTTGGAGTGGCCCCTAGGGGTGGACTGTGATTTAAACCCAAGTGGCGAGTAGAGCGTGAGCTCAGTGTGGAGTGACCCATAAATCGTAAGGAGTTTTCGACGGGTTCCGCTCCTAACCAAGGGAAGGCTCAAATACACTTGGGCATGCCTTCCCCCTTACACTTGGGGGCGTTGGTAGGCGCATTGTACTCACCCAGTGTCAAGACTGCCGTGAGGTTGGGCCGTTAGGCAAGTACCAACGACAAACTGTAACTCGATCTATATCTTCCAATTTTTATATCAATTTTCATTCAATGTTCTAATTTTTTATATCAATGAATTTTAATATTTTTTTTCTATATTTTTAAATTTCATTTTATAACTTGTGGCACCTTTTCTTATTTATAAATTTCTAGACTGTAATTTATAAGATACAATCTTATGGTGTATGAAGAAACAATAAATTTCAAATAAATAAAAAAAAAAAAACAAGAAATAAAGTCAGAGCTTTCATATATGAAATAAATTGTTATTTTTGACATTTCTTCAAAAATTTTCAGACAAAAAAGCCTCTTTTGTTGTTTTAAATATTAAGAGACTTTTTGAAAAATAAAAATTTTTCAATTTTGTAAGATTTTTTAATTTTTTTTTTTTCTTCTTTTTTAATCCCCAAAGGTACAGTGTGAAGATTGTTGTAAAGAAATTAAATTTTTAACAGTTTTGTTATTCAGTTATTTATCTAAAGGTACAGGGTGAAGATTGTTGTAAAGAAATTAAATTTTTAACAGTTTTGTTATTCAGTTATTTATCTAAAGTTTCGTATCATCATCATTTCATAGGTTTTTTTTTTATTTTTGTCTTCATGTTTCTTTATTACAAGTCATGGAAAATTCTAATTTTATTGCCAATATTGCCTTGCATTTCCATTGCTATACATTTTGAGCAAAAAAAAATCTGCAAGACTGTTAAAGAAATTTTCTTTTACGACAATAACAATTTGTAACATGCCATTGCCTTTGATAGTTTTTCCAATTTTTTTCTCCTTCTTCTTGTAACAAGTGCAAGTACACACATGGATATTAGGGTAATACTATTAAAAGAGAAATAAGAGAATTTAGGAAAAATTCGACATTTGGAGTATTAGCTTATCCCGTGTGATTCCCTACTCCTATTGATGCCACAACTAATATTTACTTTTTAGGATCGCTACTCCCAGTGGGAAATTTTTTTATGAGCAGAAAATTAGCTCATAATTCTGTAACTTTTTAATCTGTAATAATAGAAGAAGAAACAATTTTTTGCACCAATAATCTTGAGAATTATTGGCACAAAAAATATGTATTAGTTAATGTGAATTAAATAAATTTGCAAATCATTGGGCAAACTCTTTTTGAATTTGAAAATTATTGTTATTTGATTACATAAGTTTAAATCATATGAAATCTTTATCACATTTAGAGAAATTAGGGTAGGCACATTAAAGCCCTAATTTCTCTAAATGGTTTGATAATTATTGCAAACTAAAGTAGATTTAAACCATAAGACTATTTCGTTTAAACGATAATTTTCCGAAAATGCAGTCTGATGTACATAATGTGTCCACCATATAATTTTATAATGATGATGTGGCAAATTTTGTATTATTTAAGGAAAAAATCCATGCATACGAGGGCGGATCAATAAGTCCGTGATTTTTTGAACTTCCCTCGTAGTTATATGAAATGCAATACTATTCCCTTCAAGTACCACCTGTTAATAGACTACTGTCAAATTTTCAGCAAGTGTCGTCATTTACTTATCTTAAAGAATAGGATTTTTCGAGGTCCTTAAAATAAGCAATAATGTTTGGTCAATAATTTCATCGTTGGAGCTGAATCTCCACCAAGCCATTTCTTTAGATTTAGAAATAGGAAGTAGTCACTAGGGGCTAAATCCGGAGAATATGGCGAATGAGGTACCAATTCGTAGAAACATTCATAGAGTTTTGCCATTGAGACTGCACACGTGTGCACCCGTGCATTATCTTGATGAAAAAGAACTTTTTTCTTGGCCATATGGGGTCGTTTTCTTTTTAAATCCTCATTAAATCGATCTAATAAGTTGGCATAATATTCGCCATTTATTGTTTTTCCCTTTTGAAGGTAATCGATGTGGATTATCCCGCGTGCATCCCAAAAAACTGTTGCCATCACCTTATTGGTCGACAAACTTTCCTTGACCTTCTTCGGAGCAGGTTCACCCTGAGAAACCCATTGTTTAGACTGCTGCTTGGTCTCTGGAGTACAGTAATGGATCCATATTTCATCTATGGTTACAAAACGCCGCAAAAACTCATTCGGATTGCGTTTAAACAACTCCAAACAATCCTTTGAAGTTGTCACACGTTTACGTTTATGGTCAATTGAAAGCAAACGCGACACCCATCTTGCAGACAACTTTCTTAAATCCAGCTGATCATTTAAAATCGAAACCACACTGCAATATAAAATGCATTTTCGGGTGTACTGAACTCAATTGGCCCTCCAGAACATTCAGCGTCCTTTGTATTTGTCCTTTGTACTTGTGTTTTTATTTATCGAGCTTTTCTTTGGTTTTTTTTCCAAAAAATAATGTTTAATGAGCACTCGAAATTCATTTTTTCCATTTTTAGAAAAATACACGAGGTTGTATGTTTTGAATAGCTGTTAAACGCAAAGAAAATGACGAAACTTGCTCAAAATTTGACAAAATTTGCTCTATTGATAGGTGGTACTTGATGGGAATAGTGTTGCATTTCATATAACTACGAGAGTAGCTCGAAAAGTTGATCCGCCCTCGTAATATTCTAATAAATTTAAATAAATTTTAGGAAAAATTTATAATTTAGCTTAAAATTAAAATATTAAATATATTTCGAAATCAGAACTTCTTAGTCAAATTTTTAAAATCAAAAATTAAATTTGTTTACTCTACCCTAATTTTAAGTTTGTTACATACAGTTTCTACCCTGCAAAAAAGAAACTGAAAAAGAGCTGAAAAAGTCATGATTTTAAAATTGTGTTGCCATTGGGAGGAAGTGGTTAGTGCTGAAAAAGAGCTGCAGGAATACCTTTTTTAACCTATGGTTGTCATTGGTAGAATGTTCTTCTTTTAAGCTTCTTTTTCTTTGCTTTTGTAGTAGTTCCCTTTAAGCGATGTTTATAAAATCTTTTTATGAAAATTCAATTTCAGTCTTATTAAAATGTAATAAAAATACTTTAATATTTGTAAAATTTTAATTTTTTTTCAGAAATTTTTAAAATTTTTTCTTACAAAAAATATATCTATTTTCACTTTTTTGGAAGAAATTATTAATAACTTTCAGAAAAGTTTAAAATATGCGGTTAGCTCTACTTTTGAAGTGGAGAAAATGTACTGCTTTAAAAACATTTGATCTGTTTTTTGCTGGGTATTGCTACAAAGTAAAATTGTAATAGCAAAAAAAAAAAAAAAAAGCTAATGCTAAAAACAGTAGTACAATGGAAGCAAAAAAAAAAAATTGGTTTAATAGTACCTGCAATGCGTGCACTCAACAAAACTGCAGCCAATTAAGACTGCTTGACAACACAATTGTGGCAACTAAGCTTTTCTATTGTAATATTAGTCTGTCACACTATATAGCCACACACACTTTAACATATACTTTCTCTATAAACCTTACTTAGTTTCTCTTTCTCTCTCTCCCTTGTTGGTTTCTAACCACCATCAGTTAAGGCATTGTAATTTTTTACATTATATTAGAATCTTCGAAATTGTTGGAAAAAAAGAAGAAAAAAAATATAAAAAATTTCTATGAAATGTAATGAAATTCATACAGTTAAAAGTAGTTAGTAGTTACATTGCAAGTAAATAGCTCTTTTTTTTACATTTTGTACACTTATATGAGTTTATTATTGCTTCTGTTGCTGCAATCATGTGACATTATTTGCAACAATAGTTACATGTCAACAGTAATAAGTAGGAATTAAAAGAAGAATAATATATGATTGTGATTATTATAGTAATAAGGTGAACTTTTGATTAAGAAACAAATGTGTTTATATATATGTGTATACATATATATATATATATATATATATATAGATATATATATATATATATATATATATATATATATATATATATATATATATATAGATATATATATATATATATATATATATATTATTAAAAAAATAATAAAAATTTGACTAGAATTTTGATGTGGTATACCGCATGGGTTTGTGACTAAAAGACTTTAGGTGCTTGTTTTATAATTTATCTTCAAATCAAACAAAAATTAAAATTTTGAAATGTCAGACCAAGGAACTATCAAATATATTTTTAATTAACTAAAAATGTCTCTTTGAAATTACATTTCTATTCGCCAGGATTGGAAACTTCTAGCTTTGAATTCTTACCCCCTAGGCCACATTGGATTCTGAATTTATAGTTAAAAAATTATTTTACTTTAACTTTTGTAAACAAAAAAAATATATTTTTCAACCTTGTTGAATTTTAAATATATTCAACATATAGTGTTGCAAATTGATTTTTTTACTATTTACATATATTATGAAGAGCACACATAATTGTTTTTCAACAATATTTCTACGGATACACAGAAAAAAATTTATACAAAAATATAAAAATTTACTTTCTTTGATTTCAGTTCATAATATTTAAGCACAATTTCTTAAGCATTAAAACTTTTTTTTATATTTTTTCAAATGCATCAAAAGTCAAGAAGACTGAAAATTTTGTTTAAATTTTCATTTATCTTTTCAATTTGTCAAAAAAAAATGCTTGAAATTTTCTTTAGAAAATTTTAAGTTTCTAATGATTTTTTGCTACATTTTGGAAACAGAACAGAAGCGTTTTTTAACAAAATGATATGCTGCAGAATGCTACTGAAATTATACAAATTTCTGAACATTCTTTTTTTTACACATTTTCCTTGGAATTTTTTCCATTTCAATGCCCTTATTGTTATTAATTTCATGTATAACTATTTTCGTTTACTTGCAAATGGTAAACAAACCTAATAAAACTAAATCAAAGATTTTACAAAATTTTTGCAAAATTCCTAAAATTTTCATTATGAATAATTTGATAATATCTGTGAACAAAATTGTATTTTTTATGAAAAAAGTTTGGGAAAAAAAGTCATGTTCGATTCATAATATTTATGAAAAAAAATCTTCAGATATATGCATTTTTTTCTCTGTGTAGTGGAAATGTTCTAGATTTCAAATCTTCAAGCCATCGTTCGTTTCCTCGTAGAATCCATTTGAATTCTGTTTTAATTTGGACATATTTTTTTATGAAAAAAAATCAGTTTAACAAGTAAATCTGAGTATCTGAGATGTTTTTTCTTAAAATATTATCACTTAACTGTAATTGTGCTTTAAGTTTTTAAATGTAGATAATAAGACGGCATATCATGTTTATTGGAATTGTGCCTTAGAGCCCCAAAGTTAAAAATACTTAAACATTTAGAAAATTATTAAATAACTAATTCAAGTTTAAAACAAATAATTCCGAGGCATCTTTTTTGAAAAAAAAAAAAAAAATGTGTTAGAAAACTGAAAAGGAATTTACAAATTAGCATATCTCTTCTTTTTTGAGCTCTTCAATACAGATAGTCAGAGCGATCTTCGTAAGTCATGTACCCATGTATATATATATATATATATATATATATATATGTATATATATATAGATTTGCGAAGGATATAAAATATTCGTCCAAATCGAATATAACACTGCAACTTGTTATTTTGTTAAATTTGTTCAATAATTCAGTTGGTTTTAGAGATATTCTAAAATTTTTTGTTTTGTGCTACTGAACGTATGATTATTATTAATTCAATTATTATTCTATTTAATATGCAATAACCGCTACAACTTTCAAAATTTTAAAATGAAATTAAAAGCCTAGTCTAGTGAAATATTACGTAAGACAAAAGACTTCTTGCTTTATCGCTTCTAATAAAGTTTCTCTATGAAAGTCCCTCTATATGTATATATATATATATATATATATATATATATATATATACGTATATATATAAAATTAAAGATGGACACGTCACTAAAGAAAATTCTTACAAAAAAATATGTTAATAAAAATATTTGAGAAGCTCCTAATGAACAATCTATACCCGCTAATAAGCCATCGTATATACCCAATCATCAATTTGGATTTAGAAGAAAACACAGTGCTATCCAACAAACACACAGACTTGTAAATGTTATAAACAAAACGTTTGAAGAAAAGATATATTGTTCCGCTCTCTTCATTGACGTATCGCAAGCCTTTGACAAAGTGTGGCATGAAAATTTACCCATAAATATACATAAATTATTAAAACGCCATATAACTGATTGGAAATTTATTCTTAAAGAAGGTGACTTTTTCATTACCTCTCAGTCTATTAAAGCAGGTGTGCCCCAAGGTAGTGTACTGGGTCCTGTGTTATACCTGATATACACTTCCGATATGCCAACTAATAGTGATGATACAGCTATTTTAAGCACTCATGAATGCCCACAAGAGCCATCTCGAATTTTGCAGAACCATAAATTTGATATTGAGAGATGGCTAAAAAAATGGAAAATAAAAATAAATGAACAAAAATGCACACATATAACATTTACCTTGCGTAGGGAATCATGCCCACCTATCCTTATAAATAACCAAGTAATACCCCAGCAATCGGAAGTTAAATACCTCGGAATACATCTCGACCGACGCCTTACTTGGAAATTCCATATTGCTGCAAGGTTGGCCCAAATTAAATTGAAAGCACTCCAAATAAATTCTCTAATTGACAGAAATTCTGTGCTCAGTTTAGACTGCAAACTACTCCTCTATAACTCAGTTTTAAAACCAATATGGAGTTTTGGAATCCAGTTATGGGGTACGGTCTCAGCATCAAATATGGAAAAAATACAGAGACGCCAAAACAAAATATTGCGAACTATCACCGCAGCCCCTTGGTATGTAAGAAATACTAACATACATAAGGATCTAAACGTTCTTTTGGTAAAAGATGTTATAAAAGAACATGCAGGAACATATTTGAAAAGTTTGAAAATATATCCTAACCCACTAGCACAAAACATACTAAGAAGTAATCGATACATCCGACTGAGAAGAAGAAACACCGCAGAACTGAGCCGAAGTTAAACCATATTCGTTAAAATCGCTTTTAGTCTGACGTTGGTTGGACTAAATAGATATCAAGATTTAGATTTAAGATTTGTGAAATAGTTTGTTGACTATTGTTATGTCTTCTTTATAGATGTGGTAGCGGGGTAGAGTTTGGGATAATCAATAAGACCAATCTATAAAGAGAGTGTAATTATAATTACTCATAAGTAGAGTAATTATAATTGTGGGGTTCAGGTAATAAAAGAAATAAATTGGGATTAATATTTCTTTTAATTAGTGTTATTGGGATAGAATTATGCTCACCTTTATTTCCAGGGATGGGCCAATCACAAAGTAGGTATTTCTTTTTTGGGTATATAACCTTTCTTTATTTCAGGTAGGCTTATAAAGTAGTAGGAAGTAGTGGATTCCACGACGGTTGAAAAATAAATGTCCCATTTAAAATTTAGTTCAGTTGGGCAAAACTTCGGTTTTTAAGGAAGACGCGAAGTTTTCGATAGCTTAATTAGTGCTATAAATTTTAGTATTTCCATATTGTAATAGAATTACAGTAGCACTTCAATAATTACAACTAATTTTCTTATATTAATAAATTTAGGTATTTATTATTAATATAATAATTAAAAAAATTTATTTTTTAATTAGAGTGTCCAAGTTAGTTTGGACAATTTGATTATTTATTGTTAGTTCACTTAACTTTTGTGAAGATAACTAAAATTACTGAAAAAAAAAAAAAAAAAATATAAAAATATTTTCAAAAGTTTTAGATGTCATCTTAAATACATAAATACAAGCTTTGACAAATCTCCTGCAAAAAAATAATTTTGATAAACAACAAAAGTTATGGCCATTTAAATAAATATGTTAATCACCTTCAAATTCGTTTTACATGCCTCTGTATCCCCCTCTACACATCTAAATTTTATCTAAATCGGTAACCCAGGGTCAAAATTTTTTACATTTAAAGTGGAATTACTCTCTTATTAAAAATTGTCAAAGAAGTAAATTTAATATTTTTTTGTTCCCCAACTTTTGTTTGGGATTTTATTTTATTCGGTAAGTTTTTCTTTATTTTCCTTTACCCTATTACTAACTCTACCCTTGTACTTTATCTTTTTATAAAACATCTATAATTTAAGTCATTTAACTTTAGTAAATACCAGATTTATAAGCAACACTTTAAATTTATATTTATTTTATTTTTACGCTCACAGTTTCTTTTTTTCCCTCCATTTTTTTTCTTACGCTAAATTAAACAATTTTAACAAATACGTTTTTTTTTCATTTTTTTTTTTTTGTTCTGGCAAAAATAAGATAAAGCTTTTGTTAAAAATTTATGCTAAACGAAAAATATAATAAAAAACAAAAAGACATAATAATAGCAAAATACATAAAATAAAACTAAAAGGAGAAACTGAACAGAATGCCTTCAGTTATATTGACATATGAGTCTAATAATGTCAGTGTGGTTGAGGAGAAAAATCTTTCAAAATAAGTGTACCAGAAGTAGGGGATAAAAAAAAAAGAACAGACACAAAGCAAAAGCTTCCCTATGAACCTTTGTTAAGGTAAAGAAAATTATACTGTTGCTGCTAAACCAAAGTTATGAATTTATGTATAGGAATGGCTTAAAAAGGAATAAATAATATATGTGCTTATAATGTACATAAATAGTACTGTAAAATACTATATATATGTTTAAAATATATAATAAATATACATGCTTGTGCATGTTATACATTCATATGTATCATAACTCTAAAGGCAACAAATAAACAACTAGTAAATAGAAGAACATTTCATTTATCTAACCATGCAGCTAAACCATCAACTAAGGGACAGTGGTTTAAAAAGAAATGTTCATAAAACTATTTAGAAAATGAAAAAATAAATAATATATAATTAAATGCATTTAAAATAATTTTAAAGTGCAAATAAATGAAATGCTTTATTTATTTAATTCTTGGAATTATGAAAATTACAAAAAATAGAATATAGATTTTTAAATATTCCGCTTAAGAGAGTTAAATAAAATTCAATTTTTAATATAAATTACTATCTGTTTTATGACTATAAT
The DNA here is from genome assembly GCA_932274085.1 of Protocalliphora azurea. NCBI lineage: Eukaryota > Metazoa > Arthropoda > Insecta > Diptera > Calliphoridae > Protocalliphora > Protocalliphora azurea. Next base: position 25,910,673 of record OW026520.1, read on the forward strand.
TAAAATTATTAAAAAAATCTTATTAAATTCATTCAGTTTTCCTACAATATGAAAATTTATAAAATTCGTACCACTGAACGTATGATTAATATTAATTCATTAGTTCTTGGCAAAAATATAAAATAATTTTTAAACAACTTGGAATTTTTCTACAATTTCTTTTGCTTTAAATTGTGCAAGCCCCTGTCTTTCATCTAATCTTATAATTATTTTTAATTAATAATTAAATTTCCTTTTATATGTATGAAAGGAAAATTAGTTTCCTTGCTGATTTTTTCAATAAATTTTGATAAAAAATCTCATTAGTTTTCAGTTACACTCCCAGAAAAAAATCAATAGGTAAATTAAAAATAAAAGTAAATTAAAAATAAAACTATTTTAAACTGAATTTTGCTTTTAAGTTTATAATTTTTTTGGTATTTTTCTTTTTTTTTTCTTAATTTTTACTATAAAATTTTCTTCAAATTTTTTAATATTCACAACTTAAAAGTTATATAAAATATAATAAAATTATTATTATTATTATTATTTCATAATATTAGCTAGTACGTGCAAATTATTTGGCAAACTATCTTTGAGTTTGATATTTATAGTTATTTGATTATAAGTTTAAATTATATTAAAATTTTATAAAATTTAGTGGAATAGGGATAGGAATATTCAAGCCCTTGACGTAAATAATAATACTTTTTACTTTACATTATTTGGTGATAAAGATTAATCTTACGTAGAAACAGCCGGGCGGACATAATATGACAACGAAATAATTTTATACTAATCTGCGGTAAATGACGCATTATCTGCTAAAATTCTATAAAAATTTACTTTGTATTAGATTAGTTAAATTCTGAAATAATACATTTTAATGTGCATAAGTTGTATTGAAGTAATTCAATTTCAATTAAAAAAAATAAAATATTTAGTACAAAAAATGCGTAGATATCAAGTCACTTTTATTAGCAACATAGAAATCAATGAAATGAATTTTACAAAATTATTACTGTTATAGTTTCCAATGAATCACATATATGTTTGCCATGTTATTTAAAGCCATTTTGATGGTATTATTATATCCATTCGATTCAGAGGCGATGTTTAGTTATTCCCTGCCTTCACTCGCAAATATAATTTTAAAAATCTAATACAGATGACACTAGTATTTCGTTTTGTACTGATTTAAGCGCGTAGGTAAAGGGAGCAAAAACAAGGCATTCTATTAGAAATTACTTTTAAGCCATAATAATTGAATTTAATCTAAACAAGAATTTTAACTACGGTTCAATTGTTTTTAAAAATTATGACCAAAAATAAAATCCATGTAAAGTTCTCCATCCAAAATAGTATAAATTATATCTTAAAAGTTTTAAAATGCAAAAAAAAAAGAAAAAAAAAAACATTTATAATCAGCTCGTATTTTAGCATTTCCCTCAGCGCATCAGCTCGCTGTGCATTCTCCAATCAATGTAAGAAGAACCAATCAAGTACAATTTCCTTAATTTTTCATTTCCACTCCTCTGAGATGAGTTATTCCTGGTAAAGTATTATTCGCAAAATGTTGAGTTATATAGAAAATGTTCTACCGATTCGATGTTCCATTTACATACTTTATATTCATTGCTGGTTTCCGCATTAATGCGGTTTAAATTCAAGATTTACAAAATCTTTTTTAATTTATTTTAGTTTTTTGTGATATTTTAAATTTTATAAAATTTGTGCTACTAAACGTATGATTGATTTTAATTCATGAGTTGTTGGTGAAAAGATCAAATATTTCTTAAACAACTAGGAATTTTTCTACAATTTCTTATACAATTAATTACTGAAACCCTTGTCTATCATTTGTCTATCATTTTACCTTCTTCGTTGACTTTTTTAATAAATAGTGAAAAAAATTTTCTTTAAATTTTAATTATCTCGCTAGAAAAAAAAAATCAATGAGTTGTCCAGTTTAATATACGCAGTAAGAAGTTTGTACATAAATATAAAAATCTACTTTCATTAATTTCAGTTCCTAATATTTAAACATAATTTCTTAAGCATTAAATCTTTTACTTTTGTATTTTTTCAAATGAATCAAAAGTCAAGAAGACTGAAAAATTTTTTAAAATTTTCATTTATGTTTTCAATTTGTAAAAAAATGCTTGAAATTTTGTTTAGAAAATTTTAAGTTTTTAGTGATTTTTAGCTACATTTTGAGAACAGAACTAAAGCGTTTTTTAACAAAATCATGTGCTGCAGAATGCGACTGAAATTATGCAAATTTCTGAACATTATTTTTTTACAGATTTTCCTTGGAGTTTTTTCCATTTTAAAGCCTTTGTTGTTGTTATTTGCATGTATAACTATTTTCATTTACCATTTGCCAACAAATTTAATAAAACTAAATCAAAGATTTAACAAATTTTTTTTACAAAAATTCCTAAAATTTTCATTACGAAGAAAATTTTTTATAAAACACGTTTGGGAAAAAAAGTCATGTTCGATTCATAATATTTATGAAAAAAAATTCAAATGTATGTCCTTTTTTCTCTGTGTATAAACAACAAAACAATTTTCAATTGAACTTTTCATATAAAAGCTTTTAAAATGTAAGTTTTTTATTATTGATATAAAATTGTTTGGTAACTTTTTAACATTCCCAATTTGAAAGTTATAAAAAATATAATAAAATTATCGGTGTTGCCTCTTATTTCAATTATTTACAAAAACTTTTAAAGCTTTACTAAAAGAATTACTTTTAGATTTTGTGATATTTTAAATTTTATAAAATACGTGCTACTAAACGTATGATTGATATTAATTTATAAGTCATTGAATAGAAAATCAAATAATTCTTAAGCAACTTGGAATTTTTCTATAATTTACTTTGTTTTAGATTATAGAAGCTCTCTTCCAATGAATACAACCAGAAGTTTATGTGAGAGGCACTTTGAACTAAATTTTCCAAAAATGTTTATATTTTTTTTTTAAACATAAAAACAAAATATATGTGTTTACATGTATTTTGTTGTTGCATGAATGAGGTTTTTGACAATTGAATCAGGTTGTTTTTCTCTCACATAAATATCTAGTTATTAATCTATGCCCTCATCTATCATTTTGTTAAAAAAAAATATATTTTATATAAAAGAAAACTTAGTTTCCTTACTGTCTTTTTCAATAAATATTTAGAAAAAAAATATCATTAATATTCATTTATTCAGCTGGAAAATGTCAATAAATTGTCAATTACAATAAAAATTAAACAATAAGATAACAGAACAATTCTAAATGATATCTTTCACATAAATATTTTTCAAATTTTAACTCTTTTTCTAAACCCGAGTTAGTAAGGTTGCATCAAATAACTCAATACATTTTGAGACCGATTTGTTTGGTTTGGCTTATTTAAAAACCAAAAAGTTGGACTTACCTACAAGCTATATTTATGTAAAGCTTTTATCAATAGTTTTGGAGATTAAAAAAATATTACTTAAGAATTTTTTAAATTTTAGTTTTTCAAAAAATCGGTAACGATCAAAAAAGCACAATTATATCTTTTACCATAAATATGGATAAAACTGAATATGCTGTAAATAAAATGAACCACGTTTCAGTAAAATCAATGCAATTAAATTATGGGATCTCATGAAAAAAAAACGATTTTTCTAAATTCTGTTGAAACCAAATGTTGTGCATAAATTCGATATTTATGGATTGACTTTAATGAAATGTGACATTTTTTATTTGTGGCATATACAGCTTTAAGATAAAAATAAAGAATATTTATTTTTGGTCTTTTATGCTTTTTGACGATTTTTTGAAAAAGTACAATATTTTAATTTTATAAAAATAATTTTTTTTATCACAATTTTTAATTTTCTTTTTTTGAAACCATTCAGAGGATTAAAAAATGATACAAATATAATTTGAAGTTAACTCGAATTATAATTTTCTGATATTTTATTGAAGCAAATTTAATAAATTGTCCTCATTAATATTTTATCTCGAGAACTAAATTATTTAAATTAAAATATAATGGTTATGGGTCTATAACTTTATATATAAATTGATGTAGACATTTCTATGAAGTTCTAGACCCATAATCATTATTACAATATTTTAATTTTATAATTTTTTTTCATCACAATTTTTATTTTATTTATTATTATTATTATTTTTTTTTTTTTGAAACCATTAAGAGGATTAAAAAATGATACAATTTCTGATATTTTATTGAACCAAATTTAATAAATTGTTCTCAAGTTGTCTTTCAATATTTAATGTAACCTCATTAATATTTTATCTCGAGAACTAAGTTATATATATAAATTAAAATATAATGATTATGGGTCTAGAATTTCATATAAATTGATGCAGAAATTTCCTTCGCTATTAAAAAAAATATTTGTTTTAGCTAATCCTTAAAAATAATTTTAAATTTTTTAAATTTTCTTAAATTTTCTTTCCTTTTGCTTTCTTAAAAGACACTGTTTTCATATTAATATTTCATATGGATTTTATAATCTTCTGTCCTTGTTTTTTTTATATCTTTTTTTTTAAACAATTTATAATTTAATATGATGATGACAATAATAACGGTCTGCTGAACACTAATGTTATTTATTTTTTTGCTTAAATAATCATAAAAAATATGTATGACAAACAGGCACATATGAAAAATATTAAGTTAATACAAATGCAAGGGAAATATTTATATTTAACCAAGGAACCGCTTCCAGAAAAATTGGTTTATATCAATGATATCATACAAGCATGACATTATATTTAAAAAAAAAAGTAAATAAATGAATAAATCTTCAAAATGTTTTTAAAATTAGTTAACTTTAATACATCAGCTCTTATTGGCTTTTGTATTTAAATATTTTAAGGTTTGAAAAAAGAAAAGAAATAGCCAAATATACAGTTAAAATCTTTTTTAATTTTAGCCTTTAATTACAATTAGAAATGTAAAATATCATAGGAGTTATAGAACTAAAGGGTGATTCAAGTAGAGATACTTTTTCAATAGCCTTTTTTTGACAGATCGCGTGTAAGTCGGGTCATGCTGTCTTGTTATCTTTGTTTGGTATTGTTTGGCATTTCATAATTTAAAGACGTACGCCTGAACAACGTTTACAAATCGTTCAACTTTATTACGAAAATTCACGTGCACTTCGCTCAACTTATGGTCAACATAATCGGCCTACTGAGCATACTGTTCGCAACACCATTACCCATTTTGAGACCCAGCATTCATTATTGGATAATACTCGACCGATTAGGCCACGTCCAGCACGCTCTGAAGAAAATAATGCGGCCGTAGCTGAGAATATACACGAAGACCGTGGAGAGTCGATTCGGCGCCGTTCGCAGCAACTCGGACTGACATACAAAATACAGCTTGTGCAACAACTGACGCCGCTCGACATTCCCAAATAACATCGCTTCGCTCTATGGGCTCTTGAAAAGTTCCAAGAAGATCCGACGTTTTCGAGGCAAATTTTGTTCAGCGATGAGGCCCATTTCTGGCTCAATGGTATGTAAACAAACAAACTTGCCACATTTGAGACGAAAAGCAAACTGAAGAGATTCAAGAACTGCCACTTTATCCAGAAAAAACAACGGTTTGGTGTGGTTTGTGGGCCGGTGGAATCATCGGTCAATATTTCTTTAAAAATGATGCCGCTGCGAACGTAACCGTCAAAGGCGAACGTTATCGTGCCATAATAACCGACTATTATTTGATGAAGACAGCGCCTCACATCACATCAATCAATGGATTTATTGGGAGAACACTTCGGTGAGCACATAATTTCACGTTTTGGGACGGTCGATTGGCCACCAAGATCGTGTGATATCACACCGTTAGACTTTTTCCTGTAGGGATATATAAAGTCTAAAGTTTATGCGGACAAACCCGCTTCGATTCAGGACTTGGAGGAAAACATGACGCGTGTCGTTCGCCAGTTACCAGTCGAAATGCTCGAACGAGTCATTGAAAATTTGACTGAACGGATGGACCATCTGCGACGTAGCAACGGCCAACATTTGATAGACATAATCATCAAAAAATAAATGCCAAAGAATGTTCTTTCAAATGATAATAAACATTCCCCATTGAATTTGAATTTTCTGTGTTTTTTTTTTTTTTTTTCTTTAAAAAAGTAGGGAACCTCGAAATGGATCACGCTTTATAATGTCAACAACAGCTGAATTAATATTAATCATACGCACCGCGGTACAAAGTGGGATATATAATAATAGCTTTAAAAATCAATCAATTCTTATTATGATTATTATTATTATTATTATTATTATTATTATTATTTTGGAAATAAACTGTTCATTTGTAAATAGAAGAATCACCAAAATATTTAAAATTGAAAAGCTGCAGAAACTCAGCACAGAGTGCGATTTTTTTAAGGCTCTTCCATGCTTTTGTGTACACAGAAAAAAGTTTGTACATAAATATAAGAATTTACTTTCATTGATTTTAGTTCATAATATTTAAGAATAATGTCTTAAATATTAACACTTTTTTACATTTTTTGAAATTAATCAAAAGTCAAAAAGACTTGAACAAATTGTTTAAATTTTCATTTATATTTTCAATTTGTAAATGTATATTTGAAATTTCCTTTACAGAATTTTTGGTTTTTAATGATTTTTAGGCACTTGCTGGGGGCAGAAGAACACAGCAGTTGTGTTTTTTATTACCTTACTTCTTAGCAGCTTTTTATTGGAAAATTGCCATTTAAAGTGATTTATTGTTAATATTTTCATGCATAAGTATTTTTATTTAGAACATGAATCAAATCTAGTAAAACTAAATTAAAATTTTAGCAGCATTTTAGCAAAATACACAAAATTATAATTAAGTATAATTTAATAATATCTATGAACAAAATTTTATTTTTTATGAAAAAACTTTGGGAAAAAAGTCATGTTCGATTCATAATATTTATAAAAAAAAAATCCAAATATATGAATTTTTTGTCTCTGTGTAATATCTTTTATTATAAATAGTTAATTTTAATAAAAAATATAATTTATATTATACGTAAATATAAAATATATTTTTTTAATTAGAATGCTTTAAATTCATTACATTTTGATATTTCAAGAAGATTACTGCCTTTCAATCAGTTTATTTCCACCAAAATATTATTTAAAAATTCTTTATTTTTAAAGCAATTTAAATATTTCTAAATTTAAGCGAAATTTTGTCAAAATTTTTGCTATAGAATTGTTTTACTGATTGTTAACTTTTGTTGTTATTCTCAATAACTATCCAAGAAAAGCTATTTGGTTCTCGGTAATGGCAACTACTTATTAAAGTAGTTTCTTGGTTGTGAGGCATCACTTTTATTTTCCTACTCTATATTACATAAATAAATACTCAATAGTATAATAACATATTAATATTGCAATCACGTAGATCAGTTGGCTAGAGCGCTGGATTAATAACCAGAAGATTGTTGGTTCATCCCCATTGTGATGCTGTCAGTTTTTTTTTTTTTTTTGGACAAAATGTCTAAAAAGATATTTTATACTAAAAAAAAGTTTTTGTCGCTTAGAAAATTAAGTGCGAGATGGTTTACTGAGTAAGACTTTTGTCATTAAAAACGAAGGGTTAGTTTGTGCCCAAGTTGAAATCCCACTGACGGAATTTTTTTTTATTTTTTTATTTCTATTTTCGTTTAGGTTTATATTTTGGAGTACCCCTCAGACAAAAAATATGTAGTTTAATATTGTTCCTAATTATACCTGCTAGCTTACCAGGAAAGCATAGGTTTGGCAAAGGTTTTAACAAAATTCATGCAAAACGCATAATAAGTATCAGATTCACGATCCCTGAATTCGCTTTGCTACCACATTGATGGCATATACTTTGGCTTAGAAGACTGTACATAAATTGGGTAATCTAAGAGACAACGAGATATCTAAATCATCAGAAAAGATAGCTGAGCCAATGCCAGTATATGACTTCTATCCATCAGTGAAAACCCAGATCGCATATTCCTTGAATACAGAAGTGGAACTTATCGCACCAGTGTTTGCGAGACAAGCCTCTCTCTGCTCTTTATTCAGGGTAAAGATGTGTGTCTTCGTGTCTACTGCTTTCCACCATACAAGTGTTCCGTATATAAGAATGGGTCTAATAACCGCAGTGTACATCCAATGGACGATGTACGGTTTTAGATCTTATCTTTTACTGAAGGTTTTCTGACATGTATAGAAAGCACATAGAACCTTCTGCATACGAGTTACAGCATTACGTTTTCACGAGAGCTTTGAATCCAGAATTATGCCAAGATACTAAACTTCCATCGAAAGTTCCAGGGTGATATCACCAGAACGAGACAACTTGAAAATCGTTTCGTTCTCCCTGGCCCATGTCAGTAAGACGTCGAGAGCTGACTCCAAGTGTTTAGGTTTCAACGAAACCAAAATGGATAATACAACATGAATGCTGACGAAGTGTGTAGCGGCACAGAAAATGCGTATTCCATTCTTTTGGTGTCTAATTATAGTCCACAAACTCTGCTTTGGTATTGCCAAACAGAGACAACGAGGCAATTTACGATTGCAAACTTATTTATGGTCCTTCGAATCAAATGTGTCTACTGTAACCACATCTATAACAGCGTTGTAGATTTGGTATAACAGCGTTATAGATGTGGTTACTAGCGGCGCTTTCTCAATAACTTTCAATAACTCTTTTACTTGTCACAAACGCCTGGCTGCTAACTGAGTCCCTCAAAATTGCACCTAGTTCAAGGCGGGCGCCATGTTTAGGCTTCAACGAAACCAAAATGTATAAGACATCACGAATGCTGACGAAGTGTGTAGCGTCACAGAAAATACGTATTCCATTCTGCTGGTGTCTAATTATAGTCCACAAACTCTGCTCTGGTACTGCCAAACAGAGACAACAAGGCTTACGATTACAAACTTGCTTACCATGTGTTCACTTATTGTGGAGAAAAGTTTTCCTCTGATGAGAAGCAAAATGTTAGCAACATATGCTACCACTTTTGTGCCTTTGTCGTTAAGTTCAAAAAGGACTTTATTTACGAAAAGGTTCTACAAGAGTTGAGATATTACTCCTGTTGGAGTGCCTCTTGTCATAACTTTCTTAGAACTACTTAAATCTAAACTGGAATTTATAGCCCTGCACTTTAGCATGTTCCCAGTCCAGGTCCTTATTCGCCCGCCTAACAACCCCTAGATGATCTAATGCCTCCGTAATTTACGATGGGTTCACAATATTTGGAAAGTTTGTCAACACATACTCTTTCCTGTCGAATGTGTCCTCAATAGCAACGATCACGTGATGCAGCGCCATTGCCACTAACCTTCAGGTGAGCATGCTATGCCCAATAGAAATTACCCAATGAGGTGATTTCTCCGACACTGACATCGAGTATTCTTTCCAGAGCTTTCAATAAAAATCACAGACTGATTCTCCTATAATCCTTTGCGGTGCTGTGCTTTATATTTTCCGTTTTGAAAATAGACACCACTGCAACCTCTCTCCATTCCTTAGGAATATACCCTAGTTCGAAACTACTTCTAAATATCAGAATCAGCCATGATGACCGCTAGAGATTTCTGTAATAGAACAGGGAAAATCCCATCAGGCCCCGGTGACTTATAGAGTTCAAAAGATGATACTGTTCACACTATTTGCTACTTGTTCACTAGTTGCCTCATGTGGACTGGTGGCGCTGGGAGGTTTTCTAATTCGAATTCCTCATTTATATCGTACCTACAACCCGAAAATTGTATATTCATCAGTACTTCTAGGGTCTCCTTACTACTTTACGTAAAAGTGCCATTCGGCTTCATAAGGAATCCAGTTCAAAAGATGATACTGTTCACACTATTTGCTACTTGTTCACTAGTTCCCTCATGTGGACTGGTGGTGCTGGGAGGTTTTCTAATTCGAATTCCTCATTTATATCGTACCTACAACCCGAAAAGTGTATACTCATCAGTACTTCCAGGGTCTCCTTACTACTTTCCGTAAAAGTACCATTCGGCTTCATAAGGAATCCAGGCATGCCAGAATCTTTGTATAGTACTTTCCATAGCCTAGATGCGTTTATGATACTCTTCAAGTCTTTTCTCTTTTCGCTTTATTGAACAGTTTACTACATTCTTTCATTGGATACATTGGTTAGGGTAAAAGCTTTTAGGAACACAGGTCCTGGATGACTAAGTCTTTTAACTAGTATACTAAAAGATGCTTAATATGCTTTGTGTAGGGTACGTCATAGTCCTAGAAAACTTCAACAATCGCGATGGTGTCTTAAACTTAGGCATTTAAACTAAATCTAGGACACCATCACGACTGTTGAAGTTTCCTAGGATCATGACGTACCCTACACGAAGCATATTAAGCATCTCCTAGTGTATTACTTAAAAGATGGAGTATTCCTGTGGTCCTGTGTACCTAAAGTCTTTTGCCCTATCTAATGTAAATTCTATCGTAAAGAGGATACACTACAATCAAAAATCATAACCGAATCAGTGTTACCTACCAAAGTAATAACAATGACTTGTTTCCTGATTCTGTTGATTTTACTTATTTTAAAAACTAAATTAATTTAATAAATATTTCTTTCAATCGCAGCTAAATTTCTTGCAACCATTATTGTACAATTAAATACCAGAATAATTTCTCTTCCTCCTTCATTTCAACCTTCTTTAACAAAATATTTATTATATTTGTTCCATCATTTTTATACCCTCAAGTATTGTTTTGTTAATTGTCAAACAGAGTAGAAAAAATTAAAACCAAAACGAAAAAAATGTTAAAGTATAAAAGACTTTTTGACATGACATTTTCCGGGAAAAAAAAAAATAAAAAAAAATTATGAAAAAAATGACTGCAATACTAGAAAACTAGAAACATATTTCACCAATACTCTTCTTAACATTTCTTTTATACTTTTATAGTTTTTTTTTATTTTTTATTTTTTGCCTTAGTGACCGTTGACAATTGAAACTTTTGACATTTCGCAAACGTGACAGTTGTCATAAAGACAAAAGCATAGTAATAGAGGAAAACCAAGAAACTAATACTTTAAATCTTAATGTTGAAAAAACACTAAACAGAGAAAGAAAATTGATTATTTGAAAAAATGGTTTAGAAAAAGGGTGATTCCAAAAAATTTCTAACCAAAACTACAGTTTTAAAAATTTTGTACCTCCTGATTTGTTTAAAATTCGGATTGTACATTAAACTAGTCATCGTGCATTTTTTGGCGTATGAATCAGTTCCATATCGTTCATCGTTCATATTTTATAGACCTCTAAAGTAGGACCCCTCGAAGATCATTGTCAAAAATTAACAAAATTTAAGTTTAAATAACTTTTAAGTATATTAACTGATTTTAACAAAATTAGTATTAATAGAAAGGATTGATATTCCTTTTTATCAAAAAAAAGTTAAAGATCTTCCTGTCGCAATGACTTTTAAAATTAAAAAAAAATATCCTTTATCCTAGGATATCCTGGAAAAGGGTTTTATAATTTTCATAATTTTTTCATGTGATATTTACAATTATATTTACAATCATATTGTCATTATAGTGCACAAATTTCAGTATATGATCTATATCAGTCTATATCAGTTAGAACAATTTTATTAACAAAAATAATTAATAATAAATTTAAAATAAAAGTATCAGGGCACTTAGCCGAGACTTTTATTTTAAATTTTATATAAAACAATTAGGAAAATATAAAAACAAGCAGTGTTGATCATAATCGATCACATAATACCCTACATGCTTATGTATTGGCATTAAACTGATTATCGGTAGAAGGTTTTATATGAGACTTATGGTCAATTGTAAAATAATTTATGCGTATATCAAAATTATTTATGTAATATTTTACCTCGATGTTGGAATTCATGTGAGATTTATGCACGTTTAAGTAGCTTTCGGGAATGTGAATTATACGAGGTCGGATCAATAAGTTCGTGACTTTTCGAACTTCCCTCGTAGTTATGTGAAACGCAAAACTATTCCCATTAAGTACCACCTCTTAATAGGCTACTGTCAAATTTTGAGCAAGTGCCGTCGTTTACTTTGCGTAAAAAATATGATTTTTCGAGGTCCTTAAAATAGGCATTTGTTTGGTCAATAATTTAATCGTTGGAGCTGAATCTCTTTCAACCGAGCCATTTCTTTAGGTTTGGAAATAGGAAGTAGCCACTAGGGGCTAAATCCGGATAATATGGTGGATGAGGTACCAATTCGTAGCCCAATTCATAGAGTTTTGCCATTGAGACTGCACACATGTGCACTTGTGCATTATCTTGATGAAAAAGAACTTTTTTCTTGACCATATGGGGTCGGTTTCTTTTTAAATCGTCATTAAATCGGTCTAATAAGTTGTCATAATATTAGCCGTTTATTGTTTTTCCCTTTTGAAGGTAATCTATGTGGATTATCACGCGTCCATCCCAAAAAACTGTTGCCATCAACTTATTGGCCGACAAACTTACATTGGCCTTCTTCGGAGCAGGTTCACCCTAAGAAACCCATTGTTTAGACTGATACTTGGAAGGAAGTTCGAAAAGTCACGGAAATATTGATCTGCCCTCGCATCTTATATAAGGCAATAATTTTTTTAACTTATATCCTTTTGTGTGATGAATCTTCCATTTCATTTTTGGAAGTCCAAGTTTAGAGATTCATAGAATATGAATTGTTGGTGATATATTGCAGCTTAAAGGAGTAGATTATACGCTCTGAATTTCACCACAATCCGAGATGGACAAAATCTGAGCTGGGTCAAAACTTTTTATAATTACCCCGAAGTTAAACAAAAAAAGATTTTAAAGAAAAACACCCACAAAAATAAAAATAAAATAAAATAAAAGAAAATATTTAAATATTTTAATCCTTTTAAAGATTTTCATATTTTTCCTTCAACCGAAAATTTAGTTATCTTTTGTTTTTTTTTATTTTTTATATTTTTTATTCTAATTATTTGTAACACATTTCCTTTGTCGTTTGGATTACTATCCTTTTTTTAGTCTAAAAATAGAATGTAAACCTTTTATTTCTATCAGCTTTTGTCAATAAAAATTTCTTTAAAGTTTTAGCTTTGTTGTCCTGTGTTTATCTGTCTATTTTGTTTTCTATGTTTTTTTTTTTTGCTACATGCTTGACTTCCTGTAAAAAATAGAAACCCCGTTTTTTTATATATATATATTTTGTGACATCAGCCTAAAGGCTTAGTTTTGGGGGCCTAAACCGACAACGAAAAGAAGAATGACTATGCATGTAAATTCATTGTAGGGAAACATGATAAAAAATAATTCGAATGGGACAAGGGAAAAAGTAATTTCACTCTAATGTCAGTTCAATTAAATTTTCCACAAGACTTTTAATAGAAATGCATTGAAATCTGTTAGATTTAAAATATATTTCTTTTTTTTTTCAGTATAATTCCTGCCCATTTGAATGTTTCATGAAATTCGCTATAACTTATCTTCAAGGACTCTCTCCCATAGTTTTCTGCATTTAAAAACATGTTTCAATAAGTTCCATTTAGTTTCTTCTGTGGGCGCATTGTTGCTTCATTTTTACGATTCAGAAAAGTTTAAATGTGTTTTAAGCATAAGTTCCATTTCGTTCCTTCTAGAAAATAATATCTTTGGGTGTACTTTTCCTTAATTTTTACGATTTAGAAAAGTTTTAATGTATTTTAAATATTTCTTTCGTTTCATTACATTCCATTTCGTTCCTCCCAGAAATAATATATTTATAGCATATTTTCTAATATTTAATACTAGAAACAGACTTATGTCCACTAATAAATTGCTTTTATAAATTTCCTATAGATTTGAACATGTTTCGCTATATTCCATTTCGTTTCTCTTTAAAAATATATATTTTTAGTATATTTTTCTTTGTTCCTAATTCTTTAAAAGAGTTAAATATTTTCGGGAATTCTCTGCTATGAATTTTCTATCTCTCAAGACATGTTTCACTAATTTCCATTTCATTCCTCCTAGGAAAAACAATTTTTAGCAAACTTGTGTGTAATTTTAATGATGAGATATATTTCAAATATTTTTTCTATGGGCTACAAATGTATTTTAACAGGTTTCGCTAAATTCCATTTCGTTCCTATAAAAAAATCTTTTTTAGCACATTTTTCTTTGCTTTTAATAATTAAAAATGCTTTAGATATTCTTAAAGACTCTCTACTATAAATTTTCTGCATTTACAGACATGTTTTACTAACTTCCATCTCGTTTTACTAAGTTCCATTGTTCCATTTCGTTTTACTAACTTCAATTCCGTTTTTCCAAGTTCCATTGCGTTCTTCTTGGAATAAATATTTTTAGCACATTTTTCTTTAAGTTTAAGGCTTTAAAAGGGTCTAGTTATATTTTTTAAATATTTTCCTATAGGTACCCAAAATTTTTAAATAGTTTTCAGAAATTTCTATTTCGTTCTTCCTGTAAAAAATAGATTTATAGAATATTTTCCTTTGCATTTAATTCTTAAAAAAATTCCTTATGAACTCTCTTCTATAATGCTTTTTTTGCATTCTAATATGTTTCAGTAATTTCCATTTTGTAACTTCTAAAAAGAAATAGATTTTTATTTTAATATTTAAAAAAGGGGTTAGATACTTCCTGGTACTCTCTACCATGAATTTTCAGCATTTCAAGGCATATTTCACTAAGTTCCATTTCGTTCCTTTTGAGAAAAAAATCTTTGAGCATATTTTTCTTTAATTTTAATGTTTTAAAAGGTTTCAAATGTTTTATATATATATCGTCAAAGGATGCCCAGCTTTGACAATTTAGTTTAGGTTTCACTAAACTCCATTTCGTCGCTCTCGTTAATAATATATTTTTAGTGCATTTTTCTTTCATTTCGAGCTGGAGTCGAATTTAGATATATTTTAGATATATTTTTCTGTAAGTTTCAGTTCGATTTGAAAATGCTTCGGTAAATTCCATTTCGTTCCTCCTAGGAAAAATAGCTTTTTAATATGATTTTCTTATATTTAATACTTGGAAATTGTTTAGATGTATTTAAAGACTTTCTACTATTACTTTCCTGTATTTTGATAGATGTTTCACTAAATTCCAATTCATTTAATTTGCTATTAATTGTTTTTTTTTAAGTTTTTCACTGTTTCTTGCTTCAATTTATTTTGAAATATCTTTTGCAGTAAAAATATAGAAGATTTGTTTCTGTTTCCCCCAAATTCCATTACGTTCCCTAGGAGAACAAAAAATCAATATTTTAATTTTTTTCCACTGTTTCCTTGCACTTGTTTGCTCCAAAGGTCTTTTAGAGTATAAATGTTGAAGATTTGCCTATAGTTCACTAAATTCCATTTTCTTTCCATTATTCAAAATTAGCTTTTTTTAATTTTTTTCTTTTGTTTTGTTGATCATGTTTCTTTCAATGGTCTTTTGAAGCAAAAGCTTAAAGGTTTACTTATGTTGGAATAATTTTTTTTTTGTTCTTTTATCCAAAATGATTATGCTTTAAGCTTCTATAAAAATTTTTAACATTCCCAAGATCTTTCATAGAAAACTTTAACATCCGCAATATTTTCTATAGAAAACCTTAACACTCGTATTTTTTCCTACAGAAAAACTTAACGTCCACATGTTTTTCCGCTAGATTTTCTATAGAAAACCTTAACGTCTGCAAGTTTTCTATAGATAAATTTAACATCTGCAGATTTCTATAGTAAATCTTAACAATCGCCAGAATTTCCACAGAAAACCTTAACATCCGCCAGATTTTCCATAGAAAACCTTAATATCCGTAGGACTTTTTATAGAAAATATTAACATCCGCAAGTTTTTCTATAGATTTTCTTAAGAAAAATTCCGAGAAAAATTAATTTCAAATTTGTTCAAGTACTACATGTTTTATTATAAAGAATTTACTTTTTCCCTTACCTTTCATTTAAAGGACTGTGCTGAAATTTTGTATTTGAAGAATTACTAAAACTGTAGACCTATTTGTTTGTTATGTAAAGAAAAATAAAATAAAAATCCTGAAAAGTAAATTCTCTTTTTTTTGTTTTGTATAGCCATCAGTCACTTTAGCCTAGTCACTCATTCATGTATTCCATCATTCAGTCAACGGTGTTGTGCATAAAATTGTAAAATTAAGGATATTTTTTTAAATTCTCTCTGAGTATGATAGAATGTGTATGAGTTTGAGTTTGTTATGTAGGCGGTTTGCCTTTGCGTTTCAAAAGAGAAACAATACATTCTTTTCCGCTTTTTGTCATATTTTTTTTATAAAGTTTTTCCCTTCCATTCTTCTTTTATTCAAAATCTTCTTTTTTGTGTATTATGAAGTGTTGTGACCTCAAACGTCAGCTTTTGGAACAATAAGATAAAGTCTTATACTTGTATATTGTAGTAAAGATGTTAGCTACCTCGTGGCTGTCCCACAGTGCTTTGATTAATCCCATGTAACGTTGAGACAAGAATACGAGTTGTCATTGAGAATCTAAACTTGGTACGGCATATTATTATAGACTTAAGATTAATATATACAAAGCTTTGACAAAATCAATGCAAGGACACTCCTATCTCCCATATATTCTGAAATTAAAAAATGCTTTTTTTTCTAAAATATTCTATCGGATTTTACCAAAATTTGTAGTAGCCTTTAAAAATAGATTATCTTTGAATTTCCTAATTTATTTTTTAATCGTAGCAAGGACACATTTACCCCCCATATATCCTGAAATAAAAATAAAAGAAACATATTTTTTTGGTTAAAATACTGATCTGAATTTTTCAAAAATTTAATCGGAACATATATTCTGAAATTAAAAAACTAATTTTCAGCTAAAATACTGGTCTGAATTTTAAAAATATAGAAAGAGGTTATGTAGAAAATTGAAACTTTATATATATATAGCTTTAAAGAAATCAGTGCAAGGACACGCCCACCTCACAAATATTCTGAAATGAGAAAAAAAAGTCGTGGCAAAATTTGCGACAGGCATTGAAAATAGGGTTTTTATAGATCAGACAGTATTTGATTTAATAGGAGCAAGGGCATATCCACCCTGCCTTCCTCCAAACTCTGTCATCTCCTAATATTATTTTACGTTCTGCACCTACATTTTCTCTTGAGTATCTAATTACTATTCCTCGGATCTCCGGTTCATTTTTGAACTTTTTTTTCAAATTCAAATTTGGAAAACATGTGAGTTCTGTAAGAGAATGACCAAATAAGTAGGTGACATGAAATACCACCATATAAAAAGTATGGAAGAGAGTCAAGACTATTTAAAAATAAAGGCAAAATTCATGAATTGAGTTCATGAGATATTTAGCAAATTTTGAAAAATCAAATATTCAACATACATGAGTTCTTTGGGGATTTCGGTCCAAGTGGTCAAATGAAGAGCTGGCATGTAATTCCACCAATTTAAAAATGTGGACGAGATTCATTACAATCTAAGAATAAAGGCAGAATTTCTAAATTAAGCTTATGAGATTTTTAAGAATTTTGAAAAACCAAATATTTAATATATGAGTTCTATGTTGATTTTAGTCCAAGTGGATAAATAAAGATTTGGCATGAAATTCGACCAATTGGGAAATGTGGAAAAGGGTCAATACAATCTAAAAATAAAAGCAGAATTCCTGAATCCACATTTTCCATGTGGTGGTATTCTATGCCACCTCTCCATTTGACCACTTGGACTAAAAATCCCCCCTGGAACTCATATATGTTAAATATTTTATTTTTAAAATATTTTTAAAAATCTCACTAACCCGATTCAGGACATCTGCCTTTATTTTTAGATAGTCTTGACTCTCGTCCACATTTTTCTTTGTTTAGAAATTTATTTGGTCATTTAGGCCAAATTCCGTGAAGGAACTCATCTCAGTAATTCTGTATCTATTTTTGGAATATCTTTCCTGCCTAGTTCCATATTCGAGCTCTTCTGAAAATTCCAGAAATTGGTAACAATCTTCTCTAGATTTGGATTTATATTGTTCTGTTAATGTGTTAACAGTGATCTGTTAGCTGCTAAATAAACTCCGTTAATGAAAGTGGTTTTTGTCTTTGCTAGTTAAATTCGAATTTATTTTTACACACATTTTTCCAAGTTCTGGCAAAAACTGGCAGTAATTATTTTTTAATGTTAACTAAATGTAAAAAAATTACATAAACTATAAAAAAATATATAGTTTTTTATAGTTTTCTTATATTTTTTATACAATTTGTGTATTGAGTTATTATTGTAAAATGAATTTTAATTTCGTTTTACAAAATCAGTCCCTAAAATAACCAAACTTCAATGCATTTCATCAAAAAATAATTTTTGAAATTTTTTTTTTCTGAAGCAGATTAAAACCTTATGTTTTGTTCATTAATATTTGCATTCAATTTACTGATTTTAGCGCCCTCTTGTAGCCGCAAAAATAATTATTCTTAAAAAATTCTTTCAAAATTATTTGAGACATATTGTTAGTTTCCTAAAACTACATATATCAACACTATTTGAAAAATGTTTTTATTTTGAGTTTTGTCCATGGGTAAAAGCACTGTGTGTCCTCTCTATTCCGGTAACAAATTGTATCAAAAAAGAAGTAGTGTTATTATGTTTGGGAGGGAGATAAGAAATAGAATTAGGTGGAGAATCAGGGCTGGAACTCCAAGAATGATTTCTTTACGTTTTCTTTTATGTTCATAATTATAACCTTTCTTTAATTTTAGCTTATTCTAAGTTTGCTTTTATAAATCTCAATTTGCCATTCCTGCTTTATATCTCTCTCTCTCTCTCTCTCTCTCTCTCTGTTGTTATTTTTTTTTTTTTACCTTTTTGTGTGTGTTTTCTTTTGGAAGAAATAAAAGAAACACTTCCTTTATTTGTAACTAGTGTTTTTTTTTACCCCTATGTAGTAAATCGTTATCTATCTTTGTACACTTCCTTGTAGCCTGTTTCCCCCTCTGTTCCTAATGTCTTTGATTGTCTTCGCAGTTAATTTTTTTCTTTGGTGGATTTTATTATTTTTGTTAAGGAGCTTTTGTGCAAATAAGGGTCAACAACTTTACTATTGTTTAAGAGTGTAAGTTTGTTGGTTGCTTGCCTTGTTTGTTTATTGGTGTATATCTTTATTATTGTTGCTGTTGTTTAAATACAACTCGTGCCAAACATAATGCTTGGCAACAATTTACATGTTTAAATGTCAAAAGGATTTCTTTCATATTCTTCAAATGTCAAAAAGGTAAGAATAAAGAAAATAATAATTTCTTTTGAGTCAGGTTGCATAGGGAGTTGGAATTATGAAAGCTAGGTAGGTACATTTTTAGAATTTAAATAAGTAACGTCATTAAACGGTAAAATTCAGTGATTCTTTTTAAATAAGAAGAAAGAAAAAATGATGCACTATTGCTTATTGAATACTACATAATGAATAACAATTGTTGATAATTTTCCTTAATATTTAACAGGTTTTCTGTATAAAAGAGTTCTCACCCACTGAGATCTTTTATAGAAAATGAAGAAAATTTGCAAGATATCTCGTAAAAAATGCATAATATTCGCTAGATATTATAAACAACAAGTTCTTAACATTCGCATGATTTTCTACATAAAATCATTTTGGACTTGTGTAAGGTTTGTTTTTAGATTTTAATCCTTTTTATCTCTGTGGAAAACCCTTCACACGAAAATACAATAAGTCCAATGATTTTCTGCAGCCAATATTGCGGATGTTTAGAATTTTCTACAGAAAAGATTGTTTGGGTCCAAAAACACTTGCAGACATCTAGGATGATTTCCCATAGAAAATCTTGCGGATATTTGGGATAATTTTCTATACAAAATTTTACGTAAATCTTTAAAGGTTTTTTTTTATAAAATTTTACGGATATCTGGGACGATTTTCTTTTAAAACTGTAACTGCTACTTGGGATATTCTATGTAAAATCCGGACTTATTTGAGATGATTTTATATAAAAAATCTTGCAGATATTTGGAATAATTTTGTATAAAATATGTTATGGATTTTTGTAATGATTTTCTATAGCAAATCTTGCGGATATCTGGGATGATTCTCTACAGAAAATTATGAGGATTTTATTAGATGAAAATCTAGCAATTGTTTGGGTTAATTTTCTACAGAATAATTTATATAATAAAACCTTGCACATATCTGGTATGATTTTCTATAGAAAATCTTGCGGATATTTTGGATTATTTTCTATAGAAGATCTAGCGCATATTTGGGGTGATTTTCTTAAAAAAACTAAAGGTTTACTATACAAAATCATGCATATTTTCGAGACGATTTGTTACGAAAATCATCTCAGATATCAGCAAGATTTTTTATAAAAAATTGTTCGGGATTTCTTCAAAATTGTTTATAGAAAATCGTCCCAAAAATCCGCAAGATTTTCTTTAGAAAATCATTCTGGACATAAACAGTATTTTCTATAGAAAATTCTAAACATCCGCAATATTGGCTACAAAAAATCATTGTAATTATTGTATTTTATATAAAAAAGCATTTTCAAAGACTTTTCAATTGAGATTTTTCATATAATTATAGCAAAAAACTAAATTCAGCTAACTGAATTTAATGAAATCTTTTAAAAAATACATTAATTATGTAAAACATTAATATATTTGACTTAAAAATGTAATTTAGCTAGCTGAATTTAAAAAAAAAAATACTTCCACAAGTAGGTAGTTTATATGCTTTCTAAATTTTATAGGAAGAAATTGTAATTCAACTAGCTAAATTTAATGAAATCTTATTAAAAGTAGCTTATTTATGTATCACATACATAGTTGGTTTTAAAATACTATTCAGCTAGCTGAATTTGAAAAATACTATGATTTCTTGATTTTAAAGTATAAATCACAATTCAGCTAACTTAATTTGACTGAATTTTATTAAAAGAAGCACAATTTTGCCAGCTAAATTTGATGAAATCTTATTAAAAGTAGTTACTTTATTTATATTTTAAAATATTTCTTACACTATTCAGCTAGCCAAATCTAAAATATGCTTTTAATTGTAATTTTTTATAATTTATATTTATATTTATTTATTTATATTTATTTTTATATTAAGCCAAAGTACACAATTCAGCTGGCTGAATCCGACGAAATCCAATTAAAAGTACTTAGTTTTATAACAATATTAAAAGATTTAGCTTAGAAAGGCTTTCCAGCTAGCTGAATTTAAAAAATATTTCCACAAAAACTTAAAGGTTTTGCATTTTTTTAATTTTATTACAGAAAATTACAATTCAGCTAGCTGAATTTAATGAAATCTTATTAAATTAATTAAAAATATTTTTATTAATAACTATATTTGAGTTTTGAAAAAATATTTAAAAATATTTTTATTAATGATAATATTTGAGTTTTAACTTAAGTAAAGTATTGCAGCAAGTAAAAGTCTATTTTTTAATTATATACAAAATTTAATATTTTAAAGCAATTAAGATGAGAAAAAACATTTATATTTGTAAAGAAACTTTTAACTAACAGCTTTTATCACTTCATTGATGAAACTGAAGTTGAAGAAGAAATTAGTTGCGCAAATTGCTTCATATATTGTAATTTGAATCTCTGTTTCGATCTTTAAATCCTGCTGTAAATCAACGAATTAGAGACTTAAACATATCTTGCTTATATTGACTATATAGTAGAATGGAGTCCGCTTAAATTATAAATAATCTTAAGATTTTTATTCGGAATCATTTGTAGTTTTTTTAAGAGCATTTTAACACCTCTGGTTGATCAGACTTGACAAATATTATGGGTCGAATGCAGGTTTTGCATAGTAAAATTTTATTTTTGGAGTTCCGTGTTAATTTTAAGCAGAGGGAAGAGGGCTCTAACACTTCTAATAGTTTTGTAGCGTACATGTAAAATATATATTGTATTTATAAATTACAAGAAATAATTTTACTTACAAAATTCATCTAGCTGAGTAGAAGCTAGATGAATTTTAGAAATAACAAACCAAAAACTTTAAAATTGAGCATTTTAATAAAATTATAGAAGAACTCATTATTTAGCTGGCTGAATTTGATGAAATCTTATTAAAAATAAAGTTAAATAAAGTTATTTATATAGCACATGAAATATTTGGCATAAAAGTGTGCTATTCAGCTAACTGAATTTAAAAAATACTATCCTATTTTATAGCAAAAATCACAATTCATTTAGCTGAATTCATCGTAAAACTAAATAAATCATTTACTTACAAAGTAATCAATTATAAATCTTTAAAATTATCATATTCAGCTAGCTGAATACATACATTAATGCTATTTAAAACTTTTTTATTACAATTTCCCCTTTATCTTAATTTAAATATTACTTAAATCAGTTTAAATTAAAGTTATTTTAACAATTTAAGGCTTTATTAATGCAATACTCGTGCAATATTACTTTGATACATACAAACTCTCTTATACAAACATGTGTATTTATTTAAAAGTAGGTATATGTGTGTGTTTGTATGTAGTATATGCTGATTTCCTTTATACTTATCATCTTTTAAGTAACACTTCCTGTATGTGATGTTGCATATTAAAAGCCCATATACTTGTAAAAAAAAAAAAAAAAAAAATGCATAAATTGAATGTGTCGCTTAACAACACAAACAGCAGTAGCAGCAACAGCCACCAGTAGTGAGGCCTGTTGTCAACCAACAACCACCTATTGAGGTTATTATTTCTTTCTTTCTCTTGCTCGCTGTCGTAGCTGTTGTTATAAAGCACAGTGGTAGGCTTTTGATATAAATAAAAGGAAAATAATCACAAAAGGATTATTTTATATTTTTACTTATAAAATATTTATTTATAATAAAATATATGTAGGTTTTTTGTTGTCATTTCGGAGAAAAAAGTTTTGTATATATTTATACTGGCAATGATTTTTGTTGGTTTTTTTATTCGCCTACGGTTCATTGTGGTGGACATTTAGTTATTTAAAGGCTGTTGTAGTTTATTTTGTTTTTTTCATTCTACCCGCATTAATTTTTTAAAAACCCTTATTTATGAAAGCTGAAATATAACAACAACTTAACAACATGATTGTTGTTTAAACACCACTCTTTACAACTACAAAAAACAATTTTTATATATGAAAGAGTTTTGAAAGACCATGGCAAATTAAAAACCTACAATTCCAAAATAAATAAAAAAACAAACTGCTAAATGAGAGAAATATAACAAAAAAAAAAAAAAAAAAACATGTTATGTAAAGAAAAAATGCTTGACAACAATATGAAAAATTCACTACAAGAAAAAGGAATAAAATCACAAAAATATATGAGTTACACACGCGAATCGTAACATGAAATTTTTTGTTGCTAAGCGCTGGTGTATGTGGATTCTACTATTCTGTGTGTTATTTTTCTTTATTTGGAATCTATTTTTTTTTTTTTTTTTGACACACTCGAAAAAAGTTTTCAAGTTTTTTTTTGGGTAAAATTTTTTAAAAGCTGCACATTTTTGTACATGACAACATCAAAAGCAGAAACAGCGTGAAAGGGTGGTAATGCGCAAACATTTATTTACCCATCACAAAAAAAAAGATTTAAGCATTTTTTGCGGCTGAATTTGAAAAAAAAAATGCTTTAGAACACACATACGTTTTAGGGGATTAAATGCATCAGACTTGAAAAAGAAAACCAACTAATTAAACTCATAAGAAAAAAAAAAAAAAAAAAAAAAAAAAACTACTGAAATTATTAAAAGTCAATATTTAAATATTGTTGTAGAAAACAAATTTATCTTAAGTTTGCATAAAAAGCTTAAAAAACCAGTATTCAGCTGGCTGAATGGCTCTAATTTTATTTTAAATGCAAAAAAATATTTTTAAAATAATTACTTTATCATATTAATACAATTCAGCTAGCTGAATTTAAGATTAAGTAAATTCAATTGACTGAATGTTTAAAAAAATATAAGTTTTTCTTAGAAAACAGCTCAAAAGCTTAATTCAGCTAGATGAATTTAAAAGAATCATAAAGAAGCAAATTGTAAATATTTATTTCTTATTTGATATAAAATATCTGCATATAAAATGCTATTCAGCTAGCTGAATACGAAAAATGTTCACTATAAAAATTTGTTTCAGCAAAATCTTAAAAGAATATACCAGAATTAAAAAAATTCAGCTAGCTGAAAATAAACGAACTTTTTTTTATTCGGCTAGTTGAAGTGGTCTAGAATAGTGTTAAAAGCGCAAACTTTTTTAATATAATTTATATTCAAACATTCCGACAGCTTTCAGCTAGCTGAATTTGAAGGAAATAAAATTCGGCCAGCATATTAAGAAGAAATATAAATTTTTCTTGAAAACCAAATTATTAGCAGCAATTTAGATAGTTGATTTTGCTTAAATATATTGTAGGTATTTTATTTCATTTTTAGTATTATCTATATAAAATCTTCTACTGAATCTGAAATTAAGAAAACAAAAATACAGTAAGCTGAATTTATTTAAGTATGTCAAAATTTATTATAGAAGATTTATTTGTCTTAAAATTTGCATAAAAGACTTAAAAATCATTTATTCAGCTGGTTTATACTAGAAATTTGTGTTAAAAGACCAAAAATTCTTAACTACAAATTTTGAATGATATAATTATTTGAATAAAACTTAGACTGCGGAATAACAAAAAATATATTTTTTTTTTCTTAAAACTCTGTAAAAAATTCTTAATTCGGCTAGCTGAATTTAATAAAATCTTAATGTAATATATTGTAAAAACTTGAATTATTCTTTAGCATAAAACATCTGAATAAAAACTAACCGAATATGAATAAATTAAAAAAAATATACAATTTATATATAAGAAATATTAATTTCTCTTAGAAATCGTTTGAAAAATTGCAATTCAGCTAGCTGAATTTAATAAAATCTTATAGTAAAAATAGTACAAATATTCCTTTCTATGAAAACTAAAATAATAAATTTCAGCCAGCTGAATTTGGAGTAACAGCTAGCTTAATAATAACTACATATATATATATATATATATATATATTTCTTCGAAATTATTCTAAAAATTGCAATTCAGCTAGCGGAATTTAATAAAATAAAGGAAGTAAAAATATTAGTATTGAAGAATGTTTAAAAAATTCCATTTAATCCTGCTGAACTTGCAATTCAACTGTTTTATAAGAAGCAATCTTAGAACTTACAATTCAGCTAGCCGAATTTGCTAAAATAATACAAATATATATTCTAAAATTAGTTATTTGCTTACGAAGTGAAAATATTTTAAATAAAAATATTATTCAGCTAGCTGAATATGAAATGTATTTTTTTAGTAAGCATAAAAATTACAAATTCAGCTAGCTGAATTTGCTAAAATGTTCTAAAAGCATTTTATGAAATGTATTATTTTTACCAAAATTAAATATTTTGTCTAAAATACAATTCACCTAGATGAATATAGAAATATTCGCAAAAAAAAAGAAAAGGGAAAAACAATGAAATTTTATGTTAAACATATAAACACGCCTTAAAGTTTTATTCAGCTTGCTGAATTTACAAAATATCCACAAAATAAATAAGAAATAGCATATGTTTGATTAAATGAAACTAAAAATCACAAATTCAGCTAGCTGAGTTATTATTAAATGTTTAAAGAACTCCTTTTAGTACAGATTTTTACTTCGAATTGTAATTTATTTAGCTGAATTACCTTAACTTTTATAAAAATAATTTTAAAGAAATTATTCCATTCCGATATTAAAGTTTCCTTAATGAAATAATATTTTCCTAGCTGAATATAGCTGAAAATAAAAAAGTGATTTTGCAACATTAATTTAATCATAAATGCAAAATTAAGTAAAGACAAAAACCTCATTCAGCTAGCTGAATTTAATAAAATGTTTGCAAAACAACAAAAAAATGCTAGTGTAACATTAATAAAGTCATAAGTATGCAGTTTTGGCTGATCTGTATGCAGATGTCTGAATTGTCTCAAAAGTATGTTGGAAGCTAAAGGATCTGTATCAAAAATTTATTTTGATAAAAGGATATATTCGTAGAGTTGAATATATAAATTAAAACAAATAAAAAAATTAACTGAATTTACTTAAAAACTTTATTATCCTAGAGAAGTTTACTTAAAACAATATTCAAATAGCTAAAATCTTTATCAAATGAGCAGAATTGAATTAAAAATCTAAATTTGCTTAGAATTGTTCTTTATTAACTGAACTTATTTAGAGCTTTATTTCTTTGGCTGAATTTGCTTAAAACAATTTTCGGCTAGCTAAATAAGCTTAAAATATTTATTTATGTAGCTGAATTTAACTAAAAACTATACTCAGCTAGCTTAATTTACTTAAAGCAATATTCAACTAGCCAAATTAACTTTAAATCTTAATTTAATTAACTGAAAATAACGAAAGACTTTATTCAGATAGCTTAATTTACTAAAAGAAATATTCAGCGAGCTAAATAAAATTAAATTAAATTCTTTATTATTTAACTTTATTAGGCTAGATGAATTTACTTAAAACAATATTCTACTGGCCAAATTAACTTAAGATCTTTATTTAACTAGCTGAATTTCACAAAAAAAATTTTTCACCTAGCTGAATTTACTTAAAACCCTTCTTCAATTAACTGAATTTACTTTAGAGTTATTAAGAAAAATTTACTTAAAACTATATTCAGCTAGCTAAATCAACTTAAAATATATATTAAAGTTAAATTTAAATAAAAACTTTATTCAGCAAGCTGAATTTACTTCAAATAATTTCTTAATTTACTAAATTTACTTTAGATCTTTATTTTTTTAAGCTGAATTTAGCTAAAAAAACTTTATTCGGCTAGTTGAAATTACTCAAAAGCTATATTCAGCTAAATAAATTTGCTTAAAAACTTACTTAAAAACTTTATAAAGTTAGCTGAATTTACTTTAAATGACTACTCAGCTCTCTGAATTTAATAGAAAAAAATCAAATTTTATTTACTTAAAACCATTATTCAGCTATCTAAATTAAGTTATAAACTTTAGGCAGCCATTCAGTTTTAAGCTGAATATACTTAAAAACCTAATTCGGCTAGCTGAATTTACTGAAAAGCTTTATTTAGCCAGCTGAATTTATTTTAAATTTAATTCAAAACACATATCAGCTAGCTGAATACACAATACATGACGCATAATTTTATGACAAATTTTTAAAATGTTTATTCCGTTATTCAAATTCACCTTAGTCCTTTCAAAATATCCTTTAATTCATAAAACGGTTGGTCTCATCACATTAACCAAAATACTTTATTTTCCTCCTGTATGTGACAGTGCATACAACAATTTGAATGAACACAGAAAAGTTAAATAAAAAACCAACAACAACCAACAAACACATAGTAACAGCAACGACATGTGTATTGAAGAAGAAGCGGTTGGTGCACAGTGGTTCCAAACGCTTTTTTAATCTGTCAACCGTAGCAGATATCTCAATAAAATTTTACATGTCCAGAGGTGCGCTGCGTTTGAATTGATTTGGTGAAGTACAAATTCTTGGCGGGTGAGAAGGCAGTGGGTGGCCTCTATATATGGCCATTCCGAGTATGTAATTTTTTAAAAAAAGTCGCCAAAAATTCATTTATGATATAGCAGAAAAGAAATTTTATATATAGATAATTCTTAAAAACCTCTCCAAAAAAATTTAAAATATCTCTTTTAGTCTAAGAAATATACAGGTCGAAATAAATTCCTATCTCATTTTTAGCCTTGTTTTTTTAGTTTTTTTTTAACTTGGCGGACTTAATATTCACCCTAAGATCTTTTTAAAATATTCACCAGATTTCCTAAAAAATTCTAAATGATATTACAGCAAGAATCATATAAATATCCGATAAAAAGTTATATTAATCCGAATTTGGAACTTTAAAAAACTATAATATTTTTTGGGTTTTTTCCCAAAAAGGTGGCAATATTTATTCACTTATAAAATGTTTCGTTTGTTCTGGGCAATATATTTTTTAATGCTTTCAAAAGAAATCTTAACGCAAATGCATGTAAAGTAAATCGTGAGAAGCTTGGAGCAAAGGTTTCTCGACAAGCCATATCCAAACTTTGTCTATTTTGAAAAAAAATTTAAAAAAATGTTTGTTGAATTCTCAAATCACAAAGCTGGAATAAACATACATTTTTTAATTAAATATGAGGGCGGATCAATAAGTCCGTGACTCTTCGCACTTCCCTCGTAGTTATATAAAATGCAACAATATTCCCATCAAGTACCACCTGTTACTAAACCACTGTCAAATGTTGATCAAGTGTCGTCATTTACTTTTCGTTTAACAGCTGTTCAAAATATACAACCTCGTGTATTTTTCTAAAAATGGAAAAAAGTGAAAAAAACCCATCAATCAAACCAAGGAAAACCTCGATAAATACTATGGGGACTCTGTACTATCAATTTCAATGGTAAAAAAGTGGTTTACCGACTTTCGTTGTGGTCGCACAAGTACAAATGACGCTGAACGTTCTGGACGGCCAATTGAGGTCAGTACACCCGAAAATGTCGAAAAATCCACGACATGGTGTTGGCCGACCGAAGAGTAAAAGTGCGTGAGATTGTTGATGCCATAGGTATTTCATATGGCAGTGTGGTTTCGATTTTAAAGCTGGGTTTAAGAAAGTTGTCTGCAAGATGGGTGCCGCGTTTGCTCTCAATCGACCATAAACGTAAACGTGTGACAACTTCAAAGGATTGTTTGGAGTTGTTTAACCGCAATCCGAATGAGTTTTTGCGGCGTTTTGTAACTTTGAAAGAGAAATAGATCCATGACTGTACTCCGGAGATCAAACAGCAGTCTAAACAATGGGTTTCTCTAGGTGAACCTGCTCCGAAGAAGGCCAAGATAAGTTTGTCGGCCAATAAGGTGATGGCAACAGTTTTTTGGGATGCACGCGGGATAATCCACATCGATTACCTTCAAAAGGGAAAAACAATAAACGGCGAATATTTTGCCAATTTATTAGACCGATTTAATGAAGATTTAAAAAGAAAACGACCCCATATGGGCAAGACAAAAGTTCTTTTTTTTATCAAGATAATGCACGGGTGCACGCGTGTGCAGTCTCAATGGCAAAACTCTATGAATTGGTACCTTATCCAATTTCTTCAGACCGTGATTATTCACACTGCAATTAAATTTAAACGAATGAAATTTTGACATAATATAGTTAAGCTTGTCCTAAAATTAAAGAGTTAGAAAACCTCCCACTTTTTTGTATCAAAATGCCCAAAATCTCAATTCAGGAAAAACCTCTTCCAAAAATTGACTTCTTTCATTGCAATTGTCACCCTGTCGTTATAAGGGTCGCCCATCAGAAAATACTTTCTGGGTGTTTACCTTACATATGAAGTTATATAACAAAAATAATCTTATGTTGATACCAGCTTTGTGATTTGAAAAATTAGCAAAAAAAATTGTTTAAAAATTTTCAAATTTAAGAAAATTTGGATAGGGTTTATGGAAAGATTTTTACCTCAAGCTCCGCAGCATTTACTTTGCATGAATTTGCGTTAAGATTTCTTTTAAAAACGTTAAAAAAAATATATAGCTTACAACTATATATTGCCACAAAAAGGTGGCAATATACCTTTTTGGGAAAAAACCCAAATAATATGAAATTTTTTTAAAGTACTAACTTCAGACTAATATAACTTTTTGATCGGCTTCATATATTTATATAATTCTTGCAACAGTATTATTTAAAATTTTGTAAGAAATTTGGTGAATATTTAGAAAGATTTTAGTGTTAAAATTAAGCCCTCCAAGTTAAAAAGATTAAGAACACCGAGGTTAAAAATGAGAGAAAAAATTTATTTCAACCTAAATATATCTTAAACTAAAATAGATAACTTACACATATAAGAGCATTTTTTGTAGAGATTTTTAAGGATTATCAATACATAAAATTTCTTTTCTGTCATGTTAGAAATTAATTTTTGGCGATTTAAAATAAAAATAAAAAATGATATACACGAGATGGCCAACTTTGGAGTGCCACCCACTACACCCCTGACCCGCTAGGAATCTGTAGTCCTGCAAATAAACTCAAAAACATCGTGCCCCTGCCTGTGTAAAATTTTATTGAGCTATCTGCAATGGTTCACAAGTTCCAGAATTATTACCAAAATAATAAAAAAGCGTTTTGGAACCACTGTATGCTGCTGAGATGACGATGAAGAAGAAAAACCTAAAACAGGGTGCTTTGGAACAGCACCAGCAATATCATTAACAACAACAGCAGCTGTAAGTAAATTTCTATTGAATTGGACACACTGTACCAGGATTGAGTATATGAAAGAAATATGGATATTTTAGTATGCAAAGTAAATTGAGGTTTGCGTTGTCTATAGCTGCTCTTATGCAAAAGTATGTGTGTGAAAGATTGTTTACATTATTTTTGTTGCTATTTCAGTGATATTAGTGGATGTTTATAATACATTCTCTCATCACCAGTATGTTTTTTTTCCTTTACTGAAATACATATCTATAGAATATCGTATGTAAATGTTTTTAAGCATCACCAACAGCTTTTTTAAAAACAACACTCTGCCGTAAAAGAGAGAAAAAATAAATAAATAAAAATATATATCAAGATTCACAGAAAACAAAAATAAACATTATAAAGGATGTAAAACCAGCACACGAATAAGCGCTGAAAAAGAAAGAATGCCCTCAATTTTAAATTTGCATATGTATGCATGTGTACACATACATGTATAGAATAATTACAAAAGAGGATTTTATTTTGACAAAGTAAGTCTTTAAAATAAATGCAAATATCTAAATAAGAAAAGCGAAAGAAAAGTACAACCTAAAACCATACGGTTGGAAATGTAAAGAAAATTAAAATTGTATAACATAATTCTAGGAAATATTGGTATGAAAGAATATGTTAAGTTAGTAGGCTGTTGGTTGGAAAATATAAAGGATTTGAATGGGAAATAAATGAAATTTAAATTGCAAATAAATTCATTTTATTGGAAATTCAAATAAAAACATCAATATAGTATTAAAGCTGCTAGAGATACATATACATATATGAGAAAGGATTTTTTTTTTATAAATTTCTTAATGTTCTTCTATTCAAAAAAGTAATCACAGATGTTTGTTATTGGAAAACCTCTATCTTTATATTAAAAGCTTAGAAGGCCTTTATTCAGCTAGCTGAATTGCTCAAAAATTATGTTAAAATTTTAAAAAATATTAATAAAATATTTATTTGACCTTATTGAGTAACAAACTGACTTTGGTAAAATGGTGCATAAATAAATCTTGAAATCTACGTTTGTTATTCAACATAAAGTATACCTGTACAAAAACTGCTACTCAGCTAGCTGAATATGAAAAATGTTTTGTGTAAATATTTACTTCTATAAAATCTACAAAAAATTTCAAGCAATTCATAAATTAGTTTGCTGAACATAGTTATTAATCAGTTATTATAGAAATTTTAGTTGTCTTAAAATTGTATAAAAGTGTAAAAATCGTATATTCAGCCAGCCGAATTGCTCTAAAAATGTGTTAAACTACCAGAAATGTGTAATAAAATATTTAATACTCTTTTTCAACTTAATTCAGCCAGCTTAATTTGAGTGAAAAAAATCAGCTAGCAAAATAGTAAAAATTATTTATTTTTCTTAGAACTCAACCAAGAAACATTAGTTTTCTGAACGGAATTTGACAAATATTAAAGAAATAAATTAATATAATATATTTGTTGTTTAACTTAAAATATCTGTATAAAAGTGCTATTCAGCTAGCTGAATATAAAAATATTTTAAAACAGAAGTTATTTCTGTTAAATCTTTAAACACTTACAAAAAATTAAAAAATGCTGAATTTAACTAGTCTTACACAAATTTTTTGTCCTTGCTCTAAAAATGTGTCAAAATCGCCAAAATTGTTAACAAAATATTTGCTAGGTCTTACTGACTTAATTCAGTCAGCTGAATTAAAAAAAAAAAGAAATTCAGCTGGCGAAATAGTAAAAATATTTATATTTTGTTTTAAATCAATTAATAAATCGCAATTTTGCGAGCTGAATTTAATAAATCTTAAAGAAAAAAATTTCAATACTATATTTCTAGTTTAGCTCAAAATATCTGTATAGAAACTATTATTCAGCTAGCTTGATATGAAAATTATTTATAAAGAAGTCTTATGGTTTCTATTCAGCTAGCTAAATTCAAGCTATAAGACTTGCTTAGCTTTATATTATTAATAAAATATTCAATTATTACTAATTTTATAAAATTTTCTGAATTCAGCTAGCTGAATTGAAACCTTTATTAGCTTTAAATAATTGTAATTAAAGAAAATTGCAAATAGAGTACAAATTATCTAATTCAGCTGGCTAAATTAAGCTTAATAATAAGCTTTAATAATTTTGGTTAAAGAAAATTGTAAATGTAGTTTAAATAACCTAATTCAGCTAGCTGAATTAAGTTTTTATCAAGATTTTTACATTTTTATAAACAAAAAATTTTACTTAATATCACAAAACCTCATTTCAGCTATGTCGATTTTTTTTATAAATTTCATAAAATTTTTATTCTTTATAAAATTAAAAATAAATTCAGCCATCTTAAATTAAATTTCTATTCTTGTCTTTTTAACAAATTTTTATTATTATTATTCTTTTTTTAATTTCAGACAAATTCAGTAAGTTGATTTGTTATTTTAATTTAGCTAACTGAATTGTTAATATAATTGAGCTGGTTAAACAGCTACTTCAAAAAAATTTTCTTATACAGATTTTAAAGTTTTTTAGTTCTTAAAATATTTAACACCAATTCGGTTAGCTAAATTATGATTTTACTTACACTGCATTTGTTTAAATTGAAAATTTAGTATCTGTAGGCTAAAAAAGTTCAATTCAGCAAGTTACATATTTAATAAATTTTCAACAATGTCAGTAATTTTTTAAAATAATTTTTAAAAATATAGTTATTTTCTTATATATTGCATAATATGCAGCGAATTCAGCTACCTAATTTTTTAAAATATTTAATTCAGCTAGCTGAAAGTCTATATAAAAGTTTTCATTTATTTTTTACATTTTAAAAATTTTAAATCAAATTCAGTTAGCTGAATAAAACTTTAAATAATAATTCCTTAGAAAAATATAAATATTTTCCATTTTCGGGAAATCTAAAATAAATTCGGCTAGCTGAATATGAATTTTATTACTGCTTTTTTAATACTTTTGAAGTTATTTTATATCTCAAAAAATTATGAGCAAGTTTGCAGCCATAAATTACCTTGTTTTCTCTATTTGACGGTACTAAATCAGAGTCTATTGATTGGGCATCAGCAGAACGGAATACCTGTTTTCTGTGCTGCTACATACTTCATCAGCATTCGTGGTGTCTTATCCCTTTAGGTTTAGTTGAAGCTGAGATGGCTGAATAGCAACTTTTAACTGCATTTAAAAATAAATAAATAAATAACATTTTTGAAATTGAAAAATCAAAGTTAGCTGAATTCGTAAAATAACGCAATTCAGCTAGCTGAATAGATATTTTTACAATCAATTTTTAATAAATTTTAAATATTTTTTGTTTTTGAAAAAATTGAGAAGAATTCTGCTAGCTGAATAGCAATTTTATTAATGTAGTTTTCATAAGTTATAAATATTTTAAGCTTTTTAGAAAATTCAGCTTACTGAATTACCAATTTTGTATATACATATTATTTAAAAAGATAATTATGCAAGTTTTTGGGAGCTTTAAAACTAATTATGCTAGCTGAATAGGACATTTTTCAGTGTCATTTGAATTATCAGAAATTCGTGAACTTTATAAATAATTGTACAAATTCAACAGCCGAATAGTTGAGCTGACTTAGTACAGCTGAATATCACTTTCAGTAGCAAATATTTTATAAAAGATAAACATTACGAACTTCTCGAAGATTTAAAACAACTTGAACTAGCTGAATGGAGAATTTTTTTATATTTTTTTAATGAATTTTAAATAAATTTAAACTTCAGGCATTTATAAGCCATTTCAGGCAGTTTAGAATGATAAGAATAATAAATTTCTTACAAATATTTCCGCATACAGGATCTTTAACTTTAAAAAATCTGTCGCTATTCCCGAGTGCAACAAATTTAATTCAGTAATTCGTAAATTAATTCATATTTTTTAATATTTTTTTTTAAATTTGAAATATTTTCATTTTGTCTCCATGTAATATAAATACTTTTTTTATTATTCTCAATTTTTTTTTTTTTTTCGTAACATTAATGTCATTTTAATATTTTATTACATACATATAAAGTCTGCTTTCAACATTTAAGTAACAGAAACTTTCATATTATTGATGCATGTGTGTCTGCCATAGGGTTGCCAGCTTCGAATTGTGATCTAACTTACACATTTCTAACTTACACTTAACAATTGACTTCCGCCAAAAAAATTCTTTATTATACCCTTCACCACAGGTGTAAAGGCTACATATAAGTTGTCATTCCGTTTTTAGTTTCTACAATATTTATTTAAGACTGCAAAAAGTATATATTTTCTGTATCCTTATTGATAGGGAAATAACGATGACCGTCTGTTCGCCTGTCCTTTGAAGAAGCTTTTCAGAAGGAATAGATTAGGAATATACTGATGGCTTCCGATGACTACTAAATTTATATATATATATATATATATATATATATGTTTGTATGTAGGTGCATGTTTATACAAAGAAAAGAAGAAAAAAAAACAGCGTCATTGCACTGCTTTTATTTCTAACGAAAAAACGTCCAAACATCATTAAAAAATTACTACGTTTATGTATACACACAAGCAATAACTACTGCTTGCTTATACAAAAAAAAAAAAAAATTCACTAATAGTCATTGCAATGCTTCATATAAATGTTTGTGTGTATATAAAAACGACAACGCTGCTTGCCAGAGAAAAAAAGCCGAGAACAATATTTTAGTCGGCGGCGGCGCATAATAAAATAAATTATTAAAGGCAATAACGGGTGGAGCCACTTCATTCATTACTTTGCTTGCATTGAATTTCACTGAATATTTAAAAATTTCGGCTGTTGATTTTAATCCGGTGTGAGCCAACTAAATTGGCGGCGGATGATAAAGTAGACAACTAATCGACTTTAAGCCGGTCGGCTGTTTCTTTGGTGCTTGCTTATACAAAAAATTACTACTAAATTTATATACATATGTTTGTAGATAAAGGCTTACACAAAAACAACAACAACACTGAGTTATTGCAATGCTTCTATTTTCAACATTGAGAACTTCCAAACTAAAAAAAAAAACACATTTCAAAAGATTTCTTTTTAATGCAAACATTACTTCAAATCTTCGTCAAAATTAGAGAAAAATTTCCCCTTTTTGTTGAGAATGCTTCTATTCTCAACACGTTATCAAACTATTCCCAAACGTTTACATTAGAGAAAAAAAAAATGATTTCAAATAACTCCCAAATTTTTGCTGGAAACATAAATAAAAAATGATTGTGTGTATGTATATACAATCAACAACTACTGCTTGCTTATACAAAAACAACAATACCGAAAGTCATTGCAATGCTTTATATATATATATATATATATGTTTAATATTATTAATATTTTTACCGAAATTGAAGTAAGATAGGGGAAGTAGTACCCCCCATAGGATGCCAATGTTTAATATCGCATATCTTAAGAGCTATTATAGTGAGAATGTTCAAACTTGGTAGGAGTTACTCTTATGATAAACTACACCTTTGAAAATTAAAATAAAGGGTATAGGCGCAGGGCGAGAAATACCCCCATATGATGTACATATTAAATATCGCGTAACTGAAGAACGTGCTTAAAGCCACTATATGGAAAACTATAAATTTCAAAATGAAAATGAGCTGGGTAGACAGATCGTAAAGCATTACAATAATTATTAATAATAAGAATTATTTAATTGAATTAGTTGCTATTGATAATATAAATAAATATAAACTAAAATAATTTTTTTGTTAAAAGTGTATATTTACAAAAAAAGTTGAAATACAATACGTATGTAAATAAATAAACTAAATCATAAAAAAAATATATTTGTATTTTTTCACACTTATTTTATTTAAACAGTGCAGCGAAGCACACCGGGTTAAGCTACTATATGTATATATGTCCGATGTTTTCTATTGAGCGATCTTGATACAACTGATACAACAATCAATAACAACCATGTTGACAAGCTATGTAAAATAGTATATTATGAAAATAGCATACTGAGACGGGATTTTTCTTATTCATATTATTAAAGTGGTTGCCCAACAAGTATAATTTAAGACATATCACCAGAAAGGTATTTTTTGTGTATTTTTAAACTTTTAATATTTTACAAATCACATGTGTATTAATAAAAATATTTAGAAAAATGTATCAAAACTTTAAAGGCCCATAACTCGTAACCTATGAGCGAGCGGGAAACAATTTTTACATTACTTTAATCAAAAGTAAGAGTAAGTACTGAATCATTACTAACATTATTTTAAAAATAAAATGTGCTCTTGATTTATACCCAAATTTTTGCATTATTTTGTTCCAAATTTTAAATAGAAAATAAACACTTATTGGGCATTAATTTTTTCAAATTCCGAAAAAGTAAGTTTTCTGCAAAAATTGTTACTTTTTTGACAAAAACCTGCAACCATTTCCAAGCCACCCCTGGGAACACTGGTCATTATATTTCAGGGTGTCAAAGAAAAAAATATATATATATGTATTCTTCATCAACGCTTCAGATTTCACTGAAATTTTTATACAATTACAAATTGTTTTTAACTTGACAAAATTACATTTGAACCTGTAACTTGACAACTTCTAACATATCTTGACAACAAATTCATTCAATAACGTATGGCAACCCTATTCTGCCCCCTATTTTTTATCCATTCATTTGCAGTTCATTCATACACAATCACACATTTTTTTTTGTCGGTTTCTTTTAAAAATGTCAAATTCAATTGTAATATAAATGACAATTGAAAATGTCTAAATTAAGAGAGAAATATAGCACAAAGAAATTTATATTCAATAGATTATATATAAAAAAAAAAAATACAATAAAATAAATTTGTATTAACATTAAACTAGTAGAAGTTAAAAAAAAACTGTCTGGTAAGAGAACATTATTATTAAAAAGTTAGGACTAGGCCAAAGACATGATAGAGGAGACAGACTCAATAACATAAAATTAAAATAACAAATACCCTATTTAGCCTTCACACGAGACGGCCTTACACGTTGAAATCACCACAAGACAATAGGGGAAATATTGTAGGAAACCAAATTGATTACATACTGATAAACGGACGATATTGTTCTTGTTTGCAAAATGCTCAACATACCCAGGGGCAGATGTGTCATCAGACTATAACCTTTTATTATGTTATATTCGCACTAAACTTTCTGGAACGCGAAAGAAAATACAAAAATAAACTTAAAGATCCGTTTACAAATCAAGTAGTTAAAGAACATTTGAACAACAATCTTAGTGACATAGACGGAGAAGATATAGAGAACTTATGCAATAATGTAAAATATATCATTAACACAACCATAAATAACATTCTGGGAACCAACACACCTAGAAGAGAGGAATATTGGATGACAGATGAAATTCGAGAATTACGAAATGAAAGAAGTCAGTGCAAAAACATAAACCACGAAAAATACTGGAAGATAAATCAAGTAATGCATAATTTAACAAGTGCTGCCAAAAATGCAAAGTTTAATCGAAAATGCCATGAAATCGCTATATTGCAAAGCCTACACGACGACTTCAATCTGCACAAGAAATTAAAGGAAGCGTCTGGACTTTTATTTGACGAAAATATCAAAGCTATATTCGAAATTACAGAAAGAAAGCATGTTTGGTAAGAATATGTAAAAGTACTATTTACAGACGCTGAAAGGTCAGCTTATGGTGCTGTGGACATCAACTTAATAGGAACGCCAATCACCCAAGGTGAGATAGTTTATGGAATCATGGCAATGAAGGACAAAAACGCAACATGCCTAGATGAAATACCGTCAGAGGTTTTGAAATTAATATCCAAATATCCAGAGGTTTTGAAATTAATAGATGATAACAATCTCAAAATATTTTTAAAAATTTTCAACCATATTTACGATAAAGGACAAAATCTCCATGATTGCAATAAATCAACATTTATTACCATACCAAAGAAAAATAATGTGCGGAAATGCAAAGAATCTGATAAGACTAATCAGTCTAATGTGTTAAGCCTTAAAAATATTCCTAACAACACCTTTCTATGTGGGGTTCTTATCCAAAATGCAAGAAATTTATGGAAGAAACACAATTTGGTTTCAAAAAAGGAATGGATGACCGAGAAGTGCTAGTAAGTATCCAAATACTAATACAGAAATGTCGAGACATGCAAAATGACCCATTTGTATGCTTTGTTGATTATGAGAAAGCTTTCGACACAGTCCAACATAATAAGGTAACTGAGACTCTAATGTTGATAGGAATAGCTAGAAAGGAGATAAGATGGATCAATAATTTATATTGGCAACAATCGGCGAACATCCAAATCGAAGGGAAATTAACTGATAATATTCCCATATCAAAAAGGAGTAAGACAAAGATTTATATTATAACCCTTGTTATTCAACATACATTCAGAAGAAATATTCGATAAAAGAAAATAAAATTCGCATAACGATAAATTATGTAAATGATGCATTTACAAATAACATACGATATGCTAGCGACACCACAATATTAGCAACCAATATATCTGGTCTAAAAAAACTACTAGACAAATTTATATGTTATGGTCTAAAAAAAATAAATAATAAAAAGACGAAATATATGGTTGAAAGTCGAAAGAATCTTATTCCAAATTATATTTAACTACGAATATAGGATGCTGAAATCGAACGAGTTCAGAATTTCAAATACTTAGGAGTCCTTACAATGCGATCAGTGGTATGTATCGAAAGTGATAAAATGCCGCACAAAAATGGCTAGAAACGCATTCTTCAAATATAATAAAGTATTAACTGTACACGATACAGGCCTCGCGAAAAAATCCGCTTTGTAAAATATTATGTTTGGTCAGGGCTGCTATATGTAGTTGAAATATGGACGGTAAAAATTGCATTTGAAATATAAATCGATTTTCGAACGATCAAATATTAAGAAAAATTAATGCTGATCGACAGTTAATAAAAACATAAGAACACAAAAAAGGAAATAGCATACATGGTACACATAATGAGAAACGACAAGTATAAAATCCCGCGGATAATTGTCAAAAATTGTCAAAATCGAAGAAAAACGGTCAAGAGAAAGAAGACAGATTTCTTGGCTAAAAAAGAAAAAAAAAAAAATGTTCAAGAATGGACAGAATAGACAACTAATCTATACTGAATGAAATATTGAGTATATTTTATAACACATATGTATGTGTGTTAATATCACTTATAACAATGTGATCGCCAAGATCTGAATATGGATAGGCAAATCTGGAAGAATAAGAAAATTATTATATTGGCTTTTTAGTAACCGAAACCCACTTCAACATCTTTTAAATTTCTTTAACACAATCTTCCCAAAAATTCCTTAAATTTTATTTACATTTAACAAAAATCTTTCCATAAACAGTTTGAGGTTTACAACCACCTTAAAAACTTTATTTAAATTCCCTTAGAAACACTCTATCTGATTTGTTCATAAAATAATTTTTATGCTCCCAAATTTTATTTGTTTTTTTATTTTTTTCTTTGATTTTTTAATTTCTTTATAAATTTTATAATGCTCTGATTAGTTTTCCAATGAAAAGTTTCAATTTCCGCTTTATTTAACTTAAAGCAAATAAGTAGTAACCAGAAATAAAGAAGCCAAGAAATGAATATTCTTTTACTTTTTAAGGAAACTAAACACCAGTGACCTTTTTTAAATAATTTCACAAACACACACACATATATATATATATATATATATATATATATATATATATATATATATATATATATATATATATATATATATATATATATATATATATATTTGGTTTACAACTTTTATAGCTTTACACTTCATGCATACGTCAAATTTCTGAGTCTTTTTTCTGTTGATTTTAAATTTTCCAAAAAGAAAATATTATAAAAGTTTAAAATTTCTTTGCTTTTTAAAAACTTTCATTGTCCAAAAATTAATGAACCAGTCATGCTTGAAATGAATTAAAAACGAGTTTAGGTGACAAAGTGTACAATTTAATCAAAAAGTAAACTAAATAAGAAAACTGCTACTATGAACGGTTATTATTAAAATAAGGTGGCAGAACAAGATGACCTTGTAGGCACTTTAACATAGTAGAAGCTACTAAACATCAATACACTTAAACATAGTCCTGATTGTGGGCTTAAGTAAAGACTTGACTATAGTTTTGACCATATTTTCGACTATAGTAATGAACATAATCTGAAAAATAGTTTTGAATAAAGATGCCACTAAACATCAATACACTTAAATATAGTCCTGATTGTGGGGTCGCCTATAGTCTCGCCTATAGACTATAGGCGAGACTATAGCCCAGACTATCTGAACTACAACTGAACTAGAACTGAAGTAGAACTGAATTAGAACTGAATCAACACTGAACTTGAACTGAATCGGAACTTAGCTATAGTGAACTTTATAGTCAAGTCCTTGTATAAGAATATAGTCAAGTCTGTATTCAAGACTGTAGTGAAGATTATGTTCATTACTATAGTCGAAATTATGGTCAAGACTATGGTCAAGTCTTTAGTTGAGCCCACAATCAGGACTATATTTAAGTGTATTGATGTTTAGTAGCATCTTTATTGAAAACTATTGTTCAGATTATGTTCTTTACTATAGTCGAAATTATGGTCAAGACTATAGTCAAGTCTTTACATAGCATACCTTTCATTATTGTCTACCCTATAATCTTGACTATAGTTTACAGTCTTTACTTTAGTCTATAGTCTCGACTATAGTCTATAGTTCTGATTTAGTATTGATTATAGTGTTGATTATGGTCTAGTGCATAATCCTGACTATGGTCTAGTCTATTGTCTTACCTATAGTGTAGCCCATAGCATCGGCTATAGTCTACTCTATGGTCTAGTTTATAGTCATGAATATAGCATTGACTATAGTCTTAGCTATAGTCAATGCTATATTCATTAGGTTATAGTCTGGACTATAATTTATAGTCTTGACCTTAGTTAATAGTCTTGACTACAGTATTGATTGTAGTCTTGCCTATAGTCTTTTATATAGTTTTGATTTCCGTCTAATCCATGGTCTTGACTATAGCCTATATTTTTTACTAAATTGTTTAATAATGACTACAGTCTCTTGTCCTGACTGTTTTCTATAGTTTTGATTAGAACCTGGACTGTAGGCTTGTCTTGACTATAGCGCAGTCAAGTGCCTTGACTGTAGTCTTGTATATTATTTTGACTAAGGCAAGTCTATAGTCTTGACTATAGTCTAGGCTAGTCTAGTCTATAGTCTAGGTTAGTCTGTAGTCTAGGCTATAGTTTTGTTGGTAGTCAATTCTATGATCTATAGTCTTCTTTACACCCCCATAAAAAAAATTTTACCTTGTATTTTTCAATTAACACAGTTGTTTCATTTTGCATCAGATTTTATGAATTTATTCGAGCCAAAATAAAAGAAGCAGTAAAGATAAAATCCAAATAGGTTTCATTCAAAGACCAGATTTTGATACTAAAGCAATCTTCGGTGTTCAAAAAATAACAAAAATTTTTCGTAATTTTTTATCTTCATCAGTAATTTTATTTTTTTCATTTCGATCGAAATAAAACTTTAAAGAATCGTTTACGATATTTATTACAAAAGTTAAAAATTATTTTCTTTTTTTCATCGGATGAAAATAATTTTAAATAGCAGCAACTTCATTGAATAGAAAAATATTTAAAACATATTCACACAATTTATACAAAATTCAA
Source organism: Protocalliphora azurea (assembly GCA_932274085.1). Classification (NCBI taxonomy): domain Eukaryota; kingdom Metazoa; phylum Arthropoda; class Insecta; order Diptera; family Calliphoridae; genus Protocalliphora; species Protocalliphora azurea. Next base: position 25,952,700 of record OW026520.1, read on the forward strand.
ATAAATCAAATAGTAGAAAATATTTTTTAAAGTAAAAATAAAAGTATGAACAAAGAAGAATCATTTGAAATTTTTTCATGCTGATGTTTATTTTATAAAATATTTTTTTGAACAAACGAAAAAATATTTTTAACAGTAAAGACATTTATAATAAGAGAAAAATAAAATTTAAAAAAATTTTTGTAAATTTTTGCTCACATTTTTAATTAGTTCAGTTTTTAATTGCAAAAAAAATTTATTTTTAAATTTTTCTGGTCACTTAGTGATTTATTGATATAATCATTTTGGTGAGGGGAGAAAATTTTAAAAAATTTTTTAATTGAATTAACTATTTTGATGATTGGTAACTTTTTTCTATGAGTCTTGATTATCAGGTATGTCACAGAACACAAATTCGTACGAAAGTGAAAATGAAATCGTATTTAGCTTCTTCAGAAAACGAAAAGCGAAAAAATTTTTTGTTTACAAAAAAAATTAGTAAAAAGTCAAAGACAAAGGGCCTGATGCGTCCCTTAATGATCTTCGCCTCAGTTTTTCAAGGAAATGTTCATTTCTTATTTCTTCTAATACAGCCATAATTGAAACACCAGGCATATTTAAAATCCTATAAAACTATTTTGTTTACACTTTTGAAATTAACTTTTTAATAGTAAACACAAATTCACTTTTAATTTCATTTCTTGATTCTCTTATTTTGTTTTCATTTTTTTTGTTTATTAATCAGCTGTTATATAATGATGCCACATTTTCGTAAGGAAAAATGTGTTTTTCATTTCTTTCGGATTTGCAAAAACGTATTAAAGCTGAAGAAGCAAAACAAAAACGTTACGAATTCGACTATACGAAAATTTTCACTTCCGAAAAATTTCTGTGACACACCTGTATAGCATAATTAACCCCCTAAAGAGTTAGAGATTGATATAATCATTTTAGTGAGAGGTGTAAATTTAAAAATTTTTAATTGAATAAATTATTTTGGTTGTTGGTGACATTTTTTATGAGTCTTGATTATATTCTGGTTTGTAGTATAACTAACCCCCTAAGGGGTTAATTGTTAGGTCTCATTTCACTTTATTTCAAGCATTTTGCGACACAAACGACAATAATGTTTTTTTTTTTCAACGTTAAAACAATTTAAGTATTTTATTTTGCATTTAAATTCTTCGTCTCGCAAAACAGAATAAAAAAGATATTTTCAGTCAGGGTTAAGGTTAATTTGCTTAACAAACACATGCATAAATTTTAATACACATTTACGTACAATCATTCCTACTACCGATAATCATATTACAAACATTCGCACTCTTATTAAGTTTGTGATGCGCGAAGAATGTCAGCAGGCAAAATACAATACAGACATCACACAGCAACAACAACAAAAAAACACTAGCTAATTATTATTGTTGTTGTTGCTGTTGCTATTATATAGGCTTCAACAACAGACTGCTTGGCACCAAACGTACCAAAACAAAGAACCCCAAACCAGCCCCAACACAAAAGTAATAATATAATCCCTATTCATTTGCTAACAAAGTAATATAAGAGTAAAGAGTTTATATGCCTGCCTCTCTTATATCTCTCTCCCCCTGTTTATGGTTCACTCCTTTTATCGTGTGATTATTTTAGAGTGTTAAAAGAAAACGGAGTAAATGATATAAGTTGTGCATGTAAAAAATACATACTGCGACAGAAAAAAAAAAAATAATAATAATAATGAAAAACAAGCAAGACAAATAATAGCAAGTAAAAAAAACAACAACAAACCTAAAATGTAATACAAATAATGACGATGATGTCTTTTTTCTTGTTAAATATTTCGCTTTTTCGTTCCTTCCTTTTCCTTTCTTGTTTCCCTACATTTACGTTATTTTCGTAAAGGTCTATGTAGTTTTTTTTTTTTTTTTTGTTTTTTAATAAAGTTTTGTAATGTACAGGAAATTTTCATAAAATAGAATCAAATTTTATTGATTTGATGAGGTTATTTAAAATGAAATAGATAAAAGTGAAATTGGAATTTAATATTTGTAAACAGAGTAGTATTAAGGTAACAATAAATCGCTAATAGGGTATATTAAACTTAAATTAGTTGCAAAGTATTTAGACTATTTTCAAGGAGTTTAATTATTTGTTCAAATCGGCAAAATAACATTTATCTGTAATCACTTGTAGTTTTCATTAAAAATCGATATTTTCATATAAAATCCTAAGAAAATTAGAATCGCCTGTAGTTCCTTAAATAACGTTTAACTCAACAAAATAAAGTTTATCTGTGATTACTTGAAATTTTCCAAAAAAAACCGATATCTTCATATGAAATCATAAAAGAACTAAAGTCGTCTGTAGTTTCTCTAAAAGTGATCAAATCGACAAAATAATGTATATCTGTGATCACTTGAAATTTTCAAAAAAAAAAAAAAAAAACGATATTTTTTTATAAAATCATAAAAGAAATAAAGCCGTTTGTCGTTTCTTTAAAAGTCATTAAATCGACAAAATATAATTTATCTGTGATCAATGTAATTTTTCTTAAAAATTAATATTTTAAAAGTCCTTAAATCGACAAAATAACGCTTATCTTTGATCACTTACAACTTTCACCCAAAATCGAAATTTTCATATAAAATCATAAAATTAAAATCCTTAAAATTGGTCAAATCGGCAAGATAACGTTTATCTGTGATCACTTGAAATTTTATACAATTACAAGAAAACTAAAATCGGCTGTAGTTTCTTCAAAAGTGATCAAAATAGAATTTATCTGTGATCACTTGTAATTTTCAACCAAAATCAATATTTTCATATAAAATCTTACTTAAAAGTGATCAAATAGACAAAACGTTAATCTGTGATCCCTTTTAATTTTTTTAAAAAAAATCGATATTTTCATATACATTTACAAGAAAACTAAAATCGGCTCTAGTTTCTTCAAAAATGATAAAATTGACAAAGTAGAATATATCTGTGATCACTTATAATTTTCACCCAAAATCGAAATTTTCATCAAAAAAATCATAAGAAAATTAAAATCTCTTGTAATTTCTTTAAAAGTGGTCAAATTGGCAAGATAACGTTTATCTGTGATCACTTGAAATTTTATACAATTACAAGAAAACCAAAATCGGCTGTAGTTTCTTCAAAAGTGATCAAATTGACAAAATAGGATTTATCTGTGATCACTTGTAATTTCCAACCAAAAATCAATATTTTCATATAAAATCATAAGAAAACTAAAATCGCCTGTTGTTTACTTAAAAGTGATCAAATAGATATTTTCACATGAAATCATAAGGAAACTGAAATCGACAAAATAAAGTTCGTTAGAAATCGATATTTTCACATAGAAGCATAAGCCAACTAAAATCGTTTGTAGTTTCTTTAAAACTGATCAAATTAGCAATATAATGTTTGCCAGTGATCACTTATAATTTTCATTCAAAATAGATATTTTTATATAAAATTGTAAGACAAATTTAATATTTATTCTCACTTTTTTTATATTTATAAAGTAGTAGTAATAATAACATTTTCTTAGGACAGCAAAATCTTTTTGTGCGTCTTTTACAAACAAAACACTTTTATCTTTATATAAGAATTAATATATATATACGTTTACAATAATTAAATGCATATAGCGTGTCTTAGCATAAATTAATAATTCCCTTTTAAATTCTAAAATAAAAGGACAAAGACTATATATACATAGCTTTAAGTAAAAATAACAAAAGTATCTTAATCAACAAAAAATAGAAAATACGTTCCCAAAAAACTAAATAAAAGAGTCTTTACATAACAGCCCAAGGAAAACTAAATAAGTAACAAAATTCTTATACAATTACACTAGCTACATATACATATGCAAAGTAAATGTTCTTTTTTCCCTCCTACACCCCACAGAACTGTGCTTGTGATTATTCAAAGATATTAAAAGATACTGGGTGTATTTTTTTTCTAAATTTTTCATAGACAAAAGATGTTTATGATTTTAAGCAAAAGACAAGCAAGACCAAAAGGTATAATAACCCAAAATAATAAAAAAAACCTGAGGGTTTTTTGTTTGTTATTTTGTAACAAAAATCACGAAAATACTAAAGGAAAGTAAAAGAGAAGAAAAGAAAAGTAAAGAAAAGAAAGCAGAATAGTAACTATTATGCAAGGGTTACTATTTATATTAAGAGTTTTGTTTCCATTTGATATTTCTATAAAATGATGTAGAAATACTCATAGGTGTGTTTTTAAATATATTTATATAAGTGTTTATCTTTATCAAACATAAATTTTATTATACCTTATCATTTATACTTAGGTATCCTTTTTATTGTAGTTGTTCTTAACAAATTTAATATAGTTGTAAATAAATTAAACTGCAAAGAATGAGAAAATTTCATAATAATGTTTTCCTTTTACTTTTTCTTGTATTTCCAGAGTCACGTGCTTACAGACTCGAAAAGAAAACTAAGATAGAATCTATTCAAGACCATTGCAAAAATACAAAGAAAGTGCTTTTAGCAAAACATAAAACATGTTTTGTAAATAATAAAACTACTGCTAATGGTAAGTTTATTTTTATGGAAAGATTTCTGAAAAACAGCAAATATCTTTAAAAAAAATTATATACATACATGTGCATGTTGGTAACAAAAAACTTTCAAAGTCCTGCAGTACTGGTAAACAAAACAAAACTAGAGTTGATTTAGAACTCAAATAGAACTCAACTAGAACTAAACTAGAACTGAACCAGAACTAAACTAGAAATGCAATAAAACTGAACTAGAACCGGACCAAAAGTAAATTAGAACTGAACTAGAACAGGACCAAAATTAAATTAGAACTGAACTAGAACAGAACAAAAACTGAACTAGAAATGAACTAGAAATAATTTAGAGCTGAACTAGAATTGCACTAGAAATAAACTAGAACTATAACTGAACTAGAACTGAACCAGAACTGAACTAGGACTAGAACTGAGTTAAAACTGAACTGGAACTGAAACTGATTTAGAACTAAACTAGAAATGAACTAAAACTGAACTGGAAATGAACTAGAATTGATTTAGAACTGAACTAGAATTGAACTAGACTGAACTAAAACTAGAACGAAACTTTAACTAAACTGGAACTAAACTAGAACTGAAGTAGAACTGGACTAGAACTGAGCTAGAACTAAACCAGAACTAAAATATAAATGAAATAAAAACTGAACTATAACAGGACCAAAACTAAGTTAGAACTAAACTAAAACTGATTTAGAACTGAACTAGAATTGAAATAAAACTGAACTGAGCTAGAAATGAATTAGAACTTAACCGGAGATGAACTGACCTAGAACTGAAGTGGAATTGATCCAGAAATAAATTAGAAATAAACTAAAACTGAACCGAAACTAAAGTAGAACTGAATTATAGCTGAACCAGAACTGAAACTGAAGTAGAACTGAAGTAAAAGTGAACTATAACTGAACTAGAACTGAACTGGAACTGGTCCAGAACTAAACTAGGAACGAACTAGTTCCGAACCAAAACTGAATTAGAACTAAAATATAACTAAATAAGAACTGAACTAAAACTGATTTAGAACTGAACTATAATTAAACTAGAGATGAACTGAATTAAAACTAAACTAGAACTGAACTAGAACTGAATTAGAATTGAACTGAAGCCGAACTAGAACTAAACTAGAACTGAACTAGTACTGAACTAGAACTGAATTAGAACTGAACTGTAACCGAACTAGAACTAAGATAGAACTGAAATAGAATTGAACCAGAACAAATTAGAGTGCTATATTCGGCTCTGAAGAATCTCATATACCCTTCACCGATATTGGGATGTTATATAAGAAATTTAAAGTTAATGAAACAACAACAATACCTAATGAAGACGCCATTAATTAAAAAAAATGGTATTTTTAAAATTTATGGATCGGTTTGACGGATTTAAAAATTGAAGTTCCAAAAAAAGTTATTTTAGATCTATGCAAGAACGAAGTCTATAGCTTAAACAGGAGCTGGAAAAATCATAATTACGTATTTTAGATTATAACTAAATTAAAACAGACCTAGACCTAGTCCCTTTTTCAACATAAAAATGCAAAAGCTTAAGTCCCAACTTATATAGGTGCTTCAAAAAGACGAAGAAAACATCCATAATTTAGTTTATAATTGTTATTGCTTTTTAGTGTACCCATGAAAATAACAACTTAATATACGAGAAGCAGACATTTAATAAATGAATAAAATATATGCAAGTAACACGGTTGTTTATGAGTCGATTTGGTTGATTCAAAATACTGAAATTTTAGACAAATATTTGTCGCAGTTCCGTATAGGAAAAAAATCCGTGTCTGTGTGGGGTCAAAAACGAAGTCCTTTAATTATATGGGGCTTCAGAAAACAAAAAACAGGTATTTGGAGATATATAAGTCATTTTTAACCGGTCTTAGCCGAATTTGATTAGAAAGGTTCTCAGAAAATTTTGTATATAGTATGTATATGTACAACTAAGTTTTGACATATTTCTGAAATTTATGTATATATATCTTATACCATTTGCCTGCCAAATTTCGAGAAAATCGGTTGATCAGTTAAGAAATTATAGTGAGGGGATATTTACCCCTTTTGACCTATTTTACGCCATCTAGCAATATGAAATATTCTTTGCGATCTATTTTCATACCTAACAAATACACACACAAAATTTCAAGTCGTCTCGGAGGAATTAAATTACAAACACCGTGACACGAGAATTTTATATAAATATATATATATTATATATATATATATATTATATATATTATATATATTCTCATACCTAACAAATACACATACAAAATTTCATAACGATCGGTCAAGCCGTCTCGGAGGAATTAAATTACAAACACCGTGACACGAGAATTTTATATATATATATATATATATATATATATATATATATATATATATATATATATTACATCTGACAGTCAACGGTGGGCTTTATAAACGCCATAACAACCGACAAGCGGGCGGATCCAGAAAATATTAACATGTTTGCACTTCGAAAAGAATTGTGGAAATTTCAAATGGAATGACCTTTATACCTGTGATGAAGGGTACAACTAGAACTCAATTAGAAGCTAATCAGTAAAAAAAAACTAAACCTAAGTTAAAATTGAATTTTGATTCCAGTGAATAAACGGATATTGGTTTTTTAATTATCTATATCGCGATATTTAATTAGTTCTTTTTATATTTATAAATGACTTTATTTATAAAAACCCTATTATTTTCTTGATTTTAATTTATAAAAAGAATTTTTGTTTACCATGTCGTATGATTAATATTAATTATAAGATTCAGTTACAAAATTTATTATAACTAAGTTTTATAAATATCGATTGCTTAAAATTGATATAGAATTGCATCTAAAATTATTAAAGTTTTATTTTGAAAAATAAAACATGACAAAAATATTGTTTATTATCGACATTTAATTAAACATTTTAATTTAAACTTAGATAGTTTTAGAGAGTAAAAAAATATGGTTATATTATGTATGAAATTCAAATAATAACTGATCAAATTTGTAAAACAGATTAAGAATAAACATTGGTTTTGAAATTTAAAAATTGAAATAAAATATTTAAAAAGACGTTAAAATTTAAGCAAACCATTAATTTAGATTTTTTCGATTTTTTTAGGGCACTTAAATTACTATTTAAAATTTGCCTAAAAGTTTTAAATATAACTTAAACCACCAACTTCCTAAATTCACAATTTATGTTTCAGTTCCGGTTCATCATTTTGTTTTATTTCTTGTTTTTTTTTTTACTCCATTTTGTACAAAACAAATTCATAAACAATATTGTTAAATAAATCATAACCCTAAAAGCCACAAATAGACATTGCCAAAAATTTTCTGTTTTCTGTAAAAATGTTTCCTACACTAAAAATCCACAAAAAAAAAAAATAAAATAAAATAAAAAATAAACAAGATAAACTCTTAGTTGCTAAAAAGGAAGTAAAAAACTATACATGGTATTAAATAAAAAAAAAAAAAAAACAGAAAAAAACTAAGGAAACCCTCTCATAAGCAAAATGCTCATAAAGTGTAAAATAAACTCCAACCAGTAACCAGTAACTGGCCCAATGACCATAGACAATATACATATAACTTGATAATACATATATAAATAACAATATAAACTACAAAAACAAATTCCACAAAATCATCTCGTAAGTTTAGGAATGTTTATAAATTTAGCAGTATGAGTTGGAGTAAAGTGATAGGGTAAAAACTTTTATATTTATATAAGAGTCTAAAATAAGAAAACAAGGACATGGTTTGTGTGTATTTGGTTATATGTTATACATATGTGAGCCAAAGTAATATGTTAACATAATTTCTAGTGTAATTCAGGCTTATAAACAGTAGTAAATGTAAAAAATGGAATTGGATTGAAGAAAAAAAAAAATAGATACAAACACAGCTGACACCAGCAGAAAGATAAACGAAATTATTATAAAGAACAGAGATGGAATATTGCACATTTTTTATTTTTTGTTTTTTCTTTATTTATTTCTATTTTATTTGTAAATTCTATAATATAACTTACGTCTTAAAAAGTAAAAATCTTATGATGTTATTATTTCTAGAGAAATATGGATACATTTAATACAAGAAACACTTAAGCAAAGAAACATTAAATATTAAAATCTATTTATATAAAAATGGTGTAAAAAAATGTATAGTAATTCATAAAATGAGAACGGCTGGGCCGTAAAATTTTTTGTCAGTTGTTCGTATTTTCGAGGAGAAGGTTTTTACGGAAGAAAATTTTGGAAAACCCCCTCCGGAAAATTCGGAAAATTGGAAAAATCGAAAATCGAGTTTTTGTATGAAATTTTGTGTGAAATTATTCCTTAATGGCTTTCCAAATCAAACAATAGAAAGTTCTTGGTGTAAAACATGGAAAATTGCGGAAAATGCGAAATGCGGAAAATTGGAAAATCTCTCCGCAAAAGTCGGAAAATTGGCAAAATCGAAAATTGATTTTTTTGTACGAAATTTTGTGTAAAATTATTCCTTAATGGCTTTCCAAATGAAAAAATAGAAAGTTCTTGGTGTAAAACATGGAAAATTGGAAAAATCAAAAATTGATTTTTTGTATGAAATTTTGTGTGCAATTATTCCTTAATGCCTTTTCAAATGAAAAAATAGAAAGTTCTCATCCAAAATCCGATAGATGGCGTTATATGTCGACTTAGACTTTGCGCAATCTGACAGGTGTCATTTTGGCATTGTAATTTTCTACAGTAAATGTACTATTTTTCTTGCTGAAATTTATACGAGTTTTGTGTATTGTCCCAGCAAAAACTTTGCTTTCCTGGTAAGCTAGCAGGTATAATTGGAAACAAAAATAAACTACTTATTTTTTGCCTGAATAACTAGTTATTTTTGCTCGACTTGTCCACAAATTCACGTAGTTATTTTTTGACCCCAGGTGTACGCAAAAATATTTATCTAAAAGAAAACAAAAATAAAAAAAAACAAAGGTGTACGCAAAAATATTTATCTAAAAGAAAACAAAAATAAAAAAAAAACAAAAAAATTTTGCCGTCAGTGAGACTCGAACTTGGACACACATTAACCATTCGTTTTTACTGACTAACGTCTTACTCAGTACACCATCTCGCACATAGCATTCTAAGCGACAAAAACTCTATTTAGTTTAAAATATCTATTTAGACATTTTGTTATAAAAAACTAACAGCTTCAGAAAGGGGTTAAACCAACAACCTTCTGGTTGTTAATCCGGCGGTCTAACCAACTCATCCACGTAATTTCAGTATTACTGTGCTATTATACTACTGAGTACTTATTAATGTAATATAGAGTAGGCAAATAATAATGACGTCTCATTACCAAGAAACTACTTTAATAAGTAGTTGTTATTACCGAAAACCAAAAAGTTTTTGCTGGGTATTTATCAAAAAAATCAAAAATAGATATTTTGTATGAAATTTTGTGTGGAACTATTCCTTAACGGCTTTTTAAATAAAAAAATGGAAAATTCTTTATATATATTACTCTAAAGTTTGTCTGAAGGCTCAAAATTGTGGCGAGGCGAAGTTCGCCGGGTCCGCTTGTTAATTATACAAATTTTGTCTTTAAAGTAGTGTAAAATTTGTTGGTATGTTAATAAAAGTTAAAAATAAAAATTTGTTATGAATAGTATTCGAATAATTTTCTCTTAAATTGTAATGCGTTACTGATAACTTTAAATGATGGATTGAATATTGTTGCAAAGACGTATAGCGTCAATGAAGAATTGCCGCTCCGATATTAAAGTATGGTATCGAAATTGAATAAGATTTTTATTTCTTACAAGTGTACTAAATCTCAGTCTATTAAACTCAGTTACAATTTTATGAAGAAATGTTAAGATTTCAGCAAGTTCTCAATCTCCATACCATACATTTTCTTGGAATAAGGCGTGTTACTCTGGTAATTACCATTTGCGTCAATTTTGCGCAGTTCAAAAACATACCTTGCTTTATTGTTGTAGGTAGATTTTAGCTTTAATTTACTGGTTGTATCACAACTTGCAGAAACCTCACAACCATAGGTTAATATCGGTATTAAATACGTTTTTCTAGTTAACAATATTATTTTGATTGCTGTGCAGTACTGCGTGGACCACAGAATTCTTAGCATCGAATAAGTTTTACCACAAGCTTGTAGTACATGATCTGTCCAGGTTAGAGTGTCATTAAAAATTACGCCAAGATTTTTTGCCTTGCTTACAATTTCAATTCACTGATTATTGATGCATATGTTAAATGAGTCAATGTTTTTCTGTGATCTATTACATATTGCTAAACATTTAGTTTTTGTAGGATTTAAGCTTAGCTTAGTTTATATTTACCCATATCGAAACTTGTTCTAAATCCTCATATAAGTTTGCTATACATTCTTCAAATTCCTTATTTTTATTACTAATATATAGCTGGACATCATCAGCGTACATTCTTATGTCATAGTAAAGTAGTTGATCAGGAAGATCATTACATAAGTTGAAAAAGAAGAGGTCCAAGAATGGATCCCTGTGGTACACCCCTAATAAGTGGAAGAAAAAGTGATGTTGTTGAGGCATTGATTTCAGCACGTTGTGTTCGATTTTCAAGATATGGAGCAATACGTTTACAGGAAGTGAATGAGAAATGCATAAATTTTTCAAGTTTTTGAATCCATATCATATGATCTACAGTATCTGCAGTCTTTTGAATGATCCAGTAACTCCAACAACACAACACATCCATTATCAACTTCATGTCTAATATCCTCGGCTACATCAGCTAACGCAGTAATGCAACTATGTTTCGCTCGGAAACCAGATTGTTTCTCAGTTAAAAGGTTATTATTACATAAATACTGAGTTACTTGTTTTGCATATAAGCTTTTCAAATGCTTTTTACAGATATGATAGTATAGCTATGAGCCGATATTCGTTGGAGAATTTTTGTATTGGAAGTATTTTAGCTTACTTCCATCTTAATGGGCAAATTCATGTCATAATAATTTTGTTAAATATAAACTTGGTTATTGGTAGAAGTGAAGGTAGAAGAATTTTGAAGAAAGTTTTTAGGGATTAGAAATTTATTAAAGTATTTCCTACTTAGGGAATCTCGTCACTAATTGAACAAAGAAATAAAGAAGCAGTGAATATATTTAAGGCATAATTAAAATATTATCAAGTGTAATACTTTTTATAATATTTCAATAAGATTTAGGAAAATAATAAAGCCTCTTGAATACTTTTAATATTTTATATAGCACCGTGTAACAGTAATTTTCGCACATAAAAAAATCGATATATGGAAGAAACTAGAGATCATATGTAGTAAAACTGCGTAATCAGTTTTTCTCCGATGTGTGAAAATTTCTCTTAAAAGGACTTGAAAGTTTAGAAACATATAATTTTTTTTTCTTCAAAATATATAAAGTGCTAACGAATATTATATCAGTATGGGTGTTAAATGAAAGCTAAAGATCCCTAAAATATAACAGTATTTTCTGTTTAAATGTTGCAGCACGAAAACTTAAGAAAATGTCCTTCTGAAAATGTTACCTTTATTATTTATTTTCACATATATGTCAGCCTCCTAAAATCATTCTGAAAAACGTGATACAAGTTTTTTCGGGATGTCAAATTTCCTTTAAAAAGGATCTTAAATTTTCGAAAGTAGAGCAATTTTTAAGAATATTATAAAAAATTACGAAGATTATATAAATCCAATATGGATCTCAAGTGAAAGCTATGAATCACTGTAATAGAACAATATTCTTTATTTAAATATTGCACTACAGAAATTTAGGAACGTATATTTTTTGCAAATTTAACCCTTTAGTATTATATTCATATAAAGGATATTTTCTTAATATTTTGTTCTGCTACATTTAAATAAAAAGCTTTGGTATATTGCAGGGATTGTTAGCTTTCATTTGACATCCATATTGGGTTGATATAATTTGGTAAATATTTTATATACTTTTTTTTTTTTAATCGTGTATTTTTCGAAAATTTAAACTCCTTTCGAGAGAAAATTTGTTGTCCTAAAGAAAAACTGACTATGTAGTTTTATTATATGTTATATATATGGGCTCTAGTTTAATGGATATATCGACTCTTTTATGTGTGAGAAAATTGTATCACGATGTAATTTATTTATTGACTGTAATATTAATCAAATTATAAAATTATATTAAGTTGAAAATAAATGTTCTTGGATTTTAAAATTTATTAAAACTTTCAAAATATGATTTTTAGTTTCCAAGTTACTTGAGTTTTTGCAATCAAACCCGCAATTAGTATTAATCATACGCCATAGTATAAAAGTTAGTTTTTATTTAAAAGCGATTCACAAATAAAGAGAATTTTTCTTAAAAATTAAAATGCAGAATCATCCAAAAATATGTAAAACAAATTTTTTAGTTGAATCGTAAGTCCAATGGAAAAAGAAATTTATTAATAAAACATTATATACTTGAAAATTTTCAGCATTAAGTTATTATTTGAATCATTGAGAGATTTAGAGGTTTTCATCAGGATTATAATCAAAACAAAAAATTTACAAATATTCCAGACACTTGAAACATTAACTGACATATAGAGAGCCGATCGCAAAGATTTTGGTAATGAATTTTTGTCTCCTAAACTACTGGTCGCATCGAAATGAACTGTATGAGAGAGTTGTAGAAGAGAACCAAATCATACAGAAAAATCATCTTGTAGTTACCCTATAATAATACGAGATAAACTGCAGTATGACAAATTTGACCACCTTAAGTACAAAATAGTTTAAAAAAATCGTACCTTCTACAAATCAAGACCGAATTCCATGATTTAAAAACCTTTGTAAAGACCTTGATTAGATGAAGAGAAACTTTGTTTACTTTCGTATGATAACTCTTATGTTCCAGAAGATTTTTGTGCTTGAATTTTGAAATTTCGATTGGTCTAATTCTTTTACTTTTTTCTCAAAACGTATTTAGTAAAAAAATATATATTTTTTTCTTCACATATTTCAAAAAACAAGACTTCAAGAATGGACAATAAAGAATTTTTTTAATTGACAGTTGCACCCTACGTCGAGCATTGACCCAAAATCATTCCGATACTTTAGCGGGTAACTTTTTAGAAATTCTAAAATATTTTCTAGAAAACTAAATTGCAATAATAAAATAATAAAAACACATTTTTATAAAAATTATATTTTTTTTATCTATAAAAAAAAAATCAACGTTAACAAATTTTAATTAAAAGATATTAAATGGAATTTGTTAATATTCTGTTTGTTTTTAATTTGATTCAATTAATGCACAACTATTAAATTTTACCAATTAAAATCATAATTATTTCATATATTTAACGTTTAAAGTACATTTACTTGTTAACTTTTGGTTATTTTGGCTTAAATTTAAGCTTTTCTTTTAAAATGTCTGGTGACGTATGATTGATATTAATTATAAGTTATTTTAGAAAATCGCTCGTAACTTTGCCTATTCTTAAGCGGTTTTTTTTTATTTTTTATTTTATTTTATTTTATTTTAATTTTTTGGAAATAAGCATTAAAATAATGCCAAGATTTTACTCTAAAATTTATCAGCCTAGCCGTAATAGAAATTTAAAATCTTATTTTTGTTAAAATCAGTTTTATTTTAAAATAGAATAGAATAGAATAGAATAGAATAGAATAGAATAGAATAGGATAGAATAGAATAGAATAGAATAGAATAGAATAGAATAGAATAGAATAGAATAGAATAGAATAGAATAGAATAGAATAGAATAGAATATAATAGAATAGAATAGAATATAATAGAATATAATAGAATAGAATAGAATAGAATAGAATAGAATAGAATAGAATAGAATAGAATAGAATAGAATAGAATAGAATAGAATAGAATAGAACAGAATAGAGTAGAATAGAATAGAAAAAAATCTATTTTATAAGGTTTTTGAAACTCCTACATTAAAAAATTTTTAAATATTTTTCAATGAATAGAAATAACAAAAAGAAATTTAAAAAAATTATGGAAGCAAAATGTTCAAAGAAGAAGTTTTTTTTTAATTTAAAAATAAATTTTTAAATTTAGTTTGAAAAATGTTTTGTGATCAGAAATTTAAAATAATTGTCGACTTTATGGGTTTAAAATAGGCTTTTTAGCTTTTGTGGTGAGGCCGTATAATTTCAAAATTTATTTAAGATTAAAAATAATAATAATAATAATAATAATAATAATAAAATAAATAAATAAACAAAATAAATAAATATATAAAAATTAAGAAAAAGTTACTTTAAAATCATCCTCTTTATTAAGTTTAAAATATTACTTTTATAAAATTATTTTGACCAACATTTTTTTATGTTAAATTAATTTTTTTAAGAAATAATTTTTCAAGACTCAAATTTGCACAAAAAAATTAATAAACTCAAAAAAAAAAAAAAATAAAAATAAAAAAAATTTTAATTTCCCTAAAAGTAACAAATTAACATCAAAACCAAGTTGTTATCCAAAAAGGAAATTTTCATAAAAAGGCTAAAATAATACTAATTTTCGGCAACATTTTTTTAAACCTTTTATTTTTAAAGAAAATATTCAATTTGTTTAGATTCTAGATATTACTTTTAGGCACCAATTTTCCATCTTAGAATCTAAAATCCAAAAAACAATTTTTTATTCTTACCCAAACAACAAAAATAAGCTGCATCAGTTGTATTACTTCAACACTTTAATACAATACGATATAAAAAAAAATCCTCTGTAAAAAAACGCTACTAAGGACATAAATAAAG
Source organism: Protocalliphora azurea (assembly GCA_932274085.1). Lineage (NCBI taxonomy): Eukaryota > Metazoa > Arthropoda > Insecta > Diptera > Calliphoridae > Protocalliphora > Protocalliphora azurea. The sequence goes on from OW026520.1 coordinate 25,968,036, forward strand.
CTTCTGTACCAAACACAAATACTAATAAAATGAAAAAGTCTAAAAATAAAACCACTCGGCCTTTTCTAATCTCACAGTAATACAAAGAAAAAAACTAAAAATCAATAATTTTGTTCGTTTATCTTAAACATTTACTTGGCCTTAGGTAAAGAAAAAAAAGCATAGAAAAAACTAAATCAAGATTTATTTGCCTGGACTTTAGAAGACAAAAAAAAAAAAAGAGCAGAGAACATTTTAAGCAAACATATATAAACACCTAGATAAAAAAAAGACAGAAAAAATAAAGAAAAATAGTACGAATTCTTAAGGATTTAATAAAAAACAAAAATTTTGTTTATGTTATAAAAAACAATTACTGGAAACAGTTATGGAATTTTAAGTTTTAATAATATTTGAATTTTTTTTATTTCTTAAATTTCACTATACAACTGCTGCTATGGGAATATTCTATTAAGGTATTTATTTACAAGGCTTTTTACATTTTTAATTGATTTTGTTGATAAAAAAAACAAAATTTTTTTATTTTGGATATTTTTTTAAATAAAATTAAATTTTGTTTACTTTGGCGTATGATTAATATTAATTAAGAGGTTTTTTTTTATAAAATCTTAAACAACTTGGGCTGTGAATACGATTTTCATAAAATTTAAATAGATTATAAATGTTAACAAAATAATGTTAAAAACAAAATAACATTTTCGATATGTGAAATATGTGAAAAAACCAAAGATAAAATTTATTTTTGAGATAAAAAACTTATTTTGTTTCGAAAATTTTTTAAATAATAGATTTTGAAAAATTTTTAAATAATAGATAAAATAAAGAAGAATTAGTAATTGACATTTAATATTTATAAATTTATTGGTATCGTAATCGTGTGTTTTCTTTCACTTATTTTAAAAATTTGGTTGCAATAAAAAAAAATATTTATTTGAAATATTTACTTACTTAACAATAGTCATAAGTATTTAGGTTTTTGCTTATATCTGTATATGTCTTTGTTTTATTTTCAAAACTAAAGTTTTTTTTTTTTTTTTAATACAAAATTCTTATCTAAATGTTATATACTATATTCTAAAAGTTTTTAGAAAAGTTTATTTTTGCGTTTTTAGTTTGTATTTTTTTTAAACAAAAAGAAAAGTTTGTTGAGAAAATTTCTTTACATATCTAACATTATTTGAAATGAATTTTGGTTTTGTCTACCAACTCCTCTCCATTACATTTTATATATTTCCAAATATGATGTAGTAAATTTCAAATGTAGTCAATTTGTATAAATTATTTCCATTACATTTCATTTTTCCATTTTATTTTTTGTTTATTTTTCTCTCATACATACATTTTTATTTTGTTGGTTAATGTTGTAGAGAGAAAAAAAAAAGAATTACAATATGTTTTCAAAAATTTTTAAATAAAATTTTCTTTATTTTATTTTTATTTTGTTTTACTTTATTATTTTTTATTTTATTTTTTTTTTTTTTTTTTTTTTGTGATATGTTGAGTTTGAGTATTTACATTTGTAAATGGAGTTTAGAGCTTTGTTTCCCCTAAAAGTTAGTAAAAAGTTTTTACTTTTTTATTTTATATTTTGCTTGATATTGATTATGCTAAATTTGCAAAATATTTATTTAAATTGTAATTGTGTAATTTAATTTAAAACATTTATTGTTTTTTAGAGAATTTTATATATTTATTACAAAAGATTTTTTGAAAGACAGATTTAAAAAAATAATAATAATAAAGTGATAGAGTTTTAAATAATAGTGTTTAAGAATATTTATTTAAAAAATAAAAAAGTGGCAGAAGAAATTTTTTAGAAATGAGTTTCTAAAAAACTCTTAAGCTAAAAATTCATTAGATAAATATAAGATTATTTATATTGTATTATTTGTTTATTATAAGACTGAAAATTATTTTTCAAAACATAAAAATTCTAATAAAAACAAAACATAAAAAATATACTTTTATAAAAAAGTTTTTAAAAAAATGTAATTTTTAATTCTAAATATTTTTATATCACTTATTTATATTGTTCAGATTTTTATATACATATTAATCTAATGTGCAAAGAATTTAATTAAAAAATGGGAACAAATTTAATTAGATAAGGTCAAAGTATTGACATTTTATATGAAAACTAAACTTGATCAGGGTAGCGTATGATTAATATTAATTAAAATGCTTTTTACAAAAACTTTAATAACTGGAAAACTAAATTAAATTTAAACAAAACTTTTTTTGAAATTGATTGCAAACAGGCGAAAGCTTTATTCAAGATCTTTGAAATGTTAAAAAAGTGTTTTCAAAAGTGAAGGATTGTTAATCAAATTAAATTAAATTAAATAAATGCAACTTGCTTGCACTTGCTGTTTTGGAAAATATTGCATTATCTTTGAAAAGCTGGCAATATATTAGAAAGATCTTGCATATGAATTTGGTCGCTAAAAGTCAGCCAGGAGACTGCCAATATTTTAAATTTTTACTTGATTTCTTCATATTTATTATTATCCGAAATATTAAAAATAAATTTTATAATAAGTAAAAACCAAAAGAGAACATATAAAGAACACATACTGTTAAAGTTTAGTCATCTCTACTGGAAAAACTATTTTTTTAAATCATTGGTTAATTGATTTTAATCTTAAAATATAACTCTCTCATAAAATTATATAAATTATATAATAATTTTTATATAATTTTTTGTCATCTTTTCAAAAAGATATATCAAAGGCTTTCAATGCTTCATTATAGCAATACCTTCAACGTTTTATAATTTTCTTATTTTATAGCGAATTTAAATGAAAGTAATTTTCATTATACGAAAGCGTACGATTAATACTAATTAAAGGATCCAGCATTAAATAACCAAATTAGGAATTGAAAATGAAAATATTTTTCGGTATCAAAACAAATTTCAAACATTACTTTTTTCACCCTCAGAGTAGTAAAATTTAAATTTCCATATTTCCTTCACCACAGGTGTAGAGGCTATATATAAGTTTGTCATTTCATTTGTCTACAATATTTTGATTTACTTAAAAATTTTCGAAACAAAATGCAAATTTTTGGTTGGACAATGTTGATGATAAGTTCTTTATTCCTTTTTTCTCTTGATGACAAGCAAATTTTTTTCCAAAATAATTTTTATTTTTTCCTTTTCCTATTGTAAATTTTTCTCCATGTTTAATTTTTCTTAGATGAAGAATTAATTTTTTGGAAGTGGTGGGGAAATTTTCTTACCCCCATGGATCCGCGCCTGGCTGTGTTGCTCCTCTCATGATTTTAATTTAGGTCATTGAGCAGAAGATAAGTTAGGATATGACCATTTACTTCGATTTCCATAGTTAATTCCATTTATTTTCATAACGCAGAATTAGCAGTCATCATGATGGTTTCGAAGTTCTCGCCAAATCATGAATGTAACGAACAATATTACATCAATTTTTCCACTGGACGATAACCATATATATACCATATATTTCGGGCACACAACAAGAGGAACCCATGGCTTGTCCTGACTACACAGTTTTATTTCAAAGTATTGATGATACTCAGTTTTCACAAAGTCCTATATAGGTTTTCGATATTTCTTCAAATATATATTCAGCACAAATATAGCAAAAACAATCTGGATTAAACATACAACATTTTCTTGATGAAGCCATTTTGAAAATAATAACAAAATATATTTTAGTGTCCTATAAAAAACGAAAATCTATGGAAAAATAGTAAAGGAGGTTAGTTAGTTATAAATATTTATTTAAATATTTATTACATAAATATTATTTTTATAAATATTTATTATATAAATGTTTGTTAAATATTATTATTAGTAATTAAAAATAGTATTTATTTATTAATTTATAATTATTGTTATTATAGATATTTAAATAGTTAATTAGCTAGTTATTTAGTTAGTTAGCCGTAACTCAAAAAAAAGCTGTTAGGGAAAAATTGTTTACGGCAACAATTTGAAATAGAAAAAATCACAAGAAACAAATTTTGTGTTTCTTTTACTTTTTTTTATTTTTTATTTTTTATTTTATTTTATTTATTTATTTTTTTGACCAGTGTTACTAATTGTAACTGATTCCACTCAACTTTTATATCCATATTTGTGTATTATTTCTTATTCGAACGCATACTCTAAATACTAAAAATACTCTTCTATGTAGCGTATGATTAATATTAATTAAAAAGTCTAGCGACTAAAATATAAATATCTTAGAAACTCAATAACATTTATCAAAATTTTCTTCATAAATTAGTTTAAAAGATATTAGAAGTTCATTATCAAAACTTCTTTGCTTTCGTTGGTTAAATAGTAAAACACAGAATAAATTATTTAGTTACTAGTTAAGAAATTTATTTAATAAAGCATACTTCGAGACTAGTAAATTAATAATAAGGAAGAAATAACAAAGCAAGAGAATTAATATAAAATTTGAGGAAATTTATTAAAACAAATTTAATAAAAGTTTTAGAATAAATAATTTTAAATGAACACATTTCTACTAAAATTTTTGCCCTGTTTATGTAAAGCAGTATTTAATTTTTTATTTTATGGATTATTGCTAGATTATATTATTTTAGTTTTTAATAAAGATTTTTAATAAAAATAATTTTTTTCCACTTAGCGTATGATTAATATTAATTGAAGGATTAAGCTACAAAAGTGCAATAACTTGAAAACTCTTTGTGATTTTTAAAATTTTTTACGGGAATGTATTTAATAGATTTCCAGGATTTTATTAAAAGATTTGAAATCTATTTCATACGCCACATTATAAACGAAAAAGTGAATGTTGTGATGAATACTAGGATCGAAAGTCCAGTTAATGACTTTAAAAATATTTAACGAATCAGAGTTCTTTAAAAATTTGAACTTTTTTTTATTATTTTTTGCCTTCAAGCTTTCTTTGCAATAAATAATTTATAACTTAAAAATAATTCTCATTCAAATAAAAATCAGAATATTTTCACTAAAATTTAATTTAGTTTGGGTTTTCTTTTTTAATAAATGCAAATGAAAGGTAAATTTCATTTTAAATTAATTTGTTTGTTTTTGAGCTTAAATTTAGTTTAAATAGTTTCTAAAATCTCTAGAAAAATAGAAAATGAATTTATTTTATTTCTATCCACAAATTTTTTGTTTTATTTGTTCTTTATTTTCTTCAGATTTTTTTTCTTCTATTTGCCCTCAAATGTTTGCAGAAAATTAATTATGTTTTTAGTAAACATGAAATATTTAAATAAATATAAATATGTTACATTTTTTCTATGAATACTTAACAAAACATAAGTAAATACACACATGTATTGCATACATTTTAGGGATATTTATAAAATTTAATAAACATACATACATTCATTCAAATAAACCTAACATATTTTAAGGTTTTTTTTACCCATTACGTAAAATATTTATTATTTAAATCATAATGAGAAACATAATACATAGCAAATAGTAAAACACAGAATAAATAATTTAGTTATTAGTTTAGTTAAGGAATTTGTTAAATAAAGCATACTTTAAGGCTATTATATTAATAATAAGGATAAAATAACAAAGCAAGGGAAATAATATAAAATTTGAGGAAATTTATTAAAGCAAATTTAATAAAAGCTCTTAAAATAAATGCATTAAAAATTCTATTAATTTTAAATGAAGATTGGCTTCGAAAATTCTAAAGCGCCCAGAAATATGCTTTAATAAAAAAATAACTTAAGTGATAAAATTCTTATTTTATATAGTTTTTTTTTTTATAACAAATACTTGCAAAGTAATTATTGCAGCACAATATACATTTATGAAAAATACATTTTTTATTCTACTTATTTTTATTTACCAAAAGTTTTAATTTTGTGTGATTTATTATTTTTATATTTATTTTTTTTCCCTTGCTTCCAGCTGTTAAATAGCAATTTTCATATTTTCATGTTATTAAATATATTTCCATAAATTTTTCTCTTTTACAATTTAGACAGAAACTATAAATTTCAAATTAAACCTTTCGGATTTATTTAATTTAACATTGTATTCATAAAATTGTTTTTCTTTATTTTTTATATACAAAACAATAATAATAAATAAACAATTTAATATTTATAAACAATATATATTGTTTTTTTCTATAAAGAAAACAAATACCTAAACTATTACAAAAAAAATTTTATTTGATGTTTAGCATTAAAAAAATATATTTTTGTTAATAAATTTTTAAAATATGCTTAAATATTTTTTATATGTTTATTTATCAATGCTAAGTTGCAAATGCATCGTAAATAATCAAACGTTTTTAATTTATTGCAACATAAATATAAATGTATGAAGTAGAAAATTTTAAACGCTTAGTGATGAATTTGTTAAATAAAATTTTTATGTTTATTTTAAGGAACTTCGACAAAAAAAAAAGGAATTTAAAAGAAAGTAATTGAGTTAAATTAAAAGCATATTAAAACATGAAAGTAATTAAATTTAGTAGAAACATTTAGGCATTCATTAAGGCTATAAAAAAACTGATTTTTCACTTTTAATTTTATTTTGTTTTTTTATTTTAAATTTATTTTTGTCTATATTTTAATTTTTAATTTTATTTTTATTTTAATTTTATTTAAATATTATTTCATTATTTTATTTTTATTTACTTATCTATTTTTTATTGCATTTTTATTTTATTTTTATTTTTTTTTATTTTATTTTATTTCTTTTTATTTTATTTCATTTTTATTTTATTTAATTTTTATTTTATTTTTAAATTATTTTACTTTTATTTTATTTTTATTTATTTTTTTATTTTTTTTTTTATTTTAATTATTTTATTTTTAATATATTTTTATTTTACTTATATTTTATTTTTATGTTATTTAATTATTTTGATTTCATTTTTATTTTATTTTTAAATTATTTTAATTTTATTTTTATTTAAATTTTATTTATTTTAATTTTACTTTTATTTTATTGTTGTTTTAATTTTATTTTTATATTTTTTCATTATTTTTATTTAATTTTTATTTATTTTCTATTTCTATTTCATGTTTATTTTATTTTTAATTTATTTTAATTTTATTATTATTTTCATTTTAATTTTTTATTTAATTTTTGTTTTATTTTTAATTTATTTTAATTTTATTTTTATATTATTTTATTATTTTTATTTTATTTATTTTTTATTTCACTTTCGTTTTATTTTTATTTTATTTGCATATTATTTCATTATTTTTATTTTTATTTATTTATTTAGTTTATTTTAGTTATTTTAATTTTATTTTTATTTTAATTTTTTTCTTATTTTAATATTATTTTTATAACATTTTATTATTTTTATTTTTTTATTTCATTTTTATTTAATTTTTAAATTTATTCAATTTTTATTTTATTTTAATTTTATTTTTATTTTGTTTTTATATTATTTTTTGTGTTTTATTTTATTTTTATTTATTTAATTTTTATTTTATTTTAATTTTATTTTTATTTTGTTTTTATATTATTTTTTTTTTGTATTTTATTTTAATTTATGTTATTTTTATTTTATATTAATTTTATTTTTTATTTTTTTGTTTTAATTTTTAGTTTTATTATATTTTTATTTTACTTTTTTGTTTTATCTTTTAATTTACTTTAAGTTTATTTTTTTCCTTTTTTGATATATAAAAATTTCTTATTTGATATTACTAATTTAATTTTTAAAGAATTATTTGCACAAAAAAAATTGAGATTATTTATATGTAACAAATAATTTCGCCTGGGACGCTTCATTTTCTAAATCAAATATAACTTAATTAATTTTATAGATTTACTAAATCGATTACAATTATTTCTAATATACTTCATTAACTATAGAAACTATTTATGAATTTAATTAAAAACCAAATCTTATAAAGGCGAAAAATTACATAACATTTTGGAAATGCCTCATCAAAAATTATATAAAATTACTTCAAATCATTGGATTATTTTTCATATGAAATATATGTATTCCACGTTTGGATGAAAATTGTTTCAGAAAAATGTATCAAAACTTTGGAAATCCATAACTCGCAAATTAAGAGTGAGCGGTTAAATTTTTTTTACATTTCTTTCATTATAATTGAAAGTAGATACTACAGAATAATTATAAAAATTGTTTAAAAATTAAGTGGGTCCTTGATTCTAATTTACGGCAAAATAAAGTCAAATGAAAAAATTACTTAAAAAATATTATCACGCAATAAAATATGTATATATTCTTACACTTTATTGTATATGATCAAAACTATTCCACTTACATACATATGTATATAGAATAACAATTTTCTTTGCACAAAAAAATTTTTTTCACTAATACTGGTTAAATTGCATACAAATTTAGAAGTAAAAGTTTAAACATCTTATAGTCCTTTTCTATCTTTTTCTCTATTTACTATAATACAAAATCAGATTTAAACAAGAAAAATGTCCGTGGGTAAACATTTCGTGAAATCGTTATTTTTTGTATAAAATGGTCAAATCGCGCTTTGGAATTTTTTCAATAAAAAAATCTTCATAATGCATTTAATTCAGCAAAGTATTTTTTATATAAAAATCGTCAAATTGCACGTTGGAATCTTTTCAATAAAAAATCTTCATAATGCAGATAAATCGGCAAATCTGGCAACATTAATTTTAAAACAAATTTTTCGTACTGACATTTCTTTTTTTCTCGAAATTTCGTACATCCAAGTTTATAAGTCAGATTTTTATATGACAAAAAATTTATACGAAAAGACAAGTTAACAACAAGAAAAAATAATTAGTTAAATTGAAAAAACCTGGTTTTTTCATAGATATAAATGGGGTATAATCTCTCCATTACCTAACTCCCTTTAAATATTAAATCTCACTCTTTTTCACTTATAAAATATTTGTTCCCCCTCACTCACTTTATTATAATTGAATAAATTAAATTTAAATTAAAATCACTCATTGAGATGCTTTGTTGTTTTTTTTTTTTTTTTTTTTTTATATACCCTACACCACCATAGGTGGTTGGGGTATTATGCGTTAGGTCTGATGTTTGTAACGCATAGAAAAAATTATCCAATACCCACCTTAACGTATACCAATCGACTCAGAATCACTTTTTAAATCGATCTAACTATGTCCGTCCGTCTGGCTGGCTGACTGGACTGCTGGTTGGTCGGAGTTATTCGAGCCTTTCTTAAGAAGGGGCAGAAATACGATGTGCGGAAACCAACAAAAGGTAAACAAAAATTGACAAATAAAGTAATCTTTTCTGATGAAAATAAATTCAATTTAGACGGTCCCGATTCATATTCTTACTATTGGCACGATTTGAGGTCGAGTGAAATTCGTATGTCGAAATGCAATTTCACTAGTGACTCAAATGCATGCAGAATTATTTCGCGTTAATCATTTCGCGCAGGGGGACGCGAAAGTTATAGTGGTTTTAATTTAATTATAAACATTTTTACAAACTAGAAACTTATATTTAATTCTGGTAAAAATTACGTGTAATATGAAAGTCTACCGATTTATTCAAATAAGATTTTTGATATTTTCTATATTGGATGTTATTAGCGTAGGATATCCTAGTAAAATTTAAAATATGTAATTTTCTTTATAATAATCGAATCTAAATCATTTCACCATATATTGTACGAAAATATACTTTATTGGAGTTTATGTTGTGATCGTTTTTTAACCCAAGTAAATTTTGTTTGATCCATAAAATTTGTATTCTTCAAAATTTTTTTATATGCCCGCTCATTTTTGTTAAGCTTTAGATATATTAAAATATATTAAAAAAATAAGAAATAAATAAATAAAATAACATAAAAGTTTTCATATTCCAAAAAAACTACCTGTTCAAAAATATATGTTTCCTTGAGGTGCCTTTCCAAATAAAAAAAATTAATTTTCCAAATAGAAAATATTTAAAAGAAATATTAAAATATAAAAAATAATAAAAATTATGGGTCTTTGAAAAGTTACAATTTTCAAAAACAAAAGGTTCTAATTAAAAACTAAGTGCTTTTGTTTTTATTACAAAAAATAACTACCATTAGACTTCAACTAAACTACTAAAGAAATAGAATATTACCGGAACTGAAAAATAAATATATTTAATGTTCTTGTTAAAAAGTTCAACAATTTTTGTTAACACATAGTAAATTTTTGAAATGAAAACAAACAAAAAATATATTTGCGAATTTAATAGACCTTAAATCTGTTCAAATTTCAATAAATTGCTTTTGCCATTTAAAACTCCTAAATGTATGCAGCACATTTAATCCTCTTACACAATTGCAAAACCTAATCAATGCATTTGTTCACTGTTTTCCACTTTTGCTCTTGTTCCTGATTATATTTTTTGTTATTATCCCTAAAAACGTGTTATATTATTGGCTAATTAGTGGCAAAAACAGTGCTGCATATAAAACATGAATAAATTTTTATTACAGTAAAAACACAACCCAGGAAAAATCTGTATGAGTAATTACAAAAAATAGCTTAGGGCTTTAAATACAAAAATAAGTAATTATGTAAATATAAATGAAAAGGTTTCATAAGTGTGAGTGAGCACGTTTAAATATAAAACAACATCAGTAGCGGATCTAAACTTTAAGCAGAATTTATTGGAAAATTGTTAGAAGGAAATGTAAGTGAGTAGCAATTTTCTATTGAATTGTGTGGCGGGGTGGGTGAGTAATAATTAAAAGAGAGATGGAGACCAAAAGTGCACTAATTGGATTTTTAAAAGTTTTTTTTTTTATATTTTGTGAACATAGTTTTAACTTATGCATACATGAGCAACATAGAGGAAAGGAATGTTTAAAGATGTGTGCAACTTCAGCTGTTAGAAATTGTTGCAAAAAAAAAAAAAAAAAAGTTGCTAGCAATAAAATCAAATAAAAAAGCATGACATATCTAACAGACGTTGTTAAAAGATAGCTTTTTTGTTGTTGTATTATTTTTTTAATTTAAAGTGAAATTTAATAGAAAAAGTTTCACAGTATGTTTTTTCTAAAGCTTCAAACACGAAAAAAAACTGTTGCCAGAGCATCAAAGTACCAGGAAATTAATTAACAACTATTCTAGGGTAAAAAGTTTAGCATAATTTTTTATTTTTTATAATTTTCTACATATGAGTTAACTTTCCTCAGGAAATTGAGGAAAGAATAGTAACAGTTTTATTTAAAAACTTTTTCATGTTATTTTAATTTCTGAAAACTTAAAGGTGGGTAGGCTGCATAAATTTAGTTCCTATAGCTATTTTTCAAATCCCAACTATTATTTAATTGTGTGGAATTTTTAAAAGGAAGTTAAAATTCATGGATTTTTTTTTCGCCTAACAATTTACATATTTTTTAGTTTGACTTTAATATTAACTACAAAAACTAGAACTAAACTAGAACTGAACTACAACTAAACTAAAGCTTAACTAGGACTGAACTTGAACTGAACTACAACTGTATTACGGCTTAACTAGAACTGAACATGAACTTAACTAAAACTGAACTAGAATTGAACTAGAACTGCACTAAACTTGAACAGGAATTGAAGTAGACTGAACTACACTGAACTAGAACTGAATTAGAACTAAACTGAAACTGAACTAGAACTGAACTAGAACTGCACTAGAACTAGAACTGAATTATAACTTAACTACAACTGAACTAGAACACAACTAGCATTGAACTGGAAATTAACTAGAACTGAATTGGAAATAAACTAGAACTGAACTAGAACTGAACCAGAACTGAACTAGAACTGCACTAGAACTGTACAGGAAATAAACTAGAACTGAACTGGAACCGAACTAGAACTGAATTATAACTTAACTAGAACTGAACTAGAACTGAACTAGAACTGCACTAGAACTGAACTAGAATTGAACTAGAACTGTACTAAACCTGAACAGGAACTGAACTACACTGAACTAGAACTTAACTAGATCTGAATCAGAACTAAACTGAAACTGAACTAGAACTGAACTAGAACTGCACTAGAACTGAACTAGAACTGAATTATGACTCAACTATAACTGAACTAGAATTGAACTGGAAATTAAATAGAACTGAATTGGAAATAAACCAGAACTGAACTAGAACTGAACCAGAACTGAACTAGAATTAAACTAGAACTGTACTAAACCTGAACAGGAACTGAACTACACTGAACTAGAACTTAACTAGATCTGAATCAGAACTAAACTGAAACTGAACTAGAACTGAACTAGAACTGCACTAGAACTGAACTAGAACTGAATTATGACTCAACTATAACTGAACTAGAATTGAACTGGAAATTAAATAGAACTGAACTGGAAATAAACTAGAACTGAACTAGAACTGAATCAGAACTGAACTAGAACTGAACAGGAAATAAACTAGAACTGAACTAGAACCGAACTAGAACTGCACTAGAACTAGAACTGAATTATGACTCAACTATAACTGAACTAGAATTGAACTGGAAATTAAAGAGAACTGAATTGGAAATAAACTAGAACTGAACTAGAACTGAACCAGAACTGAACTAGAACTGAACCAGAACTGAACTAGAACTGAACTAGAACCGAACTAGAACTGAATTATAACTTAACTATTACTGAAGTAGAATTGAACTGGAAATAAACTAGAACTGAACTATAACAACTAGAATCGCACTAGAACTGAACTAGAACTGAACTAGAACCGATCTAGAACTGAACGGGAAATAAACTAGAAACTGAATAAACTGAACTAGAACTTACCCCGAACTTAACCAGAGCTGAACCGGAACTGAACTAGAACTGAATTGGAAGTAAACTATTAGTAAACCGAACTAGTTCACTGAACTAGAACTAAATTAGGACTGAACTGAGAAATAACTAGAACTGAAGTAGAACGCATGAACTCTTTTGTAACATATTATATTAAACATATTATTTTATTTTATTTTAATAATGACCTCTTGCATAACAATCTTATCCTTCTAGAAGCATTTATCAAAATATTTAACTTTATATATTTCTATTTTCCTGAAGGTATGTTATATAATATTTCATATTTAAATACTTCTTTATGTAAGCAATTAAATTTAAAAATGATATCATCCCTAAGGTATGCTTCTAATGTATACATAACATATCAAATTTAACAAACTCTCAACAGTTTTTAAAAATGCTTTTTGAACATTTTCAATTTGGTAACAATAGCAACAACAATCTACTATTCTGTTATTCTAAACACATTTGAACGTTATTTAAGTTTATTCAATAACAATTCTAAAAATGCTTATGGATGGAAACCTTAAACATGCTTACTAGTTGAACAGTGGGAAATAGAACTAGAAAAGAGCAAGTATGTTTTCTAGAAGAAATCAACATTTTCCTACGAAAATATTTGTTCAAAGAACTTTCATCTGCTTTCATATTATCAGCCACTGTATTTTTTCATAGCCACCTTAGCACATCGACAAAATGTAGTAAAACATAATCTTTGTTCCTTCTCTAATATAAACGTGCAAACACGTTTCCCTTAACTGTGCTGTAATATTCACTTACATTGAAGTAAAATGAAATGTGTGTTTGTGTATGTCCTAGTGTTGCTATATTATTTTCTTTTCTCATCTCTCCTCTTATTACTGCTGTTCATTATTAGTTTTTTTTCATTTCGCTTTTTCTTTGTTTATTATACTGGTTGTTCTGCTTTGAATGTATTCATTGAAATTAGGGTCAAATGTTGAGCTATTTGTTTGCAATGGTATCATATTTATAGGGAGCATTTAAATTGAAATACAAACAAAAATAAAAATGACAGAGAGATGGAGTATATGAAACAAAGTATGCAATCATCATTAATAGAAGATTTTACTTTACTTTATGTACATAAATTTATAACACCCACTGGTAGATTACAAAATGTAAGAGTCCTTTGTACGATATCAATACTATGGCAAATTGTAATCTTTTTTTTTATATTTTACTACAAAATAGAAGTCAAAAACGCAGTGGACCCTACCATTTCAATTCAGTTGCTGTATTTTGTAAAAAAAATTGACATCTTTTAAACAGATGAGGCTCATCTAAAAAGTTTTTATGAAAGATTCCCATGGGATTTTTTAACGATAACAAATTTCCAAAGGAATTTATTAAAGAATAACAATATTTCTTAAGTAAGTAACAGTATTTCTGCGTAAATTTTGTTATCGATAACAATATTTTAGTTACATTTTTGTTAACTATAACAATTTTTTTCCATATATTTTTTTTTTTTTTTTGTTATAAATAACAATTTTTGTCTTGTATACAGTTTTTGTTATTTATAACTATTTATTTCTATAGAATTTTTGTTATCGATAAAAATATATTTCTATTGACAAATTTTTAACGATAACAGTATTTTTCTATAGACAAAAAATTGGTACATATAACAATTTTTTCTATAGAAAAATTTTCGTTATCGACAATAATTTTTTTTCTATAAATTTTTTATTATCTATAACATTTTTTTTCTATAAAAAACAATTTTGTTATCGATAACAATTTTTTCTATTAAAAATATTATTGTTATCGATAACAATTTTTTCTATTAAAAATATTATTGTTATCGATAATAATTTTTTCTATAGAAAATATTATTGTTATCGATAACAATTTTTTTCTATAGAAAATATTATTGTTATCGATAACAATTTTTTCTATAGAAAATATTATTGTTATCGATAACAATTTTTTCTATAGAAAATATTATTGTTATCGATAACAATTTTTTCTATAGAAAATATTATTGTTATCGATAACAATTTTTTCTATAGAAAATATTATTGTTATCGATAACAATTTTTTCTATAGAAAATATTATTGTTATCGATAACAATTTTTTCTATAGAAAATATTATTGTTATCGATAACAATTTTTTCTATAGAAAATATTATTGTTATCGATAACAATTTTTTCTATAGAAAATATTATTGTTATCGATAACAATTTTTTCTATAGAAAATATTATTGTTATCGATAACAATTTTTTCTATAGAAAATATTATTGTTATCGATAACAATTTTTTCTATAGAAAATATTATTGTTATTGATAACAATTTTTTCTATAGAAAATATTATTGTTATTGATAACAATTTTTTTCTATAGAAAATATTATTGTTATCGATAACAATTTTTTCTATAGAAAATATTATTGTTATCGATAACAATTTTTTCTATAGAAAATATTATTGTTATCGATAACAATTTTTTCTATAGAAAATATTATTGTTATCGATAACAATTTTTTTCTATAGAAAATATTATTGTTATCGACAACAATTTTTTTCTATAGAAAATGTTATTGTTAACGATAACAATTTTTTCTATAGAAAATATTATTGTTATCGATAACAATTTTTTCTATAGAAAATATTATTGTAGTCGATAACAATTTTTTCTATAGAAAATATTATTGTTATCGATAACAATTTTTTCTATAGAAAATATTATTGTTATCGATAACAATTTTTTCTATAGAAAATATTATTGTTATCGATAACAATTTTTTCTATAGAAAATATTATTGTTATCGATAACAATTTTTTCTATAGAAAATATTATTGTTATCGGTAACAATTTTTTCTATAGAAAATATTATTATTATCGATAACAATTTTTTTCTATAGAAAATATTATTGTTATCGATAACAATTTTATTATAACAATAATATTTTCTATAGAAAAAATTGTTATCGATAACAATAATATTTTCTATAGAAAAAATTGTTATCGATAACAATAATATTTTCTATAGAAAAAATTGTTTTCTATAGAAAACAATTCTGTTATCGATAAAAATTTTGTTATCGATAAGAATTTTGTTATAGAAAAAAATTTAGAAAATTATTGTTATCGTGTTCTTTTATAGAAAAGTATTTTTATATAACAATTTTTTTTGTAGGAAAAAATTTTATTATCGATAACAATTTTTTATAGAAAACAAATTTGTTATCGATAAACTTTTTTATTTTGTAGAAAACAAGTTTCTTATCGTTAAATCTATTTAAAAAAATTTTGTTATCGATAACAATTTTTTCAGGAAAAAAGTTTATTATTTTTTTATATATTGAAAGCACATTTGTTATCGATATTAATTTTATTTTTAAAAGCCGTTTATATTAGCCCTCGTTTTGATTTGGGTGGTGTAATACGTATGTGTGTATTTTTGTATGTCTCTTTGTCCATCCCTTTATTATCGTTTCTATATTACTTTGTGTAAATTGTCTTCAAATATTGCAATAGTTTAATAAAAAAAGGTTGTATATTTCATGCTTTTGCTAGGGAGGAACTACAAGTAAATATTGGGTCAAAGCAAAAATTATGGCTGAAATAGTTCTAATTTCTATAACTGTAATGTTTTGTTTCAGTATCATTGTATTTGATGTATCTTTTCCCCTCACCACTTTTAACCTTTATGATTATTTTTTTTTTACTGACCAATTTTGTTCAGTATTGTAAGAATTACACAAAACAAACGAATCCATGTGTCATCATACATTTACAAACAATGTTTATATGTTGGGAGAATTGTAAGCAAGTAACTATTTTATGTGTTAGTCTTTATTGCTGATGTATTAGTTTATGTATGTAAGGTTTCATGTATGTTCTCTCATAAAACGAAATATAGGAAAAAACTTTAATTGAATTGCTCTGAAATATAATGAAATGAATTGAAATGAATAAATGAATTGAATTGATTTACATTTACATAATAATTTATATGTTTTGGCTTCCTTATTTTTTTATTTTTTGCTTTCTGTTTTATTTTCATAGATTTTATTTCAATATTGTTATTGTTGTTACTATTACTGTTGCAGCTTTGTGAACAAAATAACCTTGCAGTTTTATTACAATAAAGTGTTTTTCCTTTTTTTTCTGTTTACTATTTCTTCCATAGTTAACTATTGTCCCTAAATATCTTTTGTTGTTTTGGCAATAAATTAGGAAACTGTGTCGTTTTTTCTGGCTTCAATTTTTATTTACTTTTCTAGTCTACTATTACTATGTCCTTTGTTGTATTGTTTGGTGTATGCTAAAGGGAAATACTAGATAGAAAATGAAAATATATAAGTGGACAACCCAGTAAATAGGAGATATTTTTGATTCAAAATTTTCTGAAGCATAAATGTTTGATTATTTTTGCTACCACAATAAAATAGATTTTTTGATGAAATATTTTTAACAGAATTTGTTATTATTTTCGTCCTAGAATTTCTAACATAAACAACATAAACATAAATTTAATAATATGAACTTGGACCTCTATGTTGAAAATTTTTGCCATGCCTTAATTTTTAATCTCCCAACAAAATTCGGCTTCAGTTAAGAAATTTCTTTTATTTATTTTTCCTTAAATTGTTTGCTGTGATATATGATTTTCATATTTTCTTTTAATTTATTATTCAACGCATCAATTTGTATTGAGTAAAATCAACTCATATAAATTCTCATATTTATTTTCAATATATCTTTCTGTCATATTTGTAGCTGCCTTTAACATCTGTAATTATTTAATTAAATATTCGTGCGTATTAAGCAGGTTCTTTGTAGGCATTTTTGTATAAAAAAAACTTCTTCTTATAGACGTCCTCTATGTGTGTATATAATGTTTTAATTATGGTTAAAACGAAACGAGAGTAAAAAAAATTATAATGCCTTAAATGTCTATTTCGAATAAAAATGAAACTTAATGACAATAAAATTTTATAAAAAAAATAAACTTAAATTAAAGATGATTAAATGTGTTAAAAGATAATTATTATACAGAAAAAATTTATTATAATTGGACTAAAGAACCCAAACAGGTCTATGATAATGCAGGGGAATTTCTTTTAATTTTTTTATAGGCTTATATTATTTTGAAATGAATTGTCATTTCAAAGCAAAATTAGCTAATAATGTGAAACATATATTTGGGGAGATATAATGTATAAACATGTAGCATACTTTAAGGTGGATATTAAAAACTAATTTTCTTTATGAATTGTTCATTAATTTTTTCTTTTTTATTTTTCTTTCAGGTAATTATCTAAAATTTGTCATTGATTATGTAATAATTTATATACAAAGGTAAATTAATCATTTAATAAAAATTTCACACTTATATAAATCGGGGAATAAAAATGATTATTATTTGTATAATTTTGGATAAAAAAATCAATATGAAGGAAATTAGTTAAAAATATGCTGAGTACACCATATTAGTTGCTATTACTCATATTAAACTCTTGTGTAATAAACTTTTATTTTTGATTTTTATTTTATTTCTAAGAAGTAAAGATTATTTTTGGTTTTTATTTTATGAATTTAAAATAACAGCTACACACTGTTGCAAAATGTCACCTTTTATTTTCACTCGGAAAACGATCTATTGTAGGTTGTAGATCTTCTTGAGGACATCAGAAAACAATTTAAAAAATTTCGAGATATTGTTTTTAGTATAGTTCTTGAACTTTAGATCTCGTAGCTTCATAAATTTTAAGTCTATTTTAGATTTTTGAAGTGATTTTGAAAGTAAAAGGAATTAGCTTTTTCACTATATTACCATCTTGTATAAACACTCAAATTTAATAATGAATTATTTACCATTTTTAAATTTATTTCCCTGTTCTTTTTCGAAATTTTAATTTTGATGTAAATTTTTCTGATTTTTTTTTTTTTCTAACGGACTACAAATATTTTTTTTTTTTTGTAGACTTTTAAATCTGATTGTGTTTGGATTAAACTGAGATATCCCTATATACAAGCGTCTAAGAACTCAAAAATTTATTAAACATTTTCTAAAATTTTTTTTAAAAAATTGTTCAAATATTTTAAGAAAAAATAGTTTTTCATATTTTTTACTTGAATTTTACTTTTTGAGAAAAAAATTCAAAAAGGTACTGAATAAATTCTGCAGTTTTTGTCCAATTTAAAAATATAAAATTTGATTAAGTTCACAACAAAAGTACCCTTAAAAATTACTGCATCGTTACTTAGACTGTTGTAGAAAAAATTTTAATAAATCGTATTTAAACTCGAAAAATTGTGGAAAAATTTGATTCTTTCTAGAAGTTGTTTGAAAATTTATTTTTAATGTTTGATCAAAAGCCTATTTCTTCTACTTTCCAAAGAATTTTAAAAAGGAAAAATAAACAAAAGAATAACAGAATTATAAATACATTTAAACAAGAGTCTACCCAAAAATAGTTTTTTGTGAATAACTCGCAATTTTTGAGGGTGTTTTGAAAATTTTTAAAACTGATTTTTATTGTCCTCGAAAAGGCCTATAGTCTGCACTATGTAATTTCTCGAGTGATTTGTCACTGTAACAGAGTGTGAAGACCGACTATATGACACCCTACACCATTGTGTACGAGCATAAAAATTCGGGAAGAGGACTTATATTACACCTGTGGCCAATTTTACTAAATGTAAAATAAAAAATATACAAATACAGAATAATGCGTTGATACTAACATCTAGATGATTTTATGCACTTTAAAGCGATTCCTGGAAGTGGGTTTATATGGGTGCTATGGTAAATTATGGACCGATTCTCATAAAATTTGGCATTGTTGTTTCTACTTACATAAAACTTATTTGTGTCGAATATTAACTTAATACTAATATTCGTATGGTATTTCTGCACTTTAAAGTGATTTTCGGAAGAAGGGTTTATATCGGAACTATGGTCAATTGTGCATTGATCTTCATAAAATTTGGTACAAAGATTGATACTTGTACAGAACTTCTTTGCACCGAATTTCATTAAAATATTCTTATTTCATTTTTGAGTGTTTAAACTCTATTCCGCGAGGACATTTGCATGGGGGAATAGGTGAAATAATCGGGCGATCACAACCAATTCCAATAGGCTTTATCCTTGTAACATAAAAGTCCTGCGTGCCAAATTTCATCAAATTATCTTTAAAATTGCGTCCTGTACTTTGTGCACAAAGTTTACGTGGACAACTAGCCAGCCAGCCAGCCAGCCGTCCAGCCATCCAGACGGACGGACGGACATCGTTGGATCGATTTAAAAATTTATTCTGGGCCGATTGGTATACTTTAAGGTGGGTATTGGATAGCTTTTTCTATGCGTGACAAATATGAGCACAAGCGCGTAATTCCAAAACCACCTATGGTGGTGTGGTGTAGGGTATTAAAATCAGTCCATGGTTTTTATTTTTATTTGTTTTTTTCTTTTAACAAGAAATAAAAATCATAAAATTATTTTTAATTTCTTATGTCATAGAATAAACGTCTTTTGCATTTATCTGCATTATTTTAATTAATAAATATTCAATATTTTTGTGATATTTATCACTTGTATTTAATGATGAATAAAAGGTTTCAACTTGGGAAATTGGAAAGTGACGACTTTCCGAGCGACTTCAAATTAGTATTGCGAAACGCATAAATGATCTATTTGATTATGTTCTAATAGAAAATTGTATTGAAGTTTTATGTTAAAAAAAAGACATGGTTTTGGTTAAAAAGTTTGAATAACAGATTTTCATCATTGCGAAAAAATGAGAATTTTATATTCGGCCAAATCTCTTATACCCTCCATCAGCAACTTTTTCTTCCACCCTAATTTAAAATATCCGCTTATTTGGGAGGTGAGCGGTCTATGATAATTTTTGGTTTCCGAGTTTGAAATTCATAAAATAAAAATCAGAAAAATATTTTATTTCTGAGAAAAAAAATACAAATCAAAACTAAAAATTTATTACACAAGTGCTTAAATAGCGTAATAGCAAATGCTATGATGTACTCAAAATATTTTTAACTAGTCTTTCATTTTTTTTTTTTTTTTTACAAAATTATACCAATAATAATTATTTTTCTGGTCTCTGATTTGAATTAAATTGACTTTGCCTTAAAATGCAGTTTAAAATTTGTTATTTTTTTTAATAAGCTACCTCTTTCATGGAAAAATGTGAAAGCTATTCATTTACAAATATTGTTTTCTATTTTTGAATGTTATTAAAATCTTAAATTTTCCACCTTGACGTATGATTATTATTAATTAAGACTATTTTTCTATTTCTAGCCAAAATTCTTATAATTTTCTAGTCTAAAGTCTAAGAATTTTAAAACTATAAGATTAAAACTAAATCGAAAACAAATTCAGTTGTAAAGTATATGCAGAAAGCTGAATTGTAGTCCAAAAACTGATGTTTTATTTTAAATTAATTTGACTTTCGTTTAAAGTTCTCAAGTTAAACATTCAAAAACAGCTGATTATATTTTATTTAATTTACCTCTTTTGTAGTGAAATGTCACAGTATTTTGGATATAAAATTTTCTTTAGGCTCTTGCAGAATTTTATAAATATGTAAACTTTACCACCTAAGCGTATGATTAATATTAATTATGATAATTTCGGTATTTTTAGCCATAACTCTCAAAATTTTCTAAGGATTTTAAAATTTTTTAAATTACAAGATTTAAAAACAGTTCCATATTTCAAAACTTTAAATATTTTTAAAACAATTTTTGCTCCTAACCTTATTTGACGAGCTAAATTCTAGCCTGAAATCTCATACTCTCAAAATTCCTTTAAAAATCTTTTGTGTAATATTTTAATATTTAAAATTTTTATTATTATTTTTTACAACAGCAACATTTTTATAAGTTGCTTACAAATTTTATAAATACTTATACACAACTATGGGAAAAACTCATTATACAAGCAATTACACGTTTTATTGGTTAGAATTTGTTAGAGACAAAAAACTAAACTACAATAACAAGCAAAAAAAGAAAAGCCATTATAATGTTGCAATGCACACATATACCCATATAAATACGCATTAATGCAACATCAACAACAACAAAATACGCAACTAAAACTTAGACATAAGTTTAACAAGACAGACGGAAGGAAAGACATTCCTTGTTGCATTTAACAATCAAATGCAGCAGACAAATTCGAAGTCTTTCTAGTGTCTTTAAACACATCAAATGTAAGTTTTAAGGGGTAATAATAAGAGAAGGGAGTCTAGGAAATAAATAATAAATATTTGAAATGTATTGTTTTTACTACATATACACCATTACTCAGCTTTGTTGCAAAATGCCATTTTCATGCAGATAATGACGGTCGACATTGACTATGATGATGATGATGATGATGATGATGATGTTGATGGTTTTTCTGTTGTTGATACTCTATGATAAGAAGATGATGATATGCCTTGAAGGGTTTCTTGCTCAATGTAAGATTTTTTCCTTTCAATGCTAAGAAGAAGAGAAAGGAAGGGGAAAGGAAGGCTATTTTGTAGCATGTATAGCTTGTAAGATATTGTAGAAGAAGTTGTTGTTAAGCTGTAAACTATTCTAATGCGTTGCCAAGATATTTTGTACAACTTGTATGAGTAGTTGTATTGTAAGGATATGTTGTTTATTCGTAACTTGTTTGTTTGTATGTTTTTACCCTTTCTGCTGCAGTTTTTTGGTTGTGTTCTAAACATTACTCTACATGTCTGGCTATATAACTGAGATTGTATATAAATATTATAAAATAAAAATACAGGCTTCTTCAACAAAGTGAATCATTTTTAGTTACTCCACCTTTTATAGGTGATCGAAAAATGATTTTTATATCGATAGACTATGAAATTGATTTCTTGAACAGATGTAATTGTTTCTATATTCTTCCGCTCCAAACTAACTATCCTTTTGTAGCACCCTGTATTGCTATAGCTCCTTTTATTTAAGCACTTACTATTGTTCATTTATTGTTATTATATACTACTCTCGTATAATGTGCTTAAAAACATTTTCAAAATAATATACATTTCTAAAGCATCCCCCCAGCTGCTTCCTATCTCACTCTGTTTACAATAGTTCTAGCTTTCTAAACGTCTTCTTTGCTGAGTTATTTTATACTGTAATTAACACTACCTATTTGGATCATTTAAATTATGTATAATTTTCATTTATCTTTAGTTCTGCATTTCCGGAAGTTCCCTAGATAGCCAACCCTTTAGGACAACTTATTTTATTTTCCTATAATATAAAATTTATTTAATAGTTTAACTAAATAAAAATTAACTTCATAAATAAAAAACTGAACTAGAGCTGATGAAGAAATGAACTAGTATTGCAGTAGAGCTGAACTTATCTAAAACTGAACTAGATCTGAACTAAAACTGAACTTGAATTAAACCAGAAGTGAACTATAATTGAACTAGAACTGCATTAGAACTGAACTAGAACTGAATTAGAACTGAACTAGAACTGGACCATAAGTGGACTAGAACTAGTTTGGAACTAGAACTGAATACAACTAAACTAGAACTAAACTAAAATTGATATAGAACTGAATTGGAACTGAACTAGAACTCAACTAAAACCGAATTATAACTGAACTAGAACTGAACTAGAACTGAAGTAGAACTGAACTAGAACTGAACTAGAACTGAATTAGAACTGAACTAGAACTAGACCAAACTAGAATTGAACTATGACTGAACTAGAACTGAACTACAAACACTGAATTGGAACTGTACTAGAACACAACTAAAATCGAATTATAACTGAACTAGAATGATTGAACTAGAACTGAACTACTAATACAACCAACCTAGAACTGAACTAAAATTGATACAGAACTGAATTGGAACTGAACTAGAACTCAACTAAAACCGAATTATAACTAAACAAGAACTGAACTTGAACTGAGTTAAAACTGAACTAAAATTTAATTAGAACTAAGCTCAGTAACTAAGCTAGGATGGAATTTTTAGTGAATATTGAAAAATGTTGGTTTTAGTAAAAATTCAATTTGAAAAAATAAAATAAAATTTGTATAGAAAATTTTAACTTTTTTTTGCAAAAAAGTTAGAAAATTTAGATTTTATAAAGTGTTTTGTTTATAGTGAAAAATTATGTTTTCAGTAAAAAACTTTAATTTAAAGTAAAAAATTAATTTTTTTAGTGAAAAAATAAATTTTTAAAGAAAAATTTTATTTTCAAACCTTTAATCAAAAAAAAAAAAAAAATTCAAAAAAGAAGAAAAAAAAATGCAGAAAAATTTAATTATTAATAAAGATTTTAATTTTCAGTAAAAAGTGGTATTTTCCGGAAATTTTAAAAATATCGCTTCTGGTGAAATTAAATTTTAGTAGAAAATTTTGGTTATCATTTTTCGAATCTAACGTTTTGTTTGTAATTTTTGTGTATTTATCTTTCTTTTCTTAAAGGTTGGGCTTTTATTAGTAAATGTAAAATTTTTTACATATTGAAGCTTCTTCTTCTGAGTTTATTATGTATTTTTGTGATTTTTTTTTTTTAACTTTCAACCACATTCAGAGTTTGATAATTAAATTTATACGTATTGCACAGTCGTCCCAAAACCCTTTTATTTTTTTGGGAAAAATTCTGTAACTTGTGATCCGTTTGAGATATCTGAACAAAATTTCATATGGTTAGAGATGAAGAGCTTTCGAGTTGTTTTGATGGAGCATGGTACCCCATTAAGTCAAACTTGATCACATCGGGAATCTATTTTTTTTTAAATTCGCCACTAATTCATTTATGAATTGAATGTAAAAAAAATAATAAATATATATGTAGTCCTTATAAAAGTATATAAAAACATGCTAAACATGTTTAGGTTAACTCTTTTAGTTTAAGAGATATTTAGATCGAAGCAATAAAAGCGACCGATTTTGCTTTACACGCACTTAGGTTAAGATTTCTTTTGAAACCATTACAAAACTTCTATAGTCGGGAACAAAAAAAATATTTTAGGACATTACCTCCTTTTTGAACAATAATCCCAAAAATATGATTTTTTTTTTTTTTTGTTTAAAATTCAATTTAATACAACTTTTTATCGAATAAAATTATAAAATAATTATAAAAATATAATACAATTTAGAATTTTGTAGGAAATCTAGTAGATATTTTCAAAGAAAAATTTAGGGCCTAAATTGTGACCGGTAAGTTAAAATAACTTCAGAAAAGAGTAGACCAAAAATGAGGGAAAAATTAAATAATAATAAAAAATATTTCTTAAGCTAAAAGCGATAACCTATACAGATAAGGATTTTTTTTTAGAAATTTATAAGTGCTACCTATATTCAAAATTTTTTACATTCAAGTCATAAATTAATTTTTGGCAAATTTTAAAAAAATATATATACCCTAGGTGACCGACTTTGGAGGTTTACCCTCTACCCACGGGACCTGATAGGAACCTGTGCTCCTGCAAATCAATTCAAAAACTGCTCTGACCATTTGCTATTTCCAAGTTACAGAATTATTTCCAAAAAAAAAAAAGTTTTGGAACCCCTGTGTATTGTTTGCTGTTTCTTTTAAATGCTTTCATTTAAAACTTTTGTTTTACCGTTTATTTTACAAGTATTTATATTTTCTATGAATTTTTTTTTTCATTGGTTTATTAAATAAATATACAAATAAATACGAGTCAAAGTTATGGTGTAGTTTCTTTGGCTGCTGTTATTTTCATAAAAATATAAAATATAGTTTTATTCAATTCAATAAAATTTGTATACATAGGTTAGTCAAAAAATTTGATGTTATTATAAAAAGGTTTCATTCAGCCCCTGGTTCTACTGGACCAATCCTTTTTTAATGTTAATATTAAAATTTATATATTTATCATTTTCATTTCCCTCTCTGTCAGTTAAATGTTTAAATTTATATATAATTGTGAATATCTATGTGTAAATGTATTTGTCATATTTTTCATATATGTATGAGAGAATTTCCGTTTGGCAACCTTTATAACTATATGAGTGTTTTTTTTTCTCAACTTACCACAAAAACTACACCAATATACACTTGTATAAACAAGGATTGGAATTTTTTATTATTATTTTTTTTTTTAACAATTCCTATTGTGTATGTATATGAATACAGAACACACTGTTTTCGTAAGAGTGTTTGTCAGAATGTGTGGTTTTTGTCACAGCATGTGTATTTCCCTATATAAGCTTTAATATGTACTCGTATCTGTGTGTATTGGTGTGCGGGTTATGTTTAAGGTATGGCTAACGGAAGTCTAACATAAAAAATCATTTGTTTGTATTGTCTCTGAATAAAAAAAACATAAATAAATAAAATAAAAAAAAACACTTATACATACATACATACATACATACACTGTCAAACGGAAATTCCTTTGAATATTTGTATGTATTTATGTATATTATTTTTTTTTTTTTTTTTTTTTTTTTGTTATTGCTGTTATCTATTGCAAAAAGAAAGTTATTACTTATTGTTTTATAAACACAACAACACAAAAAGGTTAAATTTGAAATATTACAAAATATGTTGAATTTTTTTTTTTTTTATTTAAATAAAATCAAAAGATCTTTTGTTAAACATTTTGAATAAAATAAAATACAAATATAAATACAAATGTCTTTCAGGAAGTAAATATTTTTTAATAAATCTAAAATAAAATAATGACCAAATTATATATTTTGTTGCTAAAAATTTAAAGAAATATAAAAACTTGTAAAAGGCATACATTTGCTATGGACATTCTTGCTAAATGTAAATTTCTTGTCGAATGTTTTTAACACTTTAATAAATTTTTTTACACAAAACTCAACAATACTGAAAAATTATGGCTATTGATATGTAGAGCCATAGAAAATAATTAAAAGTCCTCTGCTCTCTCTTCGCAGTTATAAATTAGTCCTGTAGAAATTTCTACTAACACATATAAAGATTTCAGTCATTTTGACAGCTGAGTTATGTTTTTCGAGAGCTAGTTGGATTTGTAGATGTTTTTTATATGTAGAACATACACTGGCATCCGGAGCTGAGTGGTTTCGGCATTTTCAAATACATAACACGAATGTTAACAAAGCTAAACAATTAAGAGCGAATAAAAAACAAAATTCATTTAGTTTTTCTTTAGCTCTCAACAAGGCAGGTTCATACATTCGCAAAGTAGAGCGTAAAAGTACCAAATACACTACAAAAGTTTTACGTCCTCTCTTTGTGCCTATCATTGGTGTAGAGCATTCCATCATTCTAAAAAAGAGTGAGTACAGACTACAAAAACATAAAACGATTCTATGTGGGTTTTGATTATGATCGTAGGCAAGCATTAGGGTTTGGGATTTCCCTTGGTATTTCTTTTCCCGGGAAACGGGAATGAAAAATTCAATTTCCCGGGAACTCCCGAGATTCCCAAGAAATTTCAGCATAATTTTGTTATTTTTATCAATAGTTTAATTATTGTCAATATGATCTAAATAAAAAATGAAAAAAAAATTGTAAAAGCAACAATTTCATTAAAAAAAAAGTGTTCACACGATAAACATACAAAATTCAAAATAAATAAATTTCTGATTTCCGAATTTAAATTGGTTCTTGAACTATTTGTACAAACAAATATCTTGGGAGAAGTATGAATTGCAGTTACGACCAGAATTATTCCTTTTTAATCTCCGCAAGATTGAAAGATGTGAATAAAATTGCCATAAAGTATAGAAAACCCCAATTTCTACGAATAAAAAACATCTCTAAAGTTTGATTTTTAATAATAATTTAATAATCTGACATGTTGTCATTTCATTTATTTTCATTTGGATCCATTATATTCTTTTACAAAATAGTTATATCCAATTAAAATAATGCGCTTCGTAAAGATGCTTTCATAAAAGAGGTCTGTAAGAACTTGCTCAAAAAATACTTTGTATAAATATTTTTTGTAATTTTAACTAGAAATATTTTTGTTGTATTGTTTTTGAATTGAAAAGTTTTGAAAATTATTAAATTTAAAATATTCAATCAATAAACTTCAATTTTTATAAAATAATTATTATTTGGTCCTGCATAAATTGGCGAACCTGCTAAACAAGATAAATTTATTTAAAATAATTAACCGATTTTATGTGTAATAATCAGTGTGGTCAACTATTTTAACTTACCATTTAAGTTAATATTAATATTAAAATCGTATATGAAAAACAAGGATTCTGAAATCAAATAAAAAAATCATGATGAAATAAGTGATCGCATTTAAAAGCAAAAAAAAAAAAAAATCTTATCAAGATTAATAACCTTTTGAACAACGTTCATAAATTCCAGTACAATATTTTTTGATATTTATGCTACATTTTGCAGTTGATGAATGTTACGAGACGGAATTCAAATCAGATTTTTTCAATAATTCAAGACTCAGAGGTACTATAACTATTCTTATTTTATATATATTCTTTTATATATAAAATCGTAAATATAAAACAATAATTTATGTTATTTACTATTTAATTAAGTTTTATTCATTAATTAAGTATTTTTACACTTCTTTTGATTTGTTACCTATTATCTCATTAGCTAAATATATTAGATAATTTTACTAACTAGATAATTTACAAGAAATAATATATTACCGAATATTGAGCAAGGAGAGTAGAAGTTGGAACTTGTTCACAAAATACCTTTTGTAAATATTTTATATTTTTAACTGGAAATATTCTGGTTTTATTGCCTTTGAATTGAACATTTTTGAAAATTATTATAATTAAAATATTCAAGCAATTTTTATAAAACAACTAGCTAACCCGGCGAAGGTTGTTTTTCCATATAAATTATTTCTAGTGAATATTTTGGTTTTTAATTAAAAAAATATCGAATGTATTGTAAGTGTGTGGGTATGAGTGGGCTCGGTTTTACCCTTTTTAATTTATTTTACGCCCTAAATGTTAAAATTTATAGCCTTTAGTTCCTTCAAGACTTGAAACTATCATTAGATAATTAATTATGAATGACATGGGTAGGGGTAGCTTTTACCCGTTTTGCCCTATTTTATGTCCTAGATGTTGGAATTTCCAAAAAATATATATCTTTAAGTTTCTTTCAGATGTTATAGTGTTTGTTTAAGAAAACCTTTTGATTAGTTAAGAAGATATAGGGTGAGGGAGTTTTAACCCCTCTTACCCTATTACCCGTCATAAATAATAAAAATTATAGGCTATAGTTCCTTCTAGATGTTATATTACTTGTTAAGAAGATATAGGAAGGGGAAGCTTCTGCCCTATTTTACGCCCTAAATAATAATAATTATAGGTTATAGTTCCTTTCAGACCTTACACTATTTGCCTGCCAATTTTCAAGAAAATCGGTTTATTAGTTAAGATGATATAGGGAGGGAGAGCTTTTACCCCTTGTGACCTATTCTGCGCGCTCTAGCGATATGAGGTATACTTTACGACTTATTCTCATACCTAACAAATACACATACAAAATTTCATAAAATCGGTCAAGCCGTTTCAGAGGAGATCAATTACAAATACCGTGACACGAAAATTATATATATATAAATTATTATTTGGTCCTACAAGGTCATAAAACCTAACATAATACAAACATTCCATACCATAGCACTAACTATAAGACCAAAATTCTTACAAAATTTCTTTTGCTTTAATAACTACAAAAATCGATAGTTTCAAAATTACATATGGATCGTATACATATTTATGCAATTGACTGTATAATATCGTTTTTAACTTAACAACGAATATATATATATATATATATATATATTTTTTTTTTGTTATTAAAAATGTTAAATAAACATAGAGTTAAAACATATAATATTAAAATAATATACCTTCAATAACGATACGATGTTCTAAAAATAATAAAGTAACTGCTTACTGAAAAAAAAAATCGCAAAAAAATATTAAAAGGAAAAAGAAAAAAAAAACATTGCAAAGACTATAGATTTTTTGCCAAGCCACGCATTTTTTTACGCACACTTATAAGAATATAGGAAAAGAAAATACAATGAATTATCTATTTCAGTGTACAATGAAATTATATGCAACATATTCACATATTCACATAACTCATGTATGTTTTAAGTTTTCGCAGTAGAATATTGTGGATAATACTCATTCATGCATATTATAATGTGGCAAGCACACAACCTGAACTAACTGTTTGGCTGATGAATGTTTTTATTATTAATTTTTTACCATTCATGCAGCTTTTTAGTTTATATCGCTTATTTACTACAACCACGTCATAACTTAAATTAAAAATAATTTAATTAATATTAATCATACGACCAAAATGATTTATATATATATATATATATATATATATATATATATTAATTTACTTGAGATAGCGAACGAACTTTTATTCCAAATTAATTACTATAATAATTGGCATACTTTCGCAAAATAAATGTTAACTGTTAGAATGATTTTGAGAAGCTTATGCCATGTATAGGAAAGGAATTGGGCCTTCAGAATATTGTCAGTTGGAATATGTAACCAAAATTCAGACGGCGCTAAAGTGGACGGAAATTGTTCATCTCTAGTGACAGAAAACATGCACAGAAAAAAAATTAACTTCAATTACGAAATTGTTTATATTAATTGAATTTTTAATTGATGATAATTGATGACTAGTTAATTGAAAATAAATAATTTTGTTTAAAATTTCAATTAATGTTTTCAATCAAATTAATTAAAATTATGACTAAATGTTTGCCTAAAATCAACTAAAAATTTTATTAATTCAATTTTACAATTAATTAAATCCTTCCATCAATAAAAACACAAGAATTTTATTACAGCCATTTATAAAATTATTTAAAAAAAATCAATAATGCAATACAAGTAAATTTAAATGAAAGAAATAACAAAAATAATAAAAATTAAAAGAAATAATTTTAATAATAAACAAATTTTATTGGGGAAATGAAACTTGCTACATAATTTTATCTTGGCGTTTTATACATCTTGTTAAAACCATTGATAATTTAAACTTTTGAACTCATTCCTAAAGAAATTTTCATAAAATCCTTTCATAGCGCCTTTTCGCCCTAGGAAGAAATACCCATAATAACATTAAAGAATATGACAGATGCCTGAACAAATCGTCAAAAACAAACAATATGAACTGACCTATTACATACCAATAATCTTTCATAGAACAGCTTTAACATAAATTTGTAACTTGAAATTAAATATACTTCATACTTACCAAATGGTTATATATTAAGCGACTCACCGAAAACTAAGCAAGTCCTTACAACATGTTTATATTTCGTATTACAGTTTTTAAACGATAGAATGAATTCAAATAGTTGAAAATGGTTAAAAATTGATTATAGGTTATTTTATTTTTATATTTTTTATTGATAAGTTTTCCTTTTTTCTGCATATATATTTTTTTTAACTGTTAAACCAATTAAAAAGTTAATTATATTAATTAATAATATAACTAAATTTCACTACAAAATGAATTAATAATTTTAGTAAAAAAAAAATACTTTCAATTTTTTTCTGTATATCGTAGATTGTAACATTTGCCAATATGTATGAAACTATTTTAAACATTTTTACAGTTATGGATTCTAATAAGCATGAAAAAGAAAATATTTGCTATTTTTTCTTATAGTTGAAAAAATATTTTACTTCAGAAATTTAATTTTTCATTTTTGAGCATAAGTTTTTTTTCGAGTTTTTCCCTATAACTTTTACAACAAAGAATACAAAGAATGGAAGGCTAGCCAAAAAACCCTAACTCTGTTGTCAAAAATTATTTATATCTATTTATATGTATTAGTCAAATTTTATTTATATGTATTAGTGCTGAAACCTTTTTCACCACACATCATAAGCACACATAGTTGCTCAAAATAGTATTCAAAAATTATTAAATATACTTCATGACAATTATATTCGCAGATTTTCATAGATTTTCATATTTTGATGCGGATTACATCCACAAATATAAAAATAATTACATTTGTGGCTTTTTGTTGATGAATATGAAAATAATTTAAAATTATTCTATTTTTTTCTATTCTAGAAAAAGCGAATGTAAAAAATATATAAAAAAAAAAAATATTTTTTCCGGCCTGTGGAAAATATTTGTGTAATAATAAAAATATTGTATGCTAGTGAACAAATATGTCGCGAGTGGAATTTTCCTTAAATTTTAAAGGAAAGTTTTGTTTATTTTGTGTTGTTTTTCTCCCTCACGAATGTGTTGAATTCACACAGAACTTGTATGTGAGGAGAAAGATTGCTCTTGTAGGAAATGGAGACAGTTTCTTTTCTTTGAAATTCTTTGTTTTACAATAAAATTTAGATTAAAAAAGTTAATAAATTGCAGAAATTTTCTTTAAATTAATTCAATTATAATTTTTAATAAAACTAATTTGATAAGTTTAAAAAATATTTGAAATCAAAATTTTGAATTTGCAATTAAAAAAATAATAATAATTTTTTATACCAAAACTTTTAAAAAATATTGTTACGTTTTTACCTTTAAAAAACCGTGGTTTATTTCCTTTAAATAACCCGTATACTTTGATTGCAATTAAACGCAGTTCAGTAGTTTAAAAGTTGTAACGACTCTTTATTTTATTAAAAAATGTACAACAATAACAGTTTAAATAGTCTCTTTGTGTTTTATTACACACACACACTTAAATTACACACTTTATATAGCACACTTTAATAATGTACAAGAATATACGGCCAAGGCAGTTAATTTGTCTTTACTTAACGATGCTTCCAATTAGACTGACTCCATGGCGCTCTCATACTCCGTACTACCTCCCAGATGCCTCTCGAAAGCTCCATTTCTTTCTAAAATGCTCTCAACGGACAAACCAGTGTATTCGAATTTTAGAGCCCCCGATACCAATGTCAGCAGTCTCAACATTTAGTGTTTCCATACCCACAAGAAATGGCGAAAGCTTTCCATTCAATGTTGCATGTCCACAACTATGTTAACAATCTCCACAGATATGCCAACCGCTGCAAACACAAACAGAAAGGTCCAAAAGTACTGAGAACGGTTGAGAAGCACCATCCAACTTCAAACCAGCCTTCAAACCGTTATATTTGAATTTTAGTACAATTTCGTAAAAATATTGTTAAAAGAGTTCAATAATTTCTGAAATTTTTTAAAGTGTAAATGCAATGTTGAAAATTTTGAACGTATACCCTACACCCCTAGCAGTGTATATTGAGACAAAATCAAAATTTTTTGGAAATTATTGTGTGATATATTTAACTTTAAAGTAGCCTAGTTTTGGTTCTATAAGAGATATTGACTTCAAGATCAATATATATTATTAAGAATAATGTTAGCTAGAAAGGAAAATCTTTTTGAAAAAATTAAAGTGAATGGTTTTTCTGATTTTTTCAATTATGTAAAACATTTTTCTCTTTTTTTTTTTGTGAAATTATAACTCTTTTATCTGTAATAAATCTTTGTTAGTTAAGCTATCCTAATGAATTTTTCGGTAATTGTCGAATTTATGAAATGAAATGTAAAAAAATTAAAATCTTGTTAAAAAAACCCCATAAATCCAAAAAAAAAACCGGTTAAAAACCCAAACAAATTCTCTTTTTTTTAGTTTTGCCCACAAAGTTCACATTTGTCACAGGTCTGAAAAAGACGTTGAAGAACTCTTTAAAACACATCAGAGTTTAAGAAGCTGCATTCTCTTTATAGACTCATACTTTGGGTTTTAAGAACATATAGGCAAAATTCAAAATTTTTATACAAAATAGGTCAAGCTCGGAAGGGCTTCCGCTTAGCCCTATTAGATTATTAAATTCTTCTTTTACCTTAAAATTATCTCTAGAGATATTTTTCAGAAAAATATAAATTTTTTTTTATGTTCTTAAGGAAATTTTTATTTTAGAGATAAAAGAGTGTAAACATTTTCATTTTTAATGTTTGGACTCAATAAAGATACTGACTTCAAGTTTTCTTTATTCGATATATAATTTTATTTTTTAAATAACCAAAAAAGAAAAAAAAATCTTACAAAATCATTTGGAAATGTTGGGCTATTTATGGAAAAAACTGCATCTAGATCTTATAAAATTGAGATAGTTGCTAAATTCAAAGT
This sequence comes from Protocalliphora azurea, assembly GCA_932274085.1. Taxonomy (NCBI): domain Eukaryota; kingdom Metazoa; phylum Arthropoda; class Insecta; order Diptera; family Calliphoridae; genus Protocalliphora; species Protocalliphora azurea. The sequence continues at coordinate 26,001,918 of OW026520.1, forward strand.
CAAATAACTGGAAAACTGCTCTTAACTCGAAACTAGCTCTTACTGAAAGCTTCAAGAAGAAATAAAAATATTTAAAATCTGATAATAAATGTTTTCCAAAAGGTTGAGTACTCTCCCTGCAAACTTAAAAGTTGCACAGTCCTCTGATGTGTGAATAAAACTAGCAGATTTGATGTCACACATTTATTTCCAGAAATGTTCGATTCTGCCCCAATGTTTAATTTTTTAACAAAATGTTCAACGTTTGGAGACCGTAAACAATTTCGATTATAGATTTTGATACTTTTTGGAATCACAATGAATAAAATAATAGGACTTAAAAGTTATTCTAAACAAGTTGTGACAATCTACTGGCAAATTTGGTCTCTTCAGCTGATTTGGTTAAAAAAAAAACAATTTTTCTGTAATACAAATTTTGATCCTAAAAAATATATAGAAAAATAATGTTATTTGAAGATTTTTTCGTTTCAGCTCTTCGTTTTCGTTATTGAGATGTTTTAGTCTCTGATTTAGAGTTTTTTTTTTAATTTTTTGGTAATTTTTTCCTTTTTGGCCATTTCTTCATATTGGAGATGTTTTCTTTGTTTATTTTAACGTTTTTTGATTCATACTGACGATAATTTTTCGTTTTATTTAAGCGATTTTTGATTTTGTCGATTTTTTTCATCTTGTGAATTTTTTTAATTTGGTGTTTTTTTTTTTTGTGCATTCTAGAGACTTTTTTATTTTGGCGTTTTTTTTTCGTTTTGGGTGGTTTTTTAGTGGCAACGTTCTTTTTTTTTTGTAACAGCTTTTTTATTTTGGTATCTTTTATTTCGAGTTTTTTAGACTTTTTGAGCGTTTTTTTTTTTTTTTTTTTGTTTTGACAACTTTTTTATTTATGTAATCTTTTTTCATTTTGGCGATTTAATTGTTTTTTACTATCAAAACAATAAAAAATAACTTTTATATAACTTTCCGATGTGGCTTTTTTTTCGTTTAGGTGGCTTTCTTAGTGGCAATGTCTTTTTTTAACAAGTTTTTTTTTTTGGATACTTTTTTATTTTGGTATTTTTTATTTCGAGCTTTTTAGAAATTTTTTTTTGATCGTAATATTAGTTGAAGCTTTTTTTCGTTTCAACTCTTCGTTTTCATTATTGAGATTTTTTATTTTCTGATTTGGCGTTTTTTTCTTTTTTTTTTTTGGTGATTTTTTCCTTTTTGACCATTTCTTCATATTGGGGATGTTTTCTTTTTTTATTTTGACGTTTCTTATTGACGATAATTTTTTGTTTTATTTAAGCGATTTTTGATTTGGTTGATTTTTTTTCTTCTTGTGAATTTTTTTAGTTTGGCGTTTTTTTTCCATTCTAGAGATTTTTTTATTTCTTTTTTCGTTTAGGTGGTTTTTTAATGGCAACGTTCCTTTTTTTGTAACAGCTCTTTATTTTGGTATTTTTTATTTCGATTTTTTTAGAAATTTTTTGAGCGTTTTTTTTTTTTTTTTTTTTGACAATTTTTTATTTGTGCGATATTTTTTAATTTTGACGATTTAAACAATAAAAAATAACTTTTATATAACTTTCCCATATAGCGTTTTTTTTATAATTTTTTGTAGTTTTTTTTTTCATGTTGGCAATTTATTTATTTTAGCGTTTTTTTATTTCATTTTAACGATAATTGTTCATTTTATTTAATCGATTTTTTTTTTATTTTGTCGTTTTAAAGATTTTTTTTCACCTTGGGAATTTTATTAGTTTTGTTTTTTTTCATTTTGAAGATTTATTTATTTAGGCGATTTATTCGTTTGAGTGGATTTTTTTATTGGCAATTTTATTTTCAGCTTTTTTTTTTCTTTTGGATACTTTTTTATTTTAGTTTTTTGTCGAGTTTTTGTCTTGGCATTTTTTAGTTAAAGTTTTTTTTTTTCATTTCTGCCCTCTATTTTCGTTTTTGAGATTTTTTTTGCCAACCTTTTTGGTTTATGTATTTTTTTTTAATTTTAGCGATTTATTTGTGTTTTACGATAACAATCAAAAGTCATTTTTATAAGACTTAAAAAAAGTAAAAATCATATAAAAGGTAATAAAAATCAGCAAATAACTATTATTTAGATTTATATATATATATATATATATATATATATATATATATATATATATATATATATATATATTATCACATATATAGTGTGAGCGTAAAAGGAATAATGGTAAGTATCTTTACCTACTAATTATATAGATTTGATTTTTCAATTTCTGGTTATTCGTGTGATAATGTATTTAAATAATTTCGAAACTTGTAACCGTTTCGAATACATTCAGATTCAAATTTATGAAATATATTTACTGCAATAATAACTTACATTTTTTTTTTGTTTAACAAAAATTCTCCCATAAATTTTCAAATAATAAAATCTTTTATATATTGTTTTAAATAAGACACAATTTCCTTTAAAATGATATATAATAGGTATATTTTGTATTTGGAACATGACAAGTGAATAAATTTAAATTAAGCAACAAGTAGAAAAATTCTGAATTACTTATATTTATTTTCATTTTTGGTAATGCAGTACGAGTGCAATGTTTTGTGTGCTATAACCGTATCAAAAACTATTTTTTTCTGTATTGCTACCAGTGTTGCCAGTTTAGCTTTTTAATGCTAAATCTAGCCTTTTTGTTTTGTTTTTAGTCTCAAAATTTTCTTTTTAGTTTTTAACTTTTTTTTTAGCCTTTTTTGATTCATAAAATTTCCTTAGAGAAGGTAAATTGTTAGTATCTCAATAACTGAGAAAATAATTTATTATTTGCCATTACTAATTTTATTTTTTCAGAATCATCCATTTTAGCATTTTTGCGTATTTATTCTCATAAAAAATCGAGATTATTTACATTTAGTAAAAAATTTCGCCAGTGACGCTTCGTGCTCCAAATTAAAATTACCTTAACACATTTTGTGGAGTTACTAATTCGATTATTATAATTACTTTTAAATATACTTCATCAACCATAGAAACTATTTATGAATATAATTACAAAAAAAAAAAAAAATCTTGTTAATGCGAAAAATTACCCAAAAATTTCCAAATTATAATTCCTTTTTGAGTAAGCATTTCCAAATCTATATCCAAATTTATAATTATATATCAAAAGTTATGAGAAAATCAGTTCAAAACATTGGGTAATTATTTTTTATACCAAATAAAAGCCCAATTTTAAAGACAATTTTTTGGTCAATTTTACATTAAGGTATTTTTATAAATTTATTATTATTTCTTTAAAAAAGTATCAAAAATTTTCTAACTTAAAAGAAAAAAACTTTTGTCTGGCCTTATTTCTTTGAGGAATTTATCGTTTCTTGGTCTGTTTTAAAGTTAAATTTAGCCTCTTTTTTCTCATGTCCTGGCAACACTGATTACTACATACATACTGTTATTTAATTTTGCAGCTGCTTAAACTAATTACATTTCCCTTAGAAAAAAAAAAACATTAAAAATACTTAGTCTACATTTAGGCAACAATTTATTTTTTTTTTTTGCGTTTACATTTAATTTCATTAAACATACAATTATTAAAACTTTTAATTATTACCGACAAAGTTTATTTGAAATACGAAAGGGAATATAAAACTATATATTTATTTAATTTTCTTTTATCACTATCTAATACCTACTTTATACTAAAATTGTAAATTGTTTTAACTTTACAAAAGCGTACGTTCGCCATTTCCTTATTACCCCTACTACTATTACTATTTGTAACCATAAATGGACAGTTTCTCATACACATATACAGGCGGACAGCCAGACATTTAAACTAAAGTGCTTATTAATTTATTGAATATTTTATAAATTTATAAGGATGCATGTATATGTATGTGCATTTAAATTTATAGAAAATTTTATACAAGAAAGTATATTTCCAAAGGCGAAGGAGGGAAAGAAATAGCAAGTCACTTTTTAACAATATGTGGACGATGATGACGACGGAAGGAAGTTTACAAAAAGCAAATTACCCACTATTATAATGGTATAATGAAATTTAATAACTTCTATTATAACAAGATGGTTGGTTACAAGACTTAAGGGTGCAATTGCAAAAATTGTTTAAAAGAAAAAAAGCAACCATAAAAACTTTTTTTTAAAGAAACTATAAAAAATCTCCCCCCGGTTAAGAAAAAGATGCAGTTGATGAGGAGCGTTAGGGAAAATGAAAAGCTGTTTTGTAATACAAAATTTTGTAAGGTTTTTTTAAGCATAAATTTCATTTTACTTTTATGCCAAGGAGTCTCTTTGTAAATTAAATATACTAAAAAACAAAATTAAAAAAACAAAAAATATAAAAAATATTAAAAAGGAAAATAGTTTTATTAAAGAGCATATTAATTTATTTGCTTAAATTAAATACAGAAATCTTATTATTTAAAAAGGAACGAAAGCTTTGAAAAATATAATAAAGAAAAATGGTTTGTTAAGACCTAAAAGTATGCTGCACTTTTCTAGAAACGAAATAATAGCCTTTCATATATGCTTTATAAAGCTAATAATTTTTAAAGGTTTTTTAAATTAATTATTTCTTTTTTTTACAGTTTAATAGAAATAAATATATAAAAATTGCACTTTTATAAGATTAAAATCTTATTGGTCTACATATAATAACCTGAAGCACATAAATACACTTAATATTATACTTTTATTTTAATATTATACTTTTAATAATTTTATTATTATTATTTTTTTTAATAAATTTTTAAATTTATTTTTTTACAAATGAAAAAAATTGTAAAAAAAATCCTCTTATACCGCTGTATGTATTCATTTTGAATAAATCCTTCTTGGTTTCGTTCATAGCCATAAATATCTCTCGAATACTTGCACAGACATCACATTACATTAGGGATGGAAAATCTATATGTTAAAAACTGAAATATAAAAACTGATATTTTATAAAATCTATTTCAAATTTTCCATCTCTGACTTTTTCTTTTTTTCCATCAGTTTTTTTTTCTCATTTTAAGCAGCTTAGTTAAATAGCAAAAAAAAAAAAAAAATAAGAAAGAAAAAAACAATTTTCAATTTTCCTTCAATTATTTTCATTATATGTATAAATAATGTTGCAATCTTTGTCAATAAATTTATATTTAAGTGATTTTTATGGCACTACAGACACATACTGCATCATTTTGTTTATTTTTACAAATTATTTATAACGTACACAGATAGATAGAAAGAAATAAGTTCAAAAATTTTTACTTAGATACTCAACAACAAAAACTACACTCTTATAACAAATAGCAACAATGACAATAATGTCCTGAGTTTTGGGGAGACAAAAAAAGTTATTCTACTAATCAAAGGAACAAGATATGACTACAAGGGGGACAAACAAATAGTTAGAAGACTAGGTTAAGAGAAAGTTCTTTCATAATTGGGTTTCAATTCGGCTAAATTTTAGCTAAATTTTTAGTCCTATTTCTAGTTCTGTTCTAGTTTTGTTCTTGTTCAGAACTAGTTTATTTTTGGTTCAGTTTTATTTCAATTCAATTTTAGTTCTATTTCATTCCTAGTTCAGTTCCAGTTCAGTTCTAGTTCGATTTTAATTCAGTTCTACTTCAGTTTTGATTCACTTAAAATTTAGTTTTACTTCAGTTCTAATTTAGTGTTTCTTAAAATTTATCCCAATTCTAGTTCAGTTTTAGTTCAGTTCTAATTTAGATTTACTTGAGTTCTAATTCAATTCTATCATATTTCTTCTTGAAATTTAGCTCAATTCTAGTTCAGTTCTAGTTCTGTTCTAGTTCAGTTCAACTTCAGTCATAGTTCAATTCTAGTTTAGTTAAATTTCAGTTCTGATTCAGTTTTAGCTCGACCCCAGTTCAGTTCCAGTGTACTTCTAGTTTAGTTCTAATTCAATTCTACTTCGGTTTTAGTTAAGTTCTAGTTCAGTTCAAATTCAGTTTTAATTCACGTCTAATTTAGTTTTACTTCAATTCTAGTTTTGTTCTAGTTCAGTTCAATTATTATTTAGTTGAATTTTAGTTTTGATTCAGTTTTGGCTCGATCCTAGTTCAGTTCCAGTTCACTTCTATTTTAGTTCTAATTCAATTCTAGTTCGGTTTTAGTTAAGTTCTAGTGCAGTTCAAATTCAGTTTTAATTCACGTCTAATTTAGTTTTACTTCAGTTATAATTTAGTTCTGCTTAAAATTTAGCTCAATTTTAGTTCAGTTCTAGCTCGATTCCACTTCAGTTCTAGCTCAATTCCACTTCAGTTCTAGTTTAGTTCTGATTTAGTTCTGGTTCAGTTCCAGTTCAGTTCCATTTCAGTTCTGGTTCAGTTCTAGTTCAGTTCTAGTTAGTTTTAGTGCAGTTCTAGTTCGGTTTTAGTTCAGTTCTAGTTCCAGTGCTCTTCTAGTTCAGTTATAGGTCAATTCTAGTTCAGTTTTAATTTATTTCTAATTTAGTTTCACTTCAGCTCTAGTTCAGTTTTAATTTAGTTTTTCTTAAAATTTAGTTTAATTCTAGTTCCAATTCAGTTCTAGTTTAGTTCTGGTTCAGTTCTAGTTCAGTTTTAGTTCGGTTTTAATTCAATTTTAGTTCCAGTGCAGTTCTAGTTCAGTTTTAATTCACTTCTAATTTTGTTTTACTTCAGTTCTAGTTCAGTTTTAATTTAGTTTATAAAATTAAATATAAAAATAAAATAAAATAAAATTAAGCTCAATTCTAGTTCAGTTTTAGGTCAGTTCTAGTTCTGTTCTATTTCAATTCCAGTTTAGTTTTAGCTTTGTTTTAGTTCAGTTCTAATTTAGTTCAATTTCAGTTTTAGTTCAATTTTAGTTCAGTTTTAGCTCATTTCTAATTCAGTTATAATTCAGTCCTAGTTCAGTTCTAATTCAATTCTAATTCACTTCTAATTTAATTCTTCTTCAGTTCTGGTTTAGTTGTAGTTTAGTTTTTTCAGTTTTTGCTCAATTCTAGTTCAGTTCTATTTACGTTTTAGTTCAGTTTTAATTCAGTTCTACATAATTTAGTTTTACTTCAGTTTTTGTGCAGTTCTAGTTTAGCTCTTATTTAGTTCTACTTTAGTTATAGTTCAATTCTAATTCAGTTCTGATTCAGTTTTAATACACTTCTAGATCAGTCCCAATGCAGTTTTTGTTTAGTTCTAATTCCAAGAGGTTTTTCTTCAAATTTGGTTGCAATTCAATGATAGCCTATTTCCTGATGCTTGCCATTTAGAAAATTTCACTTTAAATTACAAACAGCCTAGATATTAAGCTGCACTAAACTTGTGGTTTAACACCTTGAATTTAGTTCATTTAGATTTTTATTTTACAAGTCATTTCTATAGTACAAAATATATCTCATATGGTTTATAATGCTTTTGAGAATTACAGATTTGGTTACCAACTCGTGCTTGTTTTAATATTCGTGTTTATTTGTTTCTTCATAGCAAATGGTATTTGCTATATGATTTGACATTGCTATAGTGATATTTATTTTATTTTTATAGGATTTTGTGCAACTGTGAAAGCGTAATCTTGGTACCTGTCACTTTTCATATATTTCTTCATTTCAATTCGTACTTTTTTTTTTTTTTTTGTTCTCTATTATTTTATAAAACATGCATGCATTTTTACTAAATTTTTTTTTAGTTTTTATTTTTTTTTTTTTTGGCAAAAAAAAAATAATATTTTTTGACAATTTATATATTTTTCTTTTTTTCGTCTTGTTAATAACAATGATTGTTGCATGTTTTGTTGAAATAAAAGTTTTAAATTGCAACCTGAGCTTCTTGTACTAGCATCTACAGCTACCTTTTGTACTCAAACTATGATTTTTTTATTTCAAATTGCCTGCAACATTCATGACAATTTAGTTAGTTTGTTGTTAGTTGGTTGCTGCTGCAACAATGTTGAACTTTAACTGAATATATTTGAACGTTCGGTGGCATGACTACAATTATTCTTTTGTTCTTGGCTTCAACATTTATTTTTTTTTTTTATTATTTATTTTCGCTTTTCTGCTGGTATTTTATTTGAGTTTTTTTTCTGATAGTTTTACAATTTGATAACCTGGTTATGTCGCTTTTGTTAGTGATAAATTTGTTTTCATGTTTTAAATTGAAAATATGCAAAATTATTCATATGATTTTTTATTAACGTATAGCTTTATTGTTGTTTATATTTGATTTAATTTTTTTTTTTTTCAACACATACATTATACATTTATATTTGAATTGGAATTTTTATATTTTATAACAATTTTATTTATTATCATAAAAGGTGGGGTGTTGTGTAGTTTTGCATTTTTGCATTTTACAAGTTATTATTTGTTTGGAAATTGCGAATCGAAACAAAAAATAATACGTATTAAACAATAAATGTTTATTGTAAATATAAATATCACAATTTAAAAAAATATATATTATTACATTTATTATATTCGCGTTGTGTTGTTTTTTTTTTTTTTTTATTATTGGCTATAGTTATATATATTAATGGTGATAAATAGTTTCGTGTTAACAGTGAAAAAATTTGCATAAATTGAATATAAATACGGGCATATAACACAGAGATTTATGAAAATGTTTAACAGTTTTGCTGCATAAAAGTTTTTAAAGTAGTTAAATCCTGGTAGTTAAAAGAAAAAAAAAATCGAAAACTGGAAGTAAATAAAATTTAAAATTTTTCAATTACTAAAGCAAATAGTTGTTGTGTGAACCCTGTGTGAGAAGAATTGGCAACGCGAACATGACCCCAAAAAAAAAATTAACGAAAGCAAAAAAAGAAAGATGAAGAATAAAAATATAAACAAACAAATTGTTGAAAAGTTTAGGTAGGAAAATTGAGTAGGAGGACACATTGTCCTCCTACTCCATTTAAGATTTAAAAAAACTCGTTCTTTTTCTTTTGAGATACCAAAGAAAAAAAAACAACAAAAAATTTGCGAAATTATAAAATTTTATTCAGATTATAATTTTTTGATATAAAACTAAATTAAAAATCTGAATAAGCTAAATCGAACCTTAAAGCTAAAAAAATCAATCTACATTTAAATTCATTATTACAAACAGTTAAATACAAAGTAAGAAAAATAAAATACTACAAACAAAAGTTAAAAACTTAAAAACTAAACAATTTACAAAAGAAACCAAACGTAAAAGTAATATCACCCATCAGCCAAAATGCCACTGCACAATAGTCTCATCCAACGTTGGAGAAGCTGTACAGTACTATTACACCAGGGGTGCTAGATAAAAAGGTTTTCGACTTCTGAAAAATATACCTGGACGACTACACTGACAAAACCGGCTCATCTAAAATATAAAAAAAAGAAAAATAGGAATTAGTAAAAAAATTAAAATAATAATATTGTGAAGACAATATATATATATATATATATATATATATATATATATACTATATATATAGTATAGTATATATATATATACTATACTATATATATATACTATAGTATATATATATATATATATATATATATATCGTTTTTTTTATTGGGTATAGCATTTTATAGTTTTGCAGGCAAAACGTTTGTAGGCCTAAAGATTGTCCAAAAGAAAACAACTTAAGACCCTAAATGTAGGGATACAAAACTAAATATTTTACCTAAAAATAAAAATAGAAAAAAAAAATATCCTAGAAAAGATAAAATAAATAAAAATAAATAAAACCAAAAAATAAAATAAATTAAAATACTTACCAGAAAAACCCAGGACGTACGACAACATACGGACGGACAGAAAAGCTTGGAAATTGCAAGGAAACCTACCAATCCTTGAGGTCAGCCAACAACAGTAGCAACCTGTAAAAAAAGAATAATAATAAATATAAATTTTTGTCAATTTCATTTTTATTTTTATTTGTTAGGCTAAATACTTGAAATTAAATTTAAATAAAATAGAATGTTGCAATCAGTTATTCAAAGTAAATTTTGCTTGAAATTATTTGCAATAGTTTTTGTTATTTTCATCTTTGTAAAAATTAATTAATTTTTTTTTTTTAATTAAAGTAATTTTAATTTTTAAAGTCGCTTGTTATAATAAAAACTTTTATATTATAATGTGGAAATGAATTTTTAAAACGGTTTATCATTTAATATGAGAGGCTAAGTTTAAATAATGCGGTGAGTAATCGGGGAGAAGTAAATTGGTGAGGAGGAGATGGATTTCAGGGACATAAAAAAAAATCTATTTAATGTCAAGATTAGATGATTCTCCATTGAGAGGGAAACATTTTGCCCAACATCTGCCAAAAATAAATATTCCATTTGTGTGTATCCAAGAGTTCTCCACTAAACTGCTTCGGGCCTCAGCATTTTCCTTTTTTATTTTTCTCTTAAGCTGATATGATTTTTTGTAGGTGGACTAGTTCCCCAGGCCTGTTGGCAAGAACTATCCATATCCGGCGATCTTTAGCCCGGTACACGTCATCATATCAGCGCCGCCAACAGTCTGGCCACACCACCTGTGGTTGTGTAGAAACAACCAGCTGTTTTCTTTTTTTATTTTTTATTGTCCAGTCCACTCCGCCACGGCGGCTTGTCTTCTTGGATTAAATCTTTTCCTTGCTCATACATGGTAGAGCAAATCTTGTCATGTTACACTCTAAGATATCTTCGGTCTTAGAGAGCGTAACAGTGTGGCAGGTATAAAAAGATGCACCATTGCCTGGACTTATCTGTAGGTCTATAATGGGAGAAAAGGACTTTTGGGGCCTGATCACAGACTTAACACAATCTGGTACCACGGGAGTCAGTAGCCCCTGGTACGGTAACACCTGCTTGTCGGTGTTGTCGTACTGGACTGGCTGTTGGAGAATCCCTTCGGGGAGTCACGTGGTGGCTGTGGTTTAGACCTAAACCGCAGGAAAAAGTTTATAGTCCCGATGTGGTGTTGCATAGCAACACATGTCGCCAATAGTGCAGCAGTAGGTTAGATACCTCCAACTCCTAAGCAAGGGGATTTGCTACCTGTGTGTTCTTAACCGGCACATGGGAGCATTGGTTGGCGCATTGTACCTCACCCAGTGGTAAGACCACCGTGGGGTTAGGCCGTAATGGCAGGCACCCACGTAAATCTTGACCACATCTTTCCAATCCACTCGCTACATAGTTTTGAAAATAAATCAATAATTATAATTCAATAATCCAACTGCAATAAATATTTAATGTATACCAGGCGCGGATCCACAGGGGGGCAAAAATTAAAAATTATTTTGAAAAAATTAGTTTGTCATAAATAGAAAAAGGAATGATGAATTTATCAATAGGTTTTAAAAATTCACACTTGTTTAATAAAAAATTTAGGAAATACAAGTAAGTATTTTTATTTCACTTAAAAATAATAACTACATAATATTTTTATAAATTTTTGTTAAAAATTAAATTCTTCTGATAGTAAATAATTGTTTAATTTAATTTTTTTATCCGGAGTTTTCGAAATTCCAAATTTCCAAATTTTGTTAAATTTAATCTTTAATTTTATGCAAAAAAAAATTATTTGTTTAAGTACTAGTTTTATCAGTTAATGAAAAATATTTTTTATTATATAAATGAAAATATATTCAAAACTTTTTACAAAAAGCGCTTAAGTAACAACACAGAAAAAGTTTTCCCCAAATTTTCAAGCAAAGTATAATATTTTTTTTCAAGCGAAGTATAATATTTATCCTAGATATTAATAAATTATACATAACGAAAATTTTCCGTATTTTGAGACAATTTTATTTGGAAGCTAAATTAGAATACTTACTTAAAAATTATCAAAGGCAAAAGTCAAAAATGATAAATTTCAAGTTAAATCTTAATTGAAAATATGCATAATTTTATAAATAAAAATCATTAAAATTTTTGAATTATGCTAAAAAAAACATACAGTTTCTTTTTTTTTGGTAAGTTCCTGAATAAATTTTGTTATTGTTTTCTTAATTTCTTTTTTTTTAAGATTTTTTTTTGGAAAGTAGAAGAATCAAGCTTGTGATCGATATACATTTGTATATCTTTTGGTCAAATATTGAAAGAAAATTTGCAAACAACATTAAAAAAAATAAATTTTTCAAGTTTTAATGCAATTTCTTATAAATTTTTCTACAAAAGGCTATGCAAAGATGTAATATTTTTAAAGACTTTTTTTTGTAAACATAACAATATTTATTTTCTTTTAAATTAAACACAAAAATTAGAACTTATTCAACTTTTTTTATTTGAAATGATATACTTACACAGAAAAAATTTTTCCAAATAATTTTTTAATGAAATTATTAATTAATTTTATATAGAAATTTAATTGTATGATTAATTAATGTAATTAAAATTGGTTCAAAATTTTTTGAAAATAATCGACAGCTCTTAAAAAATATAAAGAAAAAAAAACTTGTCAATAAAAAATATCCAATTAAAATAAGTTTAATTCAATTTCCAATCATTTTTAACCGTTTGGGCTCAAACTATCGTTAAAAAATATTAATATTAATATTTACATGATTTCCTCAGCCCTCGGTAAGGTGTTTAATATATAAATATTTTTAAGTACGAATTTTAAATATTTTATGAAATTAGAACTAAACTAGAACTGAAAACTAGAAAACTGAATTAGAACTGAGCTAGAACTGAATTAGAACTAAACTAGAGCTGAAGTTGAACTAAACTAGAACTGAACTTGATATGAATTAGAACTGAACTGGAACTGAATTACAACTGAACTAGAACTGTTCTAGAACTGAATTACAAATAAACTAGGACACAACTAGACCTGAATTTGAACTGAAATAGTCTTTAACTAGAAGTGAACTAGAACTAAATTACAACCGAACTAGAACTAAACTGGAACTTAACTAGAACTGAATTAGAACTTGACTAAAACTGAACTACAACTAAACTAGAAATAAACTAGAGCTGAACCAAAACTGAATTAGAACTGAACTTATCTAGAACTGAACCAAGACTGAAAACTGATCTTGAACTGAACTAAAAATAAAATAAAATTGAACCAGAACGAAATTAGAACTGAACTAGAACTGAGCTAGAACTGAATTAGAGCTAAACTAGAACTAAACTAGAGCTAAAGTTGAACTGATATAGAACTGAACTAGATATGAATTAGAACTGAACTAGGACTGAATTACAACTGAACTAGAACTGAACTAGAACTAAACTAGAACTCAACTAAAACTGAACTAGAGCTGAACTGAACGTGTACTAGAACCGAACTAGAACTGAACTTCAACTAAACTAGAAATAAACTAGAACTGAACTAAAACTGAATTAGTTCTGAACTAGTCTAGAACTGAACCAAAACTGAATTATTACTGAACTAGTCTAGAACTGAACCAAAACTGCATTAGAACTGATCTTGAACTGAACCAGAACTAAACTAGATAAACTAAAACTGAACTGAATAAGCAACAGCTGTAACTCTATTGCTACTCATACTTAAAATTTGCATTCGATTTAGTTCAACAAGTATTCTGTGTTTCATTTAGATATGACTTTACCCCTGGAACTATGTAACAATAAATGTTTGTGATATGTTCATTTATGCATTCTAAGACAAACATTTTTATATTAAATTACTTGTAATTTGCATATAAAAGTAAAATTCTGATCGAATATTTAACATGTAAGTAAATTCCTTTGACTCATATAAATCAATACACACACACACATACTTAAAAGAACTTTTAAAGCATTAGTATATTGATATAGTAAATTACAGTAATTTTCATAATGAATTGACATCATACAATCAAAAAGGGCAGACATACATACGTACGGATATAAAAAATAAAAAAAATGTGTAAAAATTTATAGAACAAAAAAAAAAAATATATGTAATTATCTATAAAAACTTGTATAGCAGCAAAAACCAGATACAAATGCTTTCATATATAAAATCTATTTTATTTGTATGTATTTGAAACGGACATGCAATTCTGGTAAACTCAACAATGACATGTCGGTTATTTGATTATTATTTGATGGTTTTGTTTCTTTAGTTTATTATTCTACTCATACTTACATATGCATATGTATTGAAGAGTATATATGTTAGACTATCTGTACACTTGTGGTTTAAAAGTGTGTTTAAATATCTTGATGCATTATTGAAACAATAAAATGAATGTTATTTAGGTTGATTCGTTTTTTCTTGGTTTAAGTGAAGAATGTATGGAAACATTTAAAAATAACCCAACAAATTGTGGGGCTTCTGTTGGATTAAATTTATCTAGGTTTATATTAGTAATGAAAATATTACAAAAATTGTCACTGGGCTATTGTCACTGCACTTTAAGTTTTTCTACTGTGACCAACATGTTTGACCGTGTTACCTAGACAAAATGTTTTCTATATTACGGCTAGGAAAATTAAAAATTCTAAAATTACTATTGCATGGTACTCTGCACTCGTATTGGATATCTAAAAGCACTTATACCTACTCTAATCTCAACGGTAATAAATCATTTTGCAGTTCTAGTAATATTGTATGCGTGTGTTTGTGTTTTATTATCCTCCGTGAGCCTTAACATTTGTTGCACAAGTGCTAAAATAATGAGTTACACCAGAAGGGTGGAGCTGTAGACAAATGACGCGTTAATGTTTAATGTTAAACACATGCAAATGTACAATAATTTTTATGACCTGCTATTTAAAAGGGATTTTTATAGGGTATCAAAGGTTGTAGAGACAAATGGTTTGGAATTTTTGAAGTTATTTTTGCAAAAGTTAAAAACCTTTCTTCCCTAAACCGATTCTATTTTGAACTGATTCAATTCTGGTTCAGTGCTACTTTACTTCAAATTTAGTTCTAGTTCAACTCGAAGTTCAGTTGTATTTCCATTCCAGTTTATTGCTATGTCAGTTCTAGTTCTGTTCTAGTTCAGTTACATTTCAGTTCTAATTAAGTTTTGGTTAAGTTCTAGTTAAGTTCAGGTTAAGTTTTAGTTCAGTTCTAGTTCACTTTCAGTTTTAATTCAGTGATATTTCAGTGCTATTTTTTTAGTTTAATTTTAGTTCTACTTCAGTTCTAGTTCAGTTTTGGTTTAGTTCTTCAATTCTGCTTAAGATATAGCTCAGTTCTAATTAAGTAATAGTTCTAGTTCGCTTTTAATTCAGTTCAGTTTTAGTTTAGTTTTACATAAGTTCTAATTAAATTCTAGTTCAGTTCTAGTTCAATTTTTGGCCCATTTCTTAATAAGTTCTAGTTCAATTTTAGTTCAGTTCAAATTTAGTTCTACTTCAGTTCTAGTTCAGTTTTGGTTTAGTTCTTCTTCAATTCTGCTTAAGATCTAGCTCAGTTCTAATTAAGTAATAGTTCTAGTTTGGTTTTAATTCAGTTCAGTTTTATTTCAGTTTTATTTTAGTTTTACATAAGTTCTAATTCAGTTCTTGTTCAGTTCTAGTTCAGATTTTGCTCAGTTTTATTTTAGTTCTAATTCAGTTCTAGTTCAGTTCTAATTCAGATCTAGTTCAGTTCTATTTCAGTTCTGGTTCAGTTCTAGTCCAGTTATAGTTCAATTTTAGTTCATTTCTAATTAAGTTTTAGTTCACTTCAAGTTCAATTCTATTTCAGTTCTTGTTAAGTTATAGTTCAATTCTAGTTCAGCTCTAGTTTACTTCTAGTTTAGTTCTAATTAAGTTCTAATACAGTTCTAGTTAATTTCTAATTAAGTTCTAGGTCAGTTCTACTTCAGTTCTAGTTCAGTTCTTGTTCATTTTTAGCTCTAGTTTACTTCTAGCTCAGTTCTAGTTCAGCCTTAGCTTCGTAACACTAATAGTGATCTTATCTGTCGCCTTTGCTCGTGACATGACTTAGTTCCTCTTCTGTTTTCAAAACCTTTAGCAAAATTTGTCCCTTAGCGCACCTTTTTATTCTATTACTCACACACATATTTGACCACAAATTGTTGTCTTCTCTTTTTCCCTCCCTGTTCATAAAAAAGGACACTTTACTTGGTGCCAAACTAAAATATTCATTATAAATTACAAATGACTTTAATATTCATTCATGCGAAGACCACGAGTGTTTTTTAGAAATCTACAATAAAATGTTTAACTATAATTTGTTTTGTCCTTTATCATATAGAAATAATTGCATAATACACATTTAAGTGTAATAAAGTTTATAAATGCATATACAGGTATTAGAAAAAAAGGAACAAAAAGAGCACAAAAAAGTTACAGATTTTTTTTTATGCACAAAACAGGTGTTAAATAAGTATCGTAACTCATAATTATAAAGGAAGAGAAAATAATGCATGAGTATTTATAATAAATTTTTTTAAATAAGTACTAAAGAAGAAATAAATTTTTCTTTTATTTTTTTATTTTGTTTTTAAGTAATAAATTGTTTAAGTTAATGACATTTTTTGTAGTTTACTTGATATTAAATTTAGTTTAATAGAAAAAATCCTTAAAGTATGTATTTCTAATGAACCTGTTAAAAATATATGAAATTCTTTAAATATATTTTTTATTTTCATTTCTTTTCTATAAAAATAATTTATAAGAAATTTTATGTGTCTGTTGTGCAAATGAATTCTTGGTAAATTAAATTTCTTTGTAAAAAATCTAGCTGGCATTTGGCATATTTTACTGTTGTACTTTTCTTTTTTACATGTTTTTTTTTTTTTTTTTTTGAAGGTTATTGAATGCAATCGAATTTTCATGTTCATTTTAGCCAAACACTTTTCATTTCTTTTTAAGCTGAAAAAGAACTGGAACAAAAAATTAATTAAAAATCCCCAAAAACATGAAAAGAAATGGAGACGTAGAGGAAAAACATGACAAGACTACACATCCTTGTTTTAACTTCCATTTTCTTTACTATTTTGTGATTTTTTTTTTTAATCTCTCTACTTACAATAGTGTAGCTGCAGCAAGAGAAACACTTTAGTAAAGAAAATGTTGTATGCGTAGGGATTTTAATTATTTAAACGTTTTATGTCAAGAACCAAGAATAAAAAAATAGATGTTCTTGTTGCCGTTGCTGCTACCGCTGTTGTTGATGATGATGATGAAGAAGAACTTTTTAATATAATTTTCCTTGTGAGGATTTATTTTACTTGCCAAGGATAATGTTACAAAAATAACAACTGACTGTATGATAAAAAAAAAGAATTTCTTAAAGATTTTGAGGGAAGCGCAAAAATAAAGCTCAATTGAAACTTCATATTCTTATTCTTTTTGTTTAAATAAGTAAGCAGTTGGTTATTATAAGAAATCAATTAAGTTTGCCTTTTTTTCTTATATAAATTCTTTTTGCCTGCGACTTTTTCTTTTTTATTTTTAGCAAAAGATATGAAAATCGTTGTATTTTCATTTAATTAAGGCTTTTGTTTGATTATAAATGTTACTTAAATATTGTCGTGATCTTTTACATTTTGATTAAGAAAAGTGCTATGTTTTTTTTCTTTCTTTTTCATATTGTTTAATTTTTTCTTATTTTACTTTTTGCTTTCTTTGCAGATTGCTGCTTAAGAAATACTGGGTGCTTTTTTAATGGTAAGTCAATAAAAAAGAATATTTTAAGAAAAATCTTTTGGAAATTTTTATATGGAATTAATTAAGTTACGTACAATAAGAAATACAAGAAATACAAATTTTTAAATGGGATAAACAAAATTTCAATTTGGAATCCATAGAATATTAAACTTAAGAAATATTATACAAGAATTTTTTTAACTAAAGTTTACATTAGCGATTTTTATTATATATTTAACACTTTAGAATCTTTTAAAATAAATATATTAATATGTATTTGAAAGGAAAAATCAACTCTTTAAACAAAAGAAATTTTACGCAGAAAATTTCTATTTCTGAAGAAAATAACTGTTACAAAGAAAAAAATTCTCCAATGAAAAATAGCTCTTTAAAATTATTTACAGCAGATAAGACTAAAAAAAAAGCAAATTCTCTATTCACTTTTAAAAGCAGAAAATTTCTATAACAAAAAACCTTTAATTAAGAAAAATTTTCTTTAGAAAATCGTAATCAAAAAAACAAAACTTTCTCTGCAAAATCACTATTAAAAAATATATATTTTCTTTCGAAAACTACTTTTAAAAACAGTAACATTTTCCAAGAAACTCGCTCATTAAAAAAAAATATATTTTTTTTTATAAAAATCACTTTTTAAATTATTCTTTAAGAAAGATAAATATCCTGAAGTAAATTAATATTTAACCAAGAGAGATATTCTAATAAAAATTAATGCCTAGCCAAAAGAAGATGCCTAAAGAAAATTACTCTAATAAATTTTCTACAGAAAATCGATTCATTTTAAAAGATAAAATTTTTCTATAGAAAATCGCTTTCTAAGAGAAAAACAGCAAAAATCCATAGATAAAATTCCTTTAAGAGAAAAAATTGACAAAAAAAAAAGATAAAATCAATCCCTTTTAAAGAGAGACAAAATTCAAATGAAAAAACTGATAAAAGAAAATCTGTAGAAAATTCTCTTATTTAAAGGGGAAAACAATTCCCCTAAATAATATATTATATATATATATAAATTTCTGAAAAAAATTCCATAGAAAGTTTCTCCTATTTAAAAAGAAAAGAATTATCTATAAAAAAAATGTTTTCTTTTGAAAAAGAGAAGTTTTTATTTGAAAAAAAATCTATTTTTGAAATTTTCTCCTATTTAAAAAGAAAAGAATTTTCTTTAAATAAAAATGTTTTGCTTTGAAAAGAGAAAATTTTTCTTTGGAAAAAATTTTAAAAAAACCTATTTGTGAAGAGAAAATTTTTCTTAAGAAAATTTCTCTGTTTGAAAAAAAGAAAAATTTTCTGTAGAAACATTTTGGAAAATGAAAAAAAAATTTCTGTATAAAAAAATTAAAAATAACACAATTTGTAATATAAAATTATTTTTGAAAAAAAAAATTATATATTAAAATAGACAAAAAAGAAAACACGATTTTTGATAGAAAAAAATTTCATTGAAAAATATTCTTTGAAAAATGAACAATTTTTTATATCTCTTTAAAATAACACACATATTTTTTCTATAGCAAATATTTCTTTAAAAATGAGAAAAGTTTTATACAAAAAAATTCTGTCTTTGAAGAAGAAAAGAACATTTTCTTTTATGAAAAATTTCCTCACCGTTTTGAAAAAGAGAATATTTTTTAATTGAAAATTTGATCTTTAAAAAAGAAAAAAAAATTTTCTATGAAAAATTTCTCCCCTTGAAAAAGAGAAAAAATTTTCTCACTTTGAAAAAGAGACGAATTTTCTGTAGAAAAATTTTCCTTGAAAGAAATTCTCCTTAAAAATTATATTTAAAAAACATAAAATTTTCTAGAGAAAAAATCTTTTTGAAGAAAAAAAAAAAAAAAAAAATCTGTAACTATTTAAAAATAGAGTACATATTTCTAAATCGACTAAAAAACAGAAAAAATATTATAGAAGATAACTTTAAAAAAAGATAAATTTTCGCTAGAAAATATCCTTAAAAAAGTAGAGAAAAATGTTTGGTAGAAAAACTACTTAAAAAATTTATTTTTTTTATAGATTCCTTTTGAAAAGAGAATAATTTTGAAAAAAAAGATTCCTTTAAAAATGAAAAAATATAAAAATAGAAAATTGCTTAGAAAAATTTGTGAAAATAGAAAATTTTCCTGTAGAAAAATTTTCGAAAGAGAAAATTTTTTGTAGAAAAATTTTCGAAAGAGAAAATTTTT
Source organism: Protocalliphora azurea (assembly GCA_932274085.1). Taxonomy (NCBI): domain Eukaryota; kingdom Metazoa; phylum Arthropoda; class Insecta; order Diptera; family Calliphoridae; genus Protocalliphora; species Protocalliphora azurea. The sequence goes on from OW026520.1 coordinate 26,021,599, forward strand.
TGTAGAAAAATATTTTCAAGTTCTTGAAAGAATAATTCTCTTTTTGAAAAGGAAAGCATTTTCTATTCAAAAAAAATTTTTCTATTAAAAATTTTCTATCGAAAGTTCTTCCTTTCCCTTAAAAAAGTGAGAAATTTTATAATTATTAAAAAAGCAGAAATTCTAAGGAAAATAACTAAAACACTAAAAATTTTGCATATTTTCTATAGAAAGTATATCCTTAAAAAAGATAAAAATTTTCTGTAGAAAAAAGCAAATTTTATATATAAAATTTCGCTTTTCAAAAAAAAAAAAAAAAAAATTATAGAAAATTTCACTCTCTAAAAAAAGAGAAATATTTTCTACAGAAACTTTTAACCTTTACAAAAAAGAGAAAAATTTTCTATAGAAACTTTTAACCTTTACAAAAAAAGAGAAAAATTTTCTATAGAAACTTTTAACCTTTAGAAAAAAGAGATAAATTTTCTATAGAAATTTTCACTCTTTAAAAAAAAGAAAAACTAAAGAAAATTTCACTCTTTAAAAAAATTTACAAATTTTCTATAGAAAATTTCACTCTTTAAAAAAGAGACAAATTTTCTATAGAAAATTTCACTCTTTAAAAAAGAGACAAATTTTCTATAGAAAATTTCACTCTTTAAAAAAGAGACAAATTTTCTATAGAAAATTTCACTCTTTAAAAAAGAGACAAATTTTCTATAGAAAATTTCACTCTTTAAAAAAAAAGACAAATTTTCTATAGAAAATTTCACTCTTTAAAAAAAGAGACAAATTTTCTATAGAAAATTTCACTCTTTAAAAAAAGAGACAAATTTTCTACAGAAAATTTCACTCTTTAAAAAAAGAGACAAATTTTCTACAGACAAATTTTCTACAGTCTTTAAAAAAAGAGACAAATTTTCTATAGAAAATTTCACTCTTTAAAAAAAGAGACAAATTTTCTATAGAAAATTTCACTCTTTAAAAAAAGAGACAAATTTTCTATAGAAAATTTCACTCTTTAAAAAAAGAGACAAATTTTCTATAGAAAATTTCACTCTTTAAAAAAAGAGACAAATTTTCTATAGAAAATTTCACTCTTTAAAAAAAGAGACAAATTTTCTATAGAAAATTTCACTCTTTAAAAAAAGAGACAAATTTTCTATAGAAAATTTCACTCTTTAAAAAAAGAGACAAATTTTCTATAGAAAATTTCACTCTTTAAAAAAAGAGACAAATTTTCTATAGAAAATTTCACTCTTTAAAAAAAGAGACAAATTTTCTATAGAAAATTTCACTCTTTAAAAAAAGAGACAAATTTTCTATAGAAAATTTCACTCTTTAAAAAAAGAGACAAATTTTCTATAGAAAATTTCACTCTTTAAAAAAGAGACAAATTTTCTATAGAAAATTTCACTCTTTAAAAAAGAGACAAATTTTCTATAGAAAATTTCACTCTTTAAAAAAGAGACAAATTTTCTATAGAAAATTTCACTCTTTAAAAAAAAAGACAAATTTTCTATAGAAAATTTCACTCTTTAAAAAAAGAGACAAATTTTCTATAGAAAATTTCACTCTTTAAAAAAAGAGACAAATTTTCTACAGAAAATTTCACTCTTTAAAAAAAGAGACAAATTTTCTACAGACAAATTTTCTACAGTCTTTAAAAAAAGAGACAAATTTTCTATAGAAAATTTCACTCTTTAAAAAAAGAGACAAATTTTCTATAGAAAATTTCACTCTTTAAAAAAAGAGACAAATTTTCTATAGAAAATTTCACTCTTTAAAAAAAGAGACAAATTTTCTATAGAAAATTTCACTCTTTAAAAAAAGAGACAAATTTTCTATAGAAAATTTCACTCTTTAAAAAAAGAGACAAATTTTCTATAGAAAATTTCACTCTTTAAAAAAAGAGACAAATTTTCTATAGAAAATTTCACTCTTTAAAAAAAGAGACAAATTTTCTATAGAAAATTTCACTCTTTAAAAAAAGAGACAAATTTTCTATAGAAAATTTCACTCTTTAAAAAAAGAGACAAATTTTCTATAGAAAATTTCACTCTTTAAAAAAAGAGACAAATTTTCTATAGAAAATTTCACTCTTTAAAAAAAGAGACAAATTTTCTATAGAAAATTTCACTCTTTTTTTAAAGAGTGAAATTTTCTATAGAAAATTTCACTCTACAAAAAAAGAGGAAAATTTTCTATAGAAAATTTCACTCTTTATAAAAAGAGACAAATTTTCTATAGAAAATTTCACTCTACAAAAAAAGAGACAAATTTTCTATGGAAAATTTCACTACAAAAAAAGAGGAACATTTTCTATAGAAACTTTCACTCTTTAAAAAAAGAGAAACATTTTGTATAGAAAATTTCACTCTTTAAAAAAAGAGAAAAATTTTTATAGAAAATTTTGTTCTCCAAAAAAAAAAAAAAATAGAAAAATTTTCTTTAGAAAATTTCGCTCTAAAAAAAAAAGTGAAAAACATTCTGTAGAAAATTTTTCTGCAGTGGAGAGTTCCTTCGAAAAAGAGAAAAATTTTAAATCTCTTCAAAAAAGAAATAAAAAAAAGAAAAAAATTCTGTTTTTTTTTTTTTTTTTTTTAATAGAAAAAATCTTTTATAAGCAGTCATAAGGAAATTTTATATAAAATATCTCTTGATTGTTATTTTACAAATCTGAAACTTACAGCGAGCAAAATGATAATTTTTTGCTTTATAATTTTATTTATTCTTCTTTTATCTCTTTGAAACTAAAACTCAAGTACGTTAGTGGAAGTAAAATTTATTGAAGTTTTTTATTTTTTTGTTAGTTGCATCGTTGCATTAAAACGGAAAATGAACTTCAAGCTAAAGTTGTCTAATTCCGTTTTGTGCAATTTCAAAAATTATAGTTTTAGTTGCCATTCACACACACACGTTTGTAAGTTGTCTGAGTTTACAAGTTTCAACAGCTAAAGATGAGAGATGATGGCCCAGGCTCATAAATAATCTGTTTTTCAAGGAATTACAAGCGAAAAAATTTCAGTACTACAAAACTAACTGACAAGGCATATAAGAAAGGAATGTTAAGGCATTTTTTTTTTTTTTGGTCGCTTCATAAAAAAAGAATGGGAAATATTCTTTTTAGTTTTAATTTTTGCTGGCGTGTTCCCACAGGAGAATGAAGAAATAACATGGCGGCACAAATACAATATAGCGGAATTTATAAATGTATGAGTGGTAGAATAATATTTGTTTTTTAAACAAGATAGAAGAATATACGTGCAGCATACTTTTGAGGGTGTTAATAAACAGTGGGATGAGAAAAGTAGATAGAAATAATGTTTACAAGTTTGTCGTATGAAAATGCTGCATAACTTAAGGAGAAATGTAAATTAAAAACATGTAGCTTAAATTTAGGCTTAAATAAGAAAAGTGAATTTGTTTGCCAGGACTTCTAAAGAAAGTTATATATACGTTTTGATTTTCCTTCCCACTGTCCCATACCTTTATAATAATTCAAAAGTGGATCAGAATTTTCTTTTTTTTTTTCTCCAAAGAAAAACCTAACAAATTTCTAATGTTTCATTTTTAGTTCTTCGCAATTGTTGCAAAGTAATCTTGTTGCTGTTCTATTTTACATTTTTTTATCTTCTATTACTGCCACATTACGAAGAATGCAAGAAGATCGGAGAGTACAAATGTATGAAGTTTTTCACACGTTTACATTTTTTTTTTTTTTTCAGTTGAAGAAAAAGATTTATGACTTTATTTTCCGTAATTTTGTTTCTGCAGAATTTGATATGATTTTCATTATTATCTTTATATTTTCTATTTATTTTTCTTTTATTTCCTATAAACGAACGTATAAATTTTAGAAATAAACTAAGTTCACAGGGGAATTTGATATGAAGTATGTTTTTCTTAGATTTTAAATCCAATAAAAAAAAAAAAATATGAGAATAAAAACGAAACTTATAACTGACAATAAATGCATAAAGTTAATAACTTTAGGTGAATTGAGACAATGTAAATGTGTGAAAATAAAACGGAAAATATAACAAAATAACTAAAATATTCTTTAGGATTTGGGGTTGATTAAATGAGGAGTATATCCGTAATGTTTAAATTTTTATATAAAACAAGTTAGAATGCTTTCTTCGGTTGTGCCGAATCTTATATACCCTTCACCCCTGTTGACATGTGTTATATGAAAATGTGCGTTATATTGGAAAATATTAAGGCTAATATTCTTCTAGTAAAGTGGTATTTGATGTTAAATTTAAATTCAATAAAAAAATATTTCTTGAGAATAAAACAATTAAAAAAAAAAAACTATTTTCTGACAGCAGAAAAAAGAAAAATCTATAAATATTTTTAAATAAAAAATATGTTTTAAAGGAATTGAACATATATCCTTGTCTTATGAAGAAGTTCAGAGGTAAGTCATATTCAATTGATTGAATCCCCTCTAAATATAGTAATTGATATTTCTTTTTTCCATTTAGATAATTCCCAAAAGACATTTCAGTTTTTGGAAAAAGGTAAGCAGATTAATGTTTTAAATTCACCCAAATCCACCCCAAAAATGTTTTTCACATCTTTGTTATTTTGTAGATTCTGTGGATTCTGGATCTCCAGTTTATGCAGTCACGTTTTGGACTTTTTTGGTGAATTAACCCTTCGTTGCATGACTTTTTTTGTGGAATAAATCACACTGACATAACTCAAGCTCCATATTAAGGAAAATATATTAAAAAAAATTTTGTTATAAGTAAATATACATGTGTACATGTTTAGCTCAATATAAAGAAGATAAAAAGTAAATAATTTTTATTCCATATAATAAATAAATTCCATATGAAAGCTACCACCACATTTGCTACAAAATATTGTCGAATAGCCTTTGCATTTCAGATGTTTGCATCAGAGTGATCCACCTACTTTTGGTCAATGTTCGAAACCATCTGTCTTTATGCCTTTTGAGCAAGCATGAGTTGCAGAGCTTTTTTCCTCTTTGATTGCAATTCTTCTCATCTGTAGCTTTGTATTCGTACCTTTATTACAAAGAACAAATGCCAACTTATTTCTAAATTGGGTCAATGTTAGGATATCTATTTGAAGCACATTTTTTTCTTTTTATAAATTATCCAAGAATTTATAACTGCTAAATCAAATAAATGAAAGAAAATACGTACTTCTGTTCATACCCAGCAAAAACTTTTTGGTAATGCCAACTACTTATTAAAGTAGTTTCTCGGTAATGAGGCGTCATTATTATTTGCCTACTCTGTATTACATAAATAAGTACGCAATAGTATAATAGCACAGTAATATTGAACGTGGAGGAGTTAGCTAGAGCGCGGGATTAACAATCAGAAGGTTGTTGGTTCAACCCTATTCTGATGCCGTTAGTTTTTTATAATAAAATATCTAAAAATATATTTTATACTTAAAAAAGTTTTTTTCACTTAGAAAATTAAGTGCCAGATGGTGTACTACTGAGTAAGACGTTAGTCATTAAAAACGAATGGTTAATTTGTGTCCAAGTTCAAATCTCACTAACGGTAAAATTTCTTTGTTTTTTATTTTCATTTAGGTACATATTTTTGAGTTTCCATAGAGTCAAAAAATAATTTGTGGACAACTCGAACAAAAATAATTAGTTATTCAGACAAAAATAAGTAGTTTATTTTTGTTTCCAACTATACCAGGAAAGCAAAGTTTTTACTGGGTAAGCCTACGCCTCCCATGTATATATTATATTTTTTGATAACAAATGGACAAGTTATGCTAATTTTTTCTTTCTTTGTTTTATCGAATCTAGTTACTTTAGATAATGGCAATGCTACAGCATAAGTAGCTAAGAGGTTCACCACCTTGTTGTTCTTCCAAGCAACATAACTTATATGTACACCGTTAAAGGTGAGAGAGTCTTCTTTATAATTTCGCCTTCATACAGATTTGTCTTGAAATGTTTATTATTTATTGTTCGGTAATTTATTTTGCTACCTTCTATATATATATATATATATATATATATATATATATATATATATATATATATAATGATGTGTAAGTTTGTTTGTTTGTGTATCAATTACATCTAAACGGCTGAAGCAATTTTCACGAAACTTTCGACACAGATACTGCTTAAGGTCTTTATAAGCTCTCTTAGATCTCAATTGGATGTTACACGCACATTTTCCGTCTACTTTTGAAAAAATCTATTTTGTCATTTTTACATGTTATTAGTGAACATACATGAAATTTTATGGAAGATACTTCTTGCATTGTAGAATGTAGTATCCCCCATATAAAGCAAATATTTATTATGGAATATCCAAGGAACTATTAAATTGAGAGCCTTAAATTCTTCATCCATACCGCATTGACAAAATGAAAATAGGATTGATAGGTCCAGGGGAAGAGGTAGCCTCCACACAAGGAAAATATTACTTTTAACTTTAAAGGACTATTACAGTGAAAGTCTTAAAAAAAAAATTAATGTAATTTTCATATCAAATTTCCAATATGGTGAATAGGTCCAGGGGGAGTAATAGTTCCCATATAGAGTAAATATTAGTTATTGCATCAAATAGGGTGGCGAAGCGCATCGGTAAAAGCTAGCAAATAATAAATTTAATACTTTGTAATCTTACAAAAGTTCGCACATATTTAAGAAAGATATAATCGCTTCCGTGCAGAGCAAATATTTTATGAATGTAAAGCAATATTAAATTTAACAAGTTCAAGCCCTGATAAGAAATATTAAATAAGTTCATTTAAGAATTAGGAAAAACTTTTTAATTGTAAAAATGAAAATTATTTCATAGCTTCTACCAAGTATTTGAAAAACGTAAAAGAGATACTTAAAAGTAAAATAAGCTTCTTCAAAAATCCTCCCTAAAATGATGCCACAAGTGCCGGGCTGTAAGACACAAATCCACCAAACAGGTAAACAGGTAAGGTACGTAAAGAATTTCAGAATTTCAAAATGCTATATGGTCTGGTCTAGGAGGTAAGAATACAAAACTAGACATTTTAAAGTATTCGTGCGGGTTCGAATGTAACTTTTATTAAATTTTTAATTAATTAAAAATATATTTGACAGTTCCTTAATCTAACATTTCAAAATTTTAATTTTTGTTTGAAGATAAATTATAAAAAAATTTTTCAAAGTCTTGGCCAGGGATCGAACTCAAGACCTAAAGTCCCCCAATCACAAAATCAAGCGTTATACATAGGGTGTGGCGTCTGGGAATTCGTGGGCAGGAAATTCCTGGATTTCCAGGCAAAAGGTCGTTGGGAATTCCCGGGATTTTTTTTTAACTTTCCCTTGAAAACGCCCAGCAAGCACAAATGTTTGATACCAAATTGAAATTGATTTGAAATCAATTCCTTTCTCAAATGTCAAACGCTTAAAAAATATTTGAAAATAATAGATTTCTCAACAAAAAGGGGAATTAATTGTCAAATTATTATTATCAAATCATTGTTAAATGTAATTCTCAAACTTTATTCAAATGTGGATTGTGACCGTATGTGGAATATAAATAAAAATAATTTGCATATCAATATACGTTTTATCAATATACGTACTCATTTATTTGAAAATATTTGCTTATATAATTTTATTTATTAATTTATTTATTTTTATATAATATTTCAAAAAATTGTTTTAAATATAATGTTTCAAATATCTTTAAGAATGATTTGATAATAACATTTGTTATCAAATTGAAAAAATGCCATTTTTCAAATATTAGTTAATTTTTCTCTCTAGATTTATGAATGATTTGATAATTACATTTTTTTTTTTCTAAAATGATTCTCAATTTGAAATCAAACTTAAAATTCAAACCTCTACCAACATTTGAAACAAATTTGAGAAACACGTTTGATATCAAACGTTAAAGTCATAATATTTCAAACGTTTGATATTGTATTTGCTGGGCGAGAAATTTAATATTATATCGATATATAGTTTTAAAATCCTTTTTAAGAAATATTACTATTTTTGCATTATTTTGCACACACTGCTAACTAACGGCATTTTTAGATGATAATACTGAATATTAAAATTTGTCAAAAATTCGATACAAAAGTGATGCATTAAATTATTCAATAACATTTGATTTTCATATGTATCAATGAGAAATAATATTATAGAGAAATATAAAAACTAAGTTAAATATAAAATCATTGTATTGAAGTATTGTCTAGCGAATCTTCTAGCATACTGATAAAATGGGAAATATTTTATTTATCCAAAATGTTATTCATAGAATACTACAAGAGGTTTATGTTAGAGGCACTTCTAACTAAATTTTCAAAAAAAAAAAAAAAATTACTAATTTCTTTCAAAACATAAAAACAAAATATAAGTGACTACATGTATTTTGTTGTTGCAAGTATAAGGTTTTTGACAATTGAATCAGATTTTTTTCTCTTACATAAATATCTACTTATTAATCTATCGTATTAATACTTCTCCCCATAGAATGTCTTAAGAATTTAATGAAATTTCAAAACAATTTTACTTTTGCCAAGTTAAATCTTTGACTTTTTATTTGTATTGTTGGTTTATAGAAATGAATATGAAATAAGTTGCGCTTCGAAAATATTCACTACAAAAAAAAAAAAAAAAAAACAAATATTAAGTTGACAGCAGTGTTGCCAGGAGCAGCTTGTAAAGGAGTTAGTTTTTTGTCGAAAAAGTTGCAATTTTTCCTAAAAAGTTACGTTTATGAATTCTGAAAATAAATTTTCAATACTTGTTTACTTTGCTATTCAAAATTTCGAAGAATAAAATAATTCAAAAATATGCTCTAAAGGATCCATAGTTTTGGACGTTATTTTTCTTTCAACAGGGCAACCAAAAATATGCAACATCATATTTTTTTCTGTGCTTCAAATTTCATGAATTTTGACATCGATTTTTTACAGCATATTTTTTCATATTTTAGTCCAAACAGCATAATTTTGCATATTTAGGACTTATCAGCATATTTTCATAAAAAATCCTTATTCTAGAGCATATTTTAGTAAACTAAATGGCATATTTAGCTTTTTTTCGCAGCCAGAAGTATTTTTACATAATTTGCCATTAGTGAAATTTTCCTTTAAATGTCACATATTGAACGTTTTTCAGTTCTGATTGCTTTTAATGGATTGCTAATAAAAATCATGAGATTTTTAGCTCGAATATTATTAGATAATTTCGAATTTAGCCCGACAAAAAAAAAAATATATATATATATATATATATATATATATATATATAAATTTTTCTCTTTTTTAAACAGATATTTTCTATAGAAAATTTTCTCTTTTTTTAAAGAGATATTTTCTATAGAATATTTTTCTCTTTTTTTAAAGAGATATTTTCTATAGAAAATTTTTCTCTTTTTTTTAAAGATATTTTCTATAGAAAATTTTTCTCTTTTTTTTAAAGAGATATTTTCTATAGAAAATTTTTCTCTTTTTTTTAAAGAGATATTTTCTATAGAAAATTTTTCTCTTTTTTTTAAAGAGATATTTTCTATAGAAAATTTTTCTCTTTTTTTTAAAGAGATATTTTCTATAGAAAATTTTTCTCTTTTTTTTAAAGAGATATTTTCTATAGAAAATTTTTCTCTTTTTTTTAAAGAGATATTTTCTATAGAAAATTTTTCTCTTTTTTTTAAAGAGATATTTTCTATAGAAAATTTTTCTCTTTTTTTTAAAGAGATATTTTCTATAGAAAATTTTTCTCTTTTTTTTAAAGAGATATTTTCTATAGAAAATTTTTCTCTTTTTTTTAAAGAGATATTTTCTATAGAAAATTTTTCTCTTTTTTTTAAAGAGATATTTTCTATAGAAAATTTTTCTCTTTTTTTTAAAGAGATATTTTCTATAGAAAATTTTTCTCTTTTTTTTAAAGAGATATTTTCTATAGAAAATTTTTCTCTTTTTTTTAAAGAGATATTTTCTATAGAAAATTTTTCTCTTTTTTTTAAAGAGATATTTTCTATAGAAAATTTTTCTCTTTTTTTTAAAGAGATATTTTCTATAGAAAATTTTTCTCTTTTTTTTAGAGATATTTTCTATAGAAAATTTTTCTCTTTTTTTAAAGAAATATTTTCTATAGAAAATTATTCTCTTTTTTTAAAGAAATATTTTCTATAGAAAATTTTTCTTTTTTTTTTAAAGAGATATTTTCTATAGAAAATTTTTCTCTTTTTTTTTAAAGAGATATTTTCTATAGAAAATTTTTCTCTTTTTTTTAAATTGTTTTCTATATAAATTTTTCTCTTTTTTTTTAAAGAGATATTTTCTATAGAAAATTTTTCTCTTTTTTTTAAAGAGATATTTTCTATAGAAAATTTTTCTCTTTTTTTTAAAGAGATATTTTCTATAGAAAATTTTTCTCTTTTTTTTAAGATATATTTTCTATAGAAAAATTTTCTCTTTTTTTTAAAGATATTTTCCATAGAAAATTTTTCAATTTTTTTTAAAAAAATATTTTCCATAGAAAATTTTTAAATTTTTATTAAGAGATATTTTCTACAGAAGATTTTTCCCTTTTTTTAAAGAGATATTTTCTATAGAAAATTTTTCTCTTTTTTTTAAAGAGATATTTTCTATAGAAAATTTTTCTCTTTTTTTTTAAAGAAATATTTTCTATTGAAAATTTTTCTCTTTTTTTTAAAGAGATATTTTCTATAGAAAATTTTTCTCTTTTTTTAAAGAGATATTTTCTATAGAAAATTTTTCTCTTTTTTTAAAGAGATATTTTCTATAGAAAATTTTTCTCTTTTTTTAAAGAGATATTTTCTATAGAAAATTTTTCTCTTTTTTTAAAGAGATATTTTCTATAGAAAATTTTTCTCTTTTTTTAAAGAGATATTTTCTATAGAAAATTTTTCTCTTTTTTTAAAGAGATATTTTCTATAGAAAATTTTTCTCTTTTTTTAAAGAGATATTTTCTATAGAAAATTTTTCTCTTTTTTTAAAGAGATATTTTCTATAGAAAATTTTTCTCTTTTTTTAAAGAGATATTTTCTATAGAAAATTTTTCTCTTTTTTTAAAGAGATATTTTCTATAGAAAATTTTTCTCTTTTTTTAAAGAGATATTTTCTATAGAAAATTTTTCTCTTTTTTTAAAGAGATATTTTCTATAGAAAATTTTTCTCTTTTTTTAAAGAGATATTTTCTATAGAAAATTTTTCTCTTTTTTTAAAGAGATATTTTCTATAGAAAATTTTTCTCTTTTTTTAAAGAGATATTTCCTATAGAAAATTTTTCTCTTTTTTTAAAGAGATATTTTCTATAGAAAATTTTTCTCTTTTTTTAAAGAGATATTTTCTATAGAAAATTTTTCTCTTTTTTTAAAGAGATATTTTCTATAGAAAATTTTTCTCTTTTTTTAAAGAGATATTTTCTATAGAAAATTTTTCTCTTTTTTTAAAGAGATATTTTCTATAGAAAATTTTTCTCTTTTTTTAAAGAGATATTTTCTATAGAAAATTTTTCTCTTTTTTTAAAGAGATATTTTCTATAGAAAATTTTTCTCTTTTTTTAAAGAGATATTTTCTATAGAAAATTTTTCTCTTTTTTTAAAGAGATATTTTCTATAGAAAATTTTTCTCTTTTTTTAAAGAGATATTTTCTATAGAAAATTTTTCTCTTTTTTTAAAGAGATATTTTCTGTAGAAAATTTTTCTCTTTTTTTAAAGAGATATTTTCTGTAGAAAATTTTTCTCTTTTTTAAAAAGATATTTTCTGTAGAAAATTTTTCTCTTTTTTTAAAGAGATATTTTCTGTAGAATATTTTTCTCTTTTTTTAAAGAGATATTTTCTATAGAAAATTTTTCTCTTTTTTTAAAGAGATATTTTCTATAGAAAATTTTTCTCTTTTTTTAAAGAGATATTTTCTATAGAAAATTTTTCTCTTTTTTTAAAGAGATATTTTCTATAGAAAATTTTTCTCTTTTTTTAAAGAGATATTTTCTATAGAAAATTTTTCTCTTTTTTTAAAGAGATATTTTCTATAGAAAATTTTTCTCTTTTTTTAAAGAGATATTTTCTATAGAAAATTTTTCTCTTTTTTTAAAGAGATATTTTCTATAGAAAATTTTTCTCTTTTTTTAAAGAGATAATTTCTATAGAAAATTTTTCTCTTTTTTTAAAGAGATATTTTCTATAGAAAATTTTTCTCTTTTTTTAAAGAGATATTTTCTATAGAAAATTTTTCTCTTTTTTTAAAGAGATATTTTCTATAGAAAATTTTTCTCTTTTTTTAAAGAGATATTTTCTATAGAAAATTTTTCTCTTTTTTTAAAGAGATATTTTCTATAGAAAATTTTTCTCTTTTTTTAAAGAGATATTTTCTATAGAAAATTTTTCTCTTTTTTTAAAGAGATATTTTCTATAGAAAATTTTTCTCTTTTTTTAAAGAGATATTTTCTATAGAAAATTTTTCTCTTTTTTTAAAGAGATATTTTCTATAGAAAATTTTTCTCTTTTTTTAAAGAGATATTTTCTATAGAAAATTTTTCTCTTTTTTTAAAGAGATATTTTCTATAGAAAATTTTTCTCTTTTTTTAAAGAGATATTTTCTATAGAAAATTTTTCTCTTTTTTTAAAGAGATATTTTCTATAGAAAATTTTTCTCTTTTTTTAAAGAGATATTTTCTATAGAAAATTTTTCTCTTTTTTTAAAGAGATATTTTCTATAGAAAATTTTTCTCTTTTTTTAAAGAGATATTTTCTATAGAAAATTTTTCTCTTTTTTTAAAGAGATATTTTCTATAGAAAATTTTTCTCTTTTTTTAAAGAGATATTTTCTATAGAAAATTTTTCTCTTTTTTTAAAGAGATATTTTCTATAGAAAATTTTTCTCTTTTTTTAAAGAGATATTTTCTATAGAAAATTTTTCTCTTTTTTTAAAGAGATATTTTCTATAGAAAATTTTTCTCTTTTTTTAAAGAGATATTTTCTATAGAAAATTTTTCTCTTTTTTTAAAGAGATATTTTCTATAGAAAATTTTTCTCTTTTTTTAAAGAGATATTTTCTATAGAAAATTTTTCTCTTTTTTTAAAGAGATATTTTCTATAGAAAATTTTTCTCTTTTTTTAAAGAGATATTTTCTATAGAAAATTTTTCTCTTTTTTTAAAGAGATATTTTCTATAGAAAATTTTTCTCTTTTTTTAAAGAGATATTTTCTATAGAAAATTTTTCTCTTTTTTTAAAGAGATATTTTCTATAGAAAATTTTTCTCTTTTTTTAAAGAGATATTTTCTATAGAAAATTTTTCTCTTTTTTTAAAGAGATATTTTCTATAGAAAATTTTTCTCTTTTTTTAAAGAGATATTTTCTGTAGAAAATTTTTCTCTTTTTTTAAAGAGATATTTTCTGTAGAAAATTTTTCTCTTTTTTAAAGAGATATTTTCTGTAGAAAATTTTTCTCTTTTTTTAAAGAGATATTTTCTGTAGAATATTTTTCTCTTTTTTTAAAGAGATATTTTCTGTAGAAAATTTTTCTCTTTTTTTAAAGAGATATTTTCTATAGAAAATTTTTCTCTTTTTTTAAAGAGATATTTTCTGTAGAAAATTTTTCTCTTTTTTTAAAGAGATATTTTCTATAGAAAATTTTTCTCTTTTTTTAAAGAGATATTTTCTATAGAAAATTTTTCTCTTTTTTTAAAGAGATATTTTCTATAGAAAATTTTTCTCTTTTTTTTAAAGAGATATTTTCTATAGAAAATTTTTCTCTTTTTTTAAAGAGATATTTTCTATAGAAAATTTTTCTCTTTTTTTTAAAGAGATATTTTCTATAGAAAATTTTTCTCTTTTTTTTTTAAGAGATATTTTCTATAGAAAATTTTTCTCTTTTTTTTTAAGAGATATTTTCTATAGAAAATTTTTCTCTTTTTTTTTAAGAGATATTTTCTATGGAAAATTTTTCTCTTTTTTTTTAAGAGATATTTTCTATAGAAAATTTTTCTCTTTTTTTTAAGAGATATTTTCTATAGAAAATTTTTCTCTTTTTATTTAAGAGATATTTTCTACAGAAAATTTTTCTCTTTTTTTTAAAGATATTTTCTATAGAAAATTTTTCTCTTCTTTTAAAAGAAATATTTTCTATAGAAAAATTTTTCTCTCTTTTAAAGAGATATTTTCTATAAAAAATGATATAAAGAATGTGTCTGTCTTAATAAGTTTTAAAAAACTGCTTTATATTTTTCACATATTGTTAGCGAAACAAATTTTCTTTAATCTTTTCTAATTTTTTTTTTTTTTTTTGTTAATAAAATATCCATAAATTGCTTTAAAATCCTTTCACGAAATATCACCATAAAATTTAGCTTTAGTCTGGATATAAAGAAAATTCTTATTTTTATCATTTAAGTGAAAAAATCTTAAAGAATTAATGAAAAAAAATGTGGTGAATAAAGTTTTATAAAAAGTGTCATTTATATTTTTGCTGCAACACTCATACATGCTACACATTTGTTCCACATGAAGAATGCAACATACTCTCTTGTTCATATAACATGCATTTTATAATACTTGTACTTATTGCCAAGATTTATGCATTGCGTTTTGTAGTCGTGCATAAAATTTTGCGATTAATTTGAAACGACAATCACAGTGGCATAATGCAAATGTTGCTGTTGCCTTTTTCCAACTGCAACATCGTTGTCAACTCTTATGACTGACTACTTTGCATATAATAATGCCACAATATATGTTCATGGCGTAGAAGATGATGATGGTTGGTAGCTTTTTTTTTTTTTTTTTTTTTTTTTTTTTGTTTTTTTGGTAGTGGCTTGGGTGACGAACACTACAACAATGGCAAACTGTTCGCTGTTAAGGGAGTTGTCAACTCACTCTCTTTTGCTCTGTTTTTGTCTCTGGTGATGGTACTGGTAACATGTACATCTACTTATGGATTGCATTTATTTTTTACTTTCATTCTTGTTATTATTTAATTTTATTATTTTTTTTTTTTCTTATAGATTTTTGTTTGCAGCAAAATTTCAAGTACATAATGCATTTGCATTTTCTGGTGCACTTATTTTGTATAAAAGTATTGTATGCTTTAAGAACAAAATTTATTTGTGTTGGTTCAGACATATTCATACATGTATTTGCTAGCAAAACCAGAGAATTATTTACTCTTCATAATGGCTATATAAAAAAAATATACTACAAACTAGACTAAAGACTAGAGCAGAAAGAAGACTGTGGACAGAAATTAAAATGAAACTTTTTGCAAGTCTATAGAGCAGCCTACAGACAATACTATAAACAAGCCTATATAAACAATATTATTGATCAGACGACAAAATGTACCACAGACTAGACTATAGACAAAATTATAGACTTTAAAAAATATCTCTTTAATATGAACCTACACTACAGTGAAGACTGTAGACGAAACCACGGTGAAGACTATATAAAGACTATATACTAGACTATAGTTGAGACTATAGTCAATATTATAGACTAAAGTGTAGATACATATGAATATAGACCTTAGTTAACATTATATATAGACTATAAAGTAGACTATAGACTATACAGCAGTCAAGGCTATTGAATAGACTATAGTCAAGAATATAGACTAGGCTGTAGTCAAGACTATAGACTAGCCTATAGTCAAGGCTAGAGACTAGACTATATTAAAGGCTAGAGACTAGACTATAGTCAAGACTAGACTATCGTTAAGACTATAGATCTGGCTGTAGTCAGGACTATAGACTAGTCTAAAGTCAAGACTGTAGTCTAGACTATACTCAAGACTAGACTATAGCCAAGACTAGAGAGACTGTAGTTAACAATATAGACTAGGCTATAGTCAAGACTATAGACTAGACTATAGTCACGACTATGGACTATGCTATAGTTAAGACTATAGGCTAGGCTATAATCAAGACTATAGATTAGGTTGTAGTCAAGACTGTAGGCTAGACTATAGTAAAAGCTATAGACTAGACTATCGTCGACTGGAGACTAGACTATAGTCCAGACTAAAAACTAGACTATAGTTAAGGCTATAGACTAGACTATAGTCCAGACTTTAGACTAGACTATAGTTAAGGCTATAGACTAGACTATAGTCAAGACTATAGACTAGGCTATAGTCACGACTATAAACTAGGCTATAGTCACGACTATAGACTAGACTATAGTCAAGACGATAGACTAGACTATAGTCAAGACTATAGACTAGACTATAGTTAAGGCTATAGCCTAGACTATAGTTAAGGCTATAGACTAGACTATAGTTAAGGCTATAGACTAGACTATAGTTAAGGCTATAGACTAGACTATAGTCCAGACTATAGACTAGACTATAGTCAAAACTATAAACTAGATTATAGTCAAAACTATAAACTAGATTATAGTCAAGACTATAGACTAGATTATAGTCAAGACTATAGACTAGACTGTAGTCGAGACTATAGACTAGACTATAGTCAAGACTATAGACTAGACTATAGTCAAGACTATAGACTAGACTATAGTCAAGACTAGAGACTAGACTATAGTCGAGACTGGAGACTAGACTATAGTAAAGACTATTGACTAAATTATAGTCAAGACTAGAGAGTAGACTATAGTTAAATTCCAAATGTTTGTGTAATATTTTTAATTATCAAAGATCTACTAAACCCTGATTAATTTGGAGAGTAAACTGTCTTTAATTGTTTGAGTTATAGCGGAAACATATTTCAAGATCTTTCGTATCAAAAATACACTAATTGATATTTGGAAACTTATCATTCATTTACTACAATGACTGGTGGCCAGACATTCCAATATAAAATAGGAACCTTACAACTTAGTTGGTAGAAATTGAGGGTGATATCTCTAAATAGCGTCATTCAGAAATTATCTGCAACATACATACAAAAGGACACCAGCTTTTTACGTAATTTAAAAAAAAAATATGTGCAAATATATATATTGAGACTTAAGTTCCTCTAAATAATACAAAATTATGATTTCTGTGCTCAGAATAATTTTTATGCACAATTTATTGCTCAATTAAAATCAATATTTATAAGGCATTCAGATGATCAATTATTAGTATACAAATGTATAAAAAATATTAAGATAATTTACTCCTATTTGTATTATGGTGATCTCGTTATTATGTTTCGCTTCAATTTTGTGTAAAAATATTTCGCTACTCTTAACTTTCAAACAATATCGGTGAAAAAGTATAAAAAATTCTACACAAATTCTATAAATTTGTATAATCAATTAGTCAAATACACAATTAGATAGAACTAACAACTTTTACCATTTAATAGTCAAATTTATTGCAAACGTAAATACAAATTATTTCTTCCAAATACACATGTTAGAATTATGATTAGCTCCATTTTAAATTTAACCACAATTAGTACCCAAAATATCCTAAATGTTTTCCGTCCTTTTTTCCTATTTCAGTATTTCAGTTAGATTATGAAAGAATTTTGGAAAGTAGATTCATCAGTTTCTGAGTTATTGCATTTTGAAAATGACAAAAAGTACTTCGGCCGATCTTTTCGTCATCAGTTGAGACTATAGGCTAGACTTTAGGTCAGACTATAGACAAGTCCATTAGTTTAATTCCTGTTCTATAGATTTTATTAAAATTCTTGTATTCTTTAGCAAATCCAGCGCAAGTTTTATTATTTTCTTAAGTATATATGCCTTAGGCATTATCTTCTGAGTGATCTAGCTAAGTAATATGCCAACTGTAGTGTAAACCTTTACATTAATATGTTTTAGCAATTTTGGAAATTATAATCTGTAACGAAAACTGAAGTAGAGACTATATTTTGTGTCTTCGTTAATTCGCTGCAAAATCTCTGTTGCTGGTTTAGTTATGTTGTTTAAAATTGAGGCAGTTTATGGTCTTTATACTGCGTACTTTTATCTTTTGTTACATACCTTTCTTTTGTTACAGACCTTTCTTTTGTTACATATATTAAAATATTTTATATAACTATTTCTTAGTTAATAATTTTACATCTGTTGGCTAAACTATGAAGCAGTTTTTTCAGTTCAATTTTAGTTTTTTTTATTGATTTTGAATTTTTTAACTGAAAAACACGTAATTAATATTAATCATACGTAAAGTATGCCATAATTTAAAAAATTCAATTACATTTTAAATTTAGACTAATTTGAACATATTTTCTTTAGCTTTGCTATTTAGAATTTATAAACTTATGTTATAAATATCTCTACATAAATTTAAAAATTTTTAAAGCATTCATATTTCTATTTTTTTTTTTATTGTTATTTTTGTAGGCACTTTTAAAGAATATTTTGCTACTCTTGTCATCATAATAAAGTAAAATATAACTCTGTCTTGTTTTGTTTTTTTATTTTTGTGGTTTCGAGTAAATTTTGTTCATGTAAGTTGATTTTTTTTATTGCAATTGTACATTTGTGGTTATTGGAGCTTTAATTACCATAACATGTTTGCCATTTTTGGTGAACATGTAACTCTTCAGTGTTTGTCTTGTTTCGATTTTTTTTTTTTTTTTACTTAACATCTTTCACTATGCCGTGCAGTTATGCTATGTGCTCGCCTGTCCTGTACTCTAACCCTCAATCCTCAAAAGTTGTCATTTTTATTTCCTTTGGCTATAAAAAGTACAAAAATTTAAATTTTGTTCTTGGAACAAAGCAAGAAAAAACTGAAACCAGGGAATATTGAAAAAAAAATAAATAAAGAAACAGTGGCAAAAAAAGCAGAAAAAAGAGATGTAATAAAGCAGGAAAATCCCTTCGCTTGGAGAGTAGAAATATAGGTATGTTGCTTGTTGTTTTACTTCCTACTTGTGTTTTTTTTCCAAACATGGTTCAAGGTGTGGGTTATAAAATGCAAATGGTTTTGTGCTTTTTTAATTGGCAAGTTGTGCTGTGGCATACAAATGCGGTTTTAATTGCAATGAAACTTAAGGTGGAAAGAAAGTCATGTACACAACAAATCTTACAAAAAAAAAAAGAAGAAAAATAAAACGGAACCATTCTACAATTCAAAAAGTAAAATAAAATTAAAATAAAATTCTTTTTTATTTGTTGAAATGTAGTCAACAAAAACACAAAAAAAAAAACAAGAATATGGTAAATAAGGTTTGTAGTAAATATTTGCAAACCAAAACTGTATGAGAAAAAAAGGAAGAAACACAATTGTAACATTTAAATGCAATTAAGGATTTTTGGTAAAGCAAATAAAGTTACTTTATAGTTTTGAAATGGTAGAGAAAATACAGAAAAACAATCAAAAAGACATTACACAAATCAACACATATGAAAGGGCAGATGTAACTAAAAAGCTGGATTTCAAAAAAAAAAAAGAAATAAATATATTTTCAAAGCAAAATTGTCAACTAATTCAAATCTATTTCAGCATTTGTTCAATTCTGGTTCAGCTGTATATCAGTTCTGGTTCTACTTTGGTTCTAATTCAGTTCTAATTAAATTCAAGTTAAGTTCTGTTTCAGTTCTAGTTCTGGTTTTATTAAATTCTTTACAAGTAAATTGGCATTTTTTATAACGTTTTAAGGATTAGAGGCATTGTTATTCACGTTACAAAACTCAACTAGTTAACTGTTATAAATAGATCCTAAAACTAACTTATATAAACTTTTCGTTAAAACAAAATTTATTACATTTTCTTAATCACGTTCAAAAATGTACTAAGACCAATAACGCTTTTTTTAACAAGTCATAACATTAAAATTTCTTTTGCTAAGATATGCAATTGGGTGGCATATTATTTGAAAAGTTGTAATTTATTTAATAACATTTTCATTTTAGCAAACTAATCACTGGCACTTAATCTCTAAAAAATGTGTAGTCACTAATAAGCAAAAAACAACACATAAATTATCATTTATGTCATCATTTATACAAAATATACATTGTTTATTGCAAAGATTATATAATTCACACACACACACACACTTACAGGCAAACATATATTAAGAAGATGAAAATACCAAAGAAACTGGCACAGAAAAAAAAATACATTACAAAGACATCAAGTTTTGTATCACATTAAAAATATGAACTACAAAACGAACAGAAATAAAGAAAAAATAAAATTCCAAATTAACATAAAAATATATTAACACTCCAACTCAAATATATATAATAAAAAATATATATACACTCAAATATTATGAAAAAATCCTATCAAAACTTTGGTGTTCATCATTTCACGCAAAACAATACTTAAGAGCAGCAAAAATATCATAAAATACAACAAAGTTCTGGGGAGCAAAAACAAAACAAAAAAAAAAAAAAATAAAATAATTATATATATAACAACTGAAATAACCATAGGTAAAAAATGTCATGAATTTTTATTGTCATTATAGCCACAAAGAAAAAAAAACTAAAGAAAAATAAAAAATACAGAAAAAAAATTTCGAAAAATATTGCGACAGTTAAAAACGGATATATATGGTCATGTATTTTTAGCGTAAAAATGCCACTAAAACAACAATTGTAGCAACAAAATAGAACACGAAACAATGATATTTCTGAAGTAATAAATGTAACATATTTCATTTCGATGACTTAATATTTATTAAAACGCAACAACAAAAAAAAAAGAAGAAAAAACATGAAAAAAATGGAAAAAATAACATGAAATGTTAATCATACGCAGAGGTGTGTTATTTATGTTGAAACAGTGCCTACAGTTATGCTTTAAATTTGCAATGTAATAAATGTATGCAATAGTTTTGCGTGGCAGGAGCAGATGATTGATAGACTTTTCAGCAGAGTTATGGTTTAAATAAATTTAGGAATTTACAAAAAAAAAAGAAAAAAGAGAAATATTAAAGAGATATCTGGTTTCTTAGAAATGAACTAGAACACAACTAAAACTGAAGCAGAACCGAACTGGAACAGAACTAGAACTGAAGTAGAACTAATACTGAACTAGAACCAAACTTATGTAGAACTGAACAAGAACTGAAATAGAACTGAACTAAAATTGAACTGAACTAGAACTGAACTAAAACTAAACTAAACTAAAACTGAAATGAACTAAAACTGAACTGAACTAGAACTGAAAAAGAACGTAACTAGACCTAAATAAGCACTGAACTAGAAATGAATTAATACTGAACTAAAAATGAACTACAACTGAACTAGACCTGAAATAAAACTAATCCAGAATTGAGCTAAAACTGAACTAGAAATTAACTAACACTGAACCAGAACTGAACTAAAACTGAGCTAGAACTGAACAAGAACTGAATTAGAACTTAACTAAACTAAACTAAACTAAACTAGAACTGAACTAATACTGAACTAAAACTGAACTAGAACCGAACTACAACTGAACTAGGGCTGAAGTAGAACTAAACCAGAAAAAAAACTGAACTAGAAATTAACTAAGACTAAACCAGAACTGAACTAAAACTGAACTAGAACTGAACATGAACTGGACTAGAACTGAACTAGTACTGAACTAGAACGGAACTAGAACTGAACTAGAGCTGAACTAGACCTGAAGTAGAACGAAACCAGAACTGAGCTAAAACTGAACTAGAAATTAACTAAGACTAAACTAGAACTGAACTAATACTGAACTAGAGCTAAAATAGAACTGAACTTATACTGAACTAAAAATGAACTAAACCTCATCTAGAACTGATCTAGAACTGAACTAGAACTTTTCTAGAAAGGAATTAGAACTGAACTAAGACTGAACAAGAACTAAACTAGATCTGAACTAGAACAGAACTAAGATAGAACTAGAACTAACTATTTTTGGACATAATTTCTACTAATTTCTTAAAAAAAAAAACTTTAAAAATTTTACAAAAAAACATGTTAAATTTTATAAAAACACTGAACACTTTGACGTATGACTAATATTAGTTCTGTAGCAGCTTCAAAAATATGCCTGTAGCCTTTTAATTCCTATAGTTTCTTAATGCTACCAATTTAACATTTTAGCTAATTTTATGTTATGAAGAAAAGTTCTCTTTTATTGAAGATAATTAAATTTTAAATTAATAAGCAAATTTAAAATAATTACCATTTTTAACATTTTCAACAATTATTTCAATAGCTATTGTTTAATTATTCATTTCATATAATAAGAAAGGCTTTGCTAAAATTTTCCTAATTGGTCCTAATTAATTATAGACTTTCGTTTTCCATTTTTGTTCTTTGAATATTATTGTAGTCCTAGAAATTAACATTGGTAAAATATTAACTATAATTAGAGTTTTTAATTAATAGCATATTGTTTATTTGACAATAAATAACGTATTTTGTTTTATTTTAAGACTCAGTTGTTATTATTTTCCTAAACTAAAGCCTACATTTTGGGGATAAAGTTTTCATTTTGTTGCCTAATAATGCTTAGCATTATACCGTATTCTTTATTTAAAATATTTAAAAATAACTTGTCTGTTAATCTTTGATTAATTAACACAATTATTTAGAAAGCAATTTCTAAAGAAGTATCTAGCATTTTGTTAGAATTGTACCTTTTATGAACTAACAATTCTTAGGAATTTTTATTTAACAAAAACTTCAGCTAATTCGTCATTAATGTTTTCTTCTTATTTTTTATTTTTTTATTTTTTTGCTTGTTTGATTTCCTTTTAGTGCAAGCAATTTCAATTAAAAGTCAAAAATACTTGAAAAACTTTTGTAATGTTTGTTTTAAAATAACAAAAAAATGAAAACAGTTGAACAGTTGAAAAGAAAAATAAATGAGAATGAGGCGTGTATGTGTGTATGGCTTTAGTTTAGTGATGATGGGCAAACACAAATTGTAAATATTTTTCCTAGTTCTATATATAGATCGAAATGTTTGTTGGATGAACTTGGTAATGTGTGAATGTGTGTCTGTTTCGTAAAACTTAACAAAAATCATCATCAGTATCATCATCAGCTCCATCATAATCAAAAGCTATCATTTACACTCATTGAAGCTTTATAAGTTTTCCTTTCTTTGTGCTTTTTAGTATTCTTCTTCTTATTTTAGATAAAGTACTCTAGTACTCATTTTCAAGCAAAAAAAGTTTTTCTTTCGAATTTTTTCTTATTTTCTGAAATTATACTTGAGTCTTAAATTATTGTTTTTATTGTTGTTGTTGTTGTTGAAGTAAAATCATTTTTCTTGGTATGTGTTAGGAAAATTCCTAAGTATGAATAAGTATTTCTATTTCATAATGAGAGTGAGTGTGTGTGAACGATTGTGCAAATATGTGTGTTTGTAAGAAGTGTTAGAAAAACAATCACAACAAAAATGTTGAACTGTTTGGAAAATTGTTTTCTTAAATGATCGTATCATTAATCATTCAGTGTCAAGGATTTGGTTTCATCTTCTTTTTTCTTATTTTTGTTTGATTTTTCAAGTGGTTTTTTATTTAGAGAATAAATAAAAAAAATTAATTTTTAAAATTCCTAAAGGAAGTTTAAAGCAAGCATTTTTTGAAATGTAGTAAAGGAGATTTTTTTTTAATTTAAAGAGAATCGATAATAATGTCAATTTAGATATAATATACTTTAAGGACTCAACTATAACTGATGAATGAAATCAACAAATAGATGCGTTAAAAAGGAAACAATAATTTTTCAGTGAATTCTGCTATGAGTTTTAAATGGAGTCTAAGAAGTTTTTAAAATGTTTCGAAAAAAATTAATTTTTACAGACAGATTTAAGATTTGTAACAATTTAAAAACCGTTGCCTACATTTTTGTATGCATTTGTGTGCAGATAAATATGTCTAGTTAAATACGTATATATCGCATGCGAGAAAAGCGTTAGCAAAAAGCTATTGCATGTGAGAAAAAAGTAAGCAGCACGCTAAATTCTCATAACTAAATGAATTTAAAAACAAATCCGCAATTTAAGTTTTAAGTAAGAAATATAATTTAATATATTTTGTTATTATAAAATTTATTTTTGAATAATGTTGCAAAAATTTAATTTTGTATTGAATTTATGAATATCTGACATAGAACACATGATATGTCTTATCTGAAGGATTTGGTCATTATGGTCATGTCCTTCGCTGTTGAGTTATGAAAACTAGTATAAAATGGACTCTGATAACTATTTCTGTAAAGGATTTTTCCAAATAAAATTTGTGAAAATTTTTTAAAGTTATTTCATATGAAAAATGCCATAAAAATTGAGTTCCTTCCAGGATACGACTATTGTGGCCATATACTTCAATATCAATAAAGCAAACTTAGTGAGAAATAAAGCTAATGAATTTTCCTATTAAATCGTGTGTATGGTGTTTTCCAATTGAATTTGTGAAAATTTTTAGAAATTTTCAAAATATAAAAAATTTTATATATGTGTTCTTTAAAGGCTTCGATGTCAGTGAATATGATCTAGTCGGAATTAAAGCTAACAAAATCTTTTAATAAGCTCCGTATAAGGTTTTTCCATTGAGTTTGTGAAAATTTAAAAAAAATTTCTTCTAATTTTTTAAATCTTATTGTAATATGTAGAAACTATGTATGAGATTTATTAAAAAAAAAAATACTTAAAAAATTAAATTCTTTACAATAAAATGTTGAAAATTTGGAATTAAAATTAAAATATCATTCTTGGAAATATTATATATTTTATATTTTTTATATTATATATTTTATTATATTTATTATATATTTTATATTTTTTATATTATATATTTTTTTAAATTTTTTCTTGCTAATTTAGTTTTTAATTTAATTTTTGATATATTTTTTCTTTTATATTTTTAAATTATTCATTTTTAATAAAAAGTTAAAAATTTTCTATGAGACTTATTAAAGAAAAAATTAATAAAAAAAAAAAAAATCAAATTCTTTAAAATTATTTTTTTAATATCTACCCAGCAAAAAAAATTATGATTTTAACTTTGTGTTGTCACTTGAAGGAAGTACTTAATACTGCAGAAGTTCTTTTTTAACCCGTGGTTGTCATTGGTATGGTGTTCTTTCTTTGTGATTTATTTATTTTTATTTATTTATTTATTTATTTACTTTTTTTTTCTTAGAAGTTATTCACATTTTTTCCCGCTAAAGATAAATTTATTTTCACTTTTTTGGAAGTAGTTTTTATTAACTTTAAAAAGGCGCCAAACATGCATTTAGTTCTACTTTTGAAGTGAAGAAAAAGTTCTCCTTTGGAAGCACTTTCTGATGAAGTTAAAAAAGTTTTTATTTATTTATTTTTTATTTCCTTTTTGGAAGCACTTTTTGGTGAAATTAAAAAAAATATTTATTTCTTTTTTTTGTAACTTTTATTTTAAAAATTTTGAACACAACTTTTATATACAATATATAAAATTCCTTAAATTTAATTATTGCGTTCCCTGACGTATGATTAATATTAATTCAAGGGTAAGGTAAGGTAAAGCAAAAAAAAAATGTAATTTATTACATTTTATTTTCTATATGTATTCGTGATACGATATGATTTTTGAAGTAAATTAATACAGCCTTTGTGGAAATTTATATTCAGATATGAAACTCTTGCTATTCATTAGTAAAAGGTCTTCTTAAATTCTAAAAATAATTTAGGAAAATTAAAAAAAAAATATATACTTTTCTTCCTTACATATTTAAAATCAATTTAAAAATAAGATATGTTGATTTTTTTATTAGATTTATTAAAAAAGCAAACATTTAATAAATTTTATTTAATTTTAATTATTTAAATTTAATTCATAATTACGTATGATTAATATTAATTCAAGGATATGTTAGCAAAATTGGCATTAATTTCGTAGAGTGTAAGATATTTTCTAAAACTGGAATAAGTTTTAGGTTAAATTAATGTAGCATTAAAAATTGTATAATAATTGAAAAGCAAATCGTTTGTTAGTCATAGATAATAGATATTAAAATTTGAAATTTTTTTTTATAAAATTGTAAATTTTCATTAATATTTTTCTTTTTTTAATTACTTTTTTACATACACATTTTAATTTTTTATTATTATTAATATTATTATTTAACTTTATTTTTGTATACTCAAATATAAAATCTTTACCAGGACCTCGATAATTGAGCCAAAATTTAAAAAATAAATTTAAGAAAACAAAAAATTATTAATATCCAAGGCTTGTAAACGGAATTTATACTTAGATAACAAATCTCTTATTTTTATGATTAATATTTTTTTAAAGTTTTTCTCTTAGTTTTTAATATGAATGATTATCAAAATCAGAAACTTTGTCAGAAAATACAATTTTTCTTAAGTTTAATTTTGGAATATCCGGACGTATGATTAATATTAATTAATTGATATATTAACAAAATTTTAAATAACTCCTATAAATTCTAAGATATTTTCCTGATACAAATAGATTTTTAAAGTAAACATATGCAGTTTTTAAAATTATATTTTTTCATTACCCACTCTTTAGCTAGTCACAGCTAATTAAGTCAAAATTCTAAAAATTAATTTAAACTAAATTAATTTTTTTTCTATGTTTTTAAAATTTTATATTTTACAACATCAATTTTAAAAACATTATTTTATGATAAAATTAAATTATTATGATAAAATTAAAGTCTTTGTAAATTTTTTAAAATATTAAATTCATTTGTGCTTTTATTTATTTTTAATTTATATTTAATAAATTTCTTTATATTCTTTTAAAATATGCAACAGTTTTGTTTTATTTTTTCTTTTTGCCTCTAATAAATATTAAATTAAATGTTCTTCTTTTCATTTTTTTTTTTTTTTTATTATCTTTATTGTTATTTTAACATGTCCCCTGGGCAATAGGTTAGTAAAGCGTATAATTATGATATTTTTTTATTCCTTAAATTGTTGGCAATTGAAGTCCGTAACTTATTTTATATTTATTTATTTTTTTCTGTTTGTTATTGCAACAAATTCACTTTTATGTTTATTTTTTTTCCACCAAAATGTAATTTAATAGTTGTTTAAAGTGTGATACAATTGCCACTATATTCTTTATTTCTATACAGCAACATTTCTAGCTATTTGTCATTATTTGTTAACATTTTTTTTAGATTTCTCTCTCCCTATTTTCTATTTTTATAGCTGTTATTTTAATAATTGTTTACTTATTATTTTTCCAAAAAATTTCATATACTCTTACAAGAATATTGTAGAACTAACAAGCTACTCGATGCCAAAATTTCTTTAATAAATCTTGGAGAAATTGTTTTTGGTGCTAACAGAAAACAAGAGCTTAAAACCCATTAAAATGTGGTGGAAACTATATAAGTAAAGTGATGGCGGCAAATCTAATAAAGTTGTTATAGAAAAGGAAGAGAGATAGAAGGAGAGAGACAGCATCTGCTGTAAAAATATGATGACAGATGGCATTATATATAATAATTTTCAATTTTACTACAGAATTATAAATCTCATATTGTATATGAAAAATACATTGTTGCAATTTCGATTTGCTAAGGATATGCTACTATTCTGGGGTCTTTTATTATAATGGCCTTTTGCTGTGTCTAAATTTATGTTTGCTGATTATTGTTATTGTTGTGTTGATAGTGTTGCTGATTTTAATGCAGCTGCTTTTGCCATGCTTCTGTCTATTTCCTGCTATTAGAACATTCATAATATTTTATTGTAATATCGTGTGTGTTTTTGGCAAATGTAGCAAGAAAATCTAGAATATAATGTAATTTTATAATGGTAGAATTTCTTTCTATATGGGTATTTATTGGAAATAGTATTAAATTTTAAAAGATATTTTTACTTAAAAAAGTAAACGCTTGCCGATCAGTTAAAATTTTCCTTATATTAGGAGCAGCTAAATATAATTATTCTATTTTTGTATAAAAGCTTGCTTTGTTGGCTTATAGCTGTAATGTGTTTAAGAAAAAAATCTCTGACTGATCAAAAATTATTCGCTGTTTTGAAAACCTACCTTTGAATTAATATTAATCATACGCTCAGTTGTTCAAATTTTTTTTATTTAATTAATTTTTAAAGTATGCAAATTGTTGATAATTTTTTTTATTTGTGTAATTAATTTAATTTATTTATCCTTATAATGTAATTTAAATTTAAAAGGGTAGAAGCAGAACAAAATTTCTTAAGAAAAGTTTTTTATAATTTTCTATAAAAAATGGCACAAAAATAGCTAGAAAACTTTGAATATAATTTAATGTAGACTCTATAAATTAATAAAAATAAAACTAAATTTGACTAATTTGAAGAAAATGTTAATTGAAAATAATAATGATAATAATAATAAAATAAATTTATAGCAGCTAAATAAAAATGTTTTTACTTTCCCTAGAGCTTGCTTTATAGCAACAAATTATTTAAGAAAAATATATCTGGATAATAAAAAGTTATTGACGTTTTTGTAAACATACCCTGGAATTAATGTTAATCATTTATTCAATGGTCCAAAATTTTATTTATATTTATATATTATTTCATTTAAAGTATGCGGGTTATTGATAAATTTTATTTAATTTAAATAATAATTTAAAATTAAAATAAATGAAATATCTTAAGAAAATAATAATAATAATAAGAAATAGGTAGAAAACTTTTAATACAATTTAATGCAGAAAAAAACAAAAAATTTTATTAAAAATAAAAATAAATTTTTCAAATTTAAAGAAAATTTTAATTGTAAAGGAACAGTACAAACTTTCTTCAGTTTTGCTTTAACGAAATATCAATTTTTTACTTTTCCTTAAAACTAAATTTCTTGGCTTCAACTAGCAATATGTTTAATAAAAATATCTCTGGTTCATCAAAAGTTATTAGAAAATGAGTAAACATGACCTTCAATTAATATTAATCATACTTTCAGTGGTCCAACTTTTCTTTAAAGTATACATTTTTTTTAATAAACCTTGTATCATTTATTGGATTAGCTTATTTATCTATACTCAAATAATTAACTGGGTTTTCTCTCAATAAAGAAATTAAATTTTTAGATAAAATTAAATATTTTTATTTTTTATTATTTTTTTTTTTTATTAAAAATTGCATATAACTTTTCACCAGATTATTCATAATTTTCTCTTATTTTCCCAAACACTGTTTGTTAGCATAAATAACAATTTGTTTTAGAAAAAATCTTGATTTATTTAGTAGTTATTAAGAGTTTTATGAACTTACTCCAATAATTAATATTAATCATACGTTTAGTGTTTCACGGTTTGATTTATTTAATTAATCTTTTAAGTAAAATATTTCCTATTTTTTTTTTTTTTTTTTTTTTTTTTTTTTAACAATTAGTTAGTTTGGCGCAAAATAAAAATATATAAATATTTAAAAAAGTATGAAAAAATGTCTAAAAAAATATGTTTTAACCATTTCCTTTAGAGTATCATCAGCTAAATAAATTTGTTTAAACTTTTGCTAAAAGCCTAATTTGTAAGCTTTAAAACGAAATTAGTTTTAGAAAAATATCTTAAGCTTTTTAAAAGTTATTAATAAATTTGTTTAGATATCCTTGAATTAATATCAATAATACGCTCAGTTGTCTAAGATTTTATTTATTTAACTTATCCTTAAATAAAACAGTTTTTGGACAAATTTTGAATTATTTTTGTAATGAGTTTAATATGTTCATCCAGTTATTATTTTTAGAGAAATATCTTAAACTTTTTAAAACTTATTAATAAATTTGTGAACATATCCTTGCGTTAATATCATTCATATGCTCATTTATATAAGATTTTATTTATTTAACATATACTTAAATTATATATATAGCTTTTAGATAAATTTTGAATGATTTTTATAATTAATTTAATATGTTCATCCTTATTTAAACAACTAATTGGTTCTGGTCATAATAAAAATATAAAATTTTTAGATAGAATAAAATATTTTTTTTTAGCAATTTTCTTATAATTTTAATCAGCTTAATAAATAGCTTGCTTTTTTTTAGCTTTAAATAGTAATTTGTTTTAGAAAAATAGGTTGATTTGTTTAAAAGTTATGTTTAGTTTTCTGAACTTTACTCCATAATTGATATTAATCATACGTTTAGATCCCTATAACTTGATTTTTTAATAAATTATTAAAGCGTACAGTTTATGGTCACACTAGGTATCATTTACTAAAACAACTAAATTATGTCGTTCTTAATAAAAATTTAAAATCTTTAAAAAGTTTAAATAAAAATTCTTTAGAAAATCTTATTTTGGTTTGGTTATTTCCCTTTTTTTTTTTGCAATTTTGATTCGTTTAATAAAAACTTTGTAATATTTTCCAAAAGGTCGATTTTTTAGCTTTAAGTATTAATTTGTTAATTTGGTTTGTAAACCTACGCTATAATTAATATAAATCATACGCTCCGGTGTGCTTGAAATATACATTTACGGCTTCATTATGCTTCATTTGTGTTTCAGTTAAATTTGGTTATCATCTTTATATAATTTAAATAATGATTTGTTATTAATAAAATTACAGAAATCAAAAAACAAAAATATTTGCTTTTCTCTTCCCATTACGATTTTAATTTCATCTTTCTAACTTTTAATAAACACATTTCCATTATCGTAAATCATTTATGTTTTTGACATTTTTAAAGGCAATTCTCTTCTACTCTAAACCCCTTTTAGTCTTATTATAATAACCAAATAATTTGCTTGTTTTTGCAAATGCGCGTTATGTTTTTTTTTCCTTTTTTTGTCCCGTTTAAGAACCAATTACTTAACCATAATCTTTGGGTTTATTTTCCATTAAAATTCAATGAAATGAAATAAAAACAAATGGCAGTAAGCAAAAAGAAGAAAGAAAAAACACATTTCATAACTGAAATAACTTTTGTGCAAATTAAGCAAATAGTTTTGTCGCCTAATTCACGGAAATCAAAACAAAAGAAAGACTCACCATCAAAAAAGTTAGCAAAAGAACTCTCATATATATAACAGAAATTTATACCAAATTAAAAGTCATCGTTTTTATTAGTAATTCTTTTTGCAATTTTCTTTACAATATAACTAACTATATCGCAAATTTCTGTTATCGTAAAGGTTTTTATTATTTTTCTTAGTAAATTCTGTTTTCTGTAATGGTAACAAAAAAATAAAAAATAAAAAAAAATAAACTCCACTAGCTAAATGAAACAAACAATTTCTTTTCAGTTAGTGGAAAAAAGTGTAAAATCTACAAATCGTAAATCAAAATTTCAACCAACAGACTTTGTGGCGTCTTGTGTCGGAAATGTTACTTTAATCTAAAGTAAACAACAAACAGAACAAGCCACCGAACAAACAACAAAACCAACTCAACCGAATGTAAGCCACTAACCAACCAATATTCAACCTGACTTCCGGTATTTTCATTTCCTTTCTACAGTTTTGTGCCCTTCACCCCTCGCCTTCTTATACTGCTGCTTTAGACAGCTTTTAATATTAAAATAAATAATGAAATTGTATGCGTAAGAAAAATGGTAGGGGTAATCATTTTTTGAAAGGATAAATAATAATTTGGTGAATATTACAAAACAAAATATTAATTTAATAAATGTTAGAAAATGAAAAAAAGTATTATAAAAATTTATTACAAAATAAAATATTCCTTATCGAAGTTTTAAAAATTTTCTTTTGATTAATAATTTTCATCAATCTTGAGCCATAATTTTCCAAAGTTTTGATGAACGATTTGCTACATATAATTTTCAATCAATGACTTTATAAGACAATTTCAATCAATGATTTTCTATAGAAAATTTTCGATCAACGATTTTCTATAGAAAATTTTTCGATCAACGATTTTCTATAGAAAATTTTTCGATCAACGATTTTCTATAGAAAATTTTTCGATCAACGATTTTCTATAGAAAATTTTTCGATCAACGATTTTCTATAGAAAATTTTTCGATCAACGATTTTCTATAGAAAATTTTTTGATCAACGATTTTCTATAGAAAATTTTTCGATCAACGATTTTCTATAGAAAATTTTTCGATCAACGATTTTCTATAGAAAATTTTTCGATCAACGATTTTCTATAGAAAATTTTTCGATCAACGATTTTCTATAGAAAATTTTTCGATCAACGATTTTCTATAGAAAATTTTTCGATCAACGATTTTCTATAGAAAATTTTTCGATCAACGATTTTCTATAGAAAATTTTTCGATCAACGATTTTCTATAGAAAATTTTTCGATCAACGATTTTCTATAGAAAATTTTTCGATCAACGATTTTCTATAGAAAATTTTTCGATCAACGATTTTCTATAGAAAATTTTTCGATCAACGATTTTCTATAGAAAATTTTTCGATCAACGATTTTCTATAGAAAATTTTTCGATCAACGATTTTCTATAGAAAATTTTTCGATCAACGATTTTCTATAGAAAATTTTTCGATCAACGATTTTCTATAGAAAATTTTTCGATCAACGATTTTCTATAGAAAATTTTTCGATCAACGATTTTCTATAGAAAATTTTTCGATCAACGATTTTCTATAGAAAATTTTTCGATCAACGATTTTCTATAGAAAATTTTTCGATCAACGATTTTCTATAGAAAATTTTCGATCAACGATTTTCTGTACTGGTTACTGAAAATTTTCTATAGAAAATTTACTAATGATGAAAAATGAAAAATTTGCTATAAATAATTTTATGGATTTTCGAAACAAAATTTGTATTTAAAAAAAATAAAACTAGTTACTATTTTCTGTATGAGTATTTGTGAACTTAAACAGCAGATATTGATTATCGTAACACTAAGAGAAAAATTTCCAATATCTTTTTGATGCTTCTTACCCACACTTTAAAACTATTAAACATTAATTTTTTTCAATTCATATCACCAGCCGTTGTCTTTTTATTTCTATTTCAAAGTAACACCATTATCGTTATTTGTAATAATATTACCTAAAAGTATGCAAGGCTTATAAACACCCAAAGAAAGTATAGTTTCTCTTCATGGAATATTGTGTGTGTGCTTATATTTACATATTCATTGAACAGACAGATATTGAACATTTGAAAGAAAGATGGCAATCAAAATCAATCGATTTTTATTACCAAATACTAGCTAAAATAGACTTTTACTCTTTCTCTATTACACATACATACACAAACAGAATTTGGGGCGTTTTTTAGAGAAACATTTTTAAAAGTGAAGCTTTTGTATACACTCGTCTCTAACATATCAAACAAAGTTTTGTGTGTGATATTTTTATACCTTTCGTCGGTAATGTTGTGTATTTATCAGGCAGAACTATAGCTAACAAGGTTAGAGGAGGCGCATATACTCGTATGAAAGAGGCATAAAAAGTGGGCAAGCTAAGAAGAACTTTAAATTAAGAAGGGTTTAATCAAAATAAAAATTCCTTTATTTAATAATGGACTAAAAATTGATAGATTCCTAGTAAAAACTCAACGTAGATTTTAATAAAAATATAAAGAACTTTTCAGGTTGTCCATACAATGTTTGTGTTCCTTCTGTACTTAAGAGCTTTTAAAAGTGTTGGTGTATAGTTTTATTTTACCGTTTCTTATGTTTTTTTTTAGTTTTATTTCATTCTGTAATTGAAGTACATAGTAGTAGAGGTAGTGTAATGTAATAGAGATGACGTCAAAAGGTTGCTTTTACTATTTCGGTTATTTAATCTACATGTGTATATGTGCCTTGTACGTTGATATGTGTAATCGTTTATGACTACTACTACAAGCACTTGAACAACTTTTGTGTAACACTAGAAAAAAAACTTTGTCTTTTATGACATACGCATACATAAACAGATAAAAAGTAAATTGTAGGTAAATGTATGCAATCGTATGTTTTAAATGTTTATGTTCTTGTTGTTGTTCTTGCTAAAATTTAAGTATCTGCTTCAAAGTGTTTTAGGGTACCAAAAATAAAAACAAAATTATGGTTTTCAATTAAATTAGAAAAAAGAAAACTTATGATAGGTAGTTTAAGATGTGAGAGAAGAAGTCAAATGAAGGCTACAGAAATTTCTGCTAGTAAATTTCATCGGCGATAAGTTATTTATAAACATTTTTCATCTTCGATAAATATACTACATAAATTGCTAAATAAATTTTCATACTGTTTTTCGTCGGCAATAAATTTTTGACAGCGATGCATTTATTATAAATAATTTTTCGTCGGCAATTTATATTTTTACTGAAAAATTCTCATAAGCGATAAATTTTCTTATAAAAAAAAAATCAAAGCATATTTTTTTTTATCGGCGGTAATTTTTTTATTGTTTTTTTCTCAGCGATAAGTTTTTTTATTGAAATTTTTTCAGCGATAAATTTATAAAGAGCGATTAATTTTCCAACAGCAATAAATATTCTTATAGAATATTTTTTACGCCGGCGAAAATTTTTATTATAGAAATTTTTCCATCGGTATTAAATTTCATATTGCTCTTATGGACAATTTTTTGTCGGCAATAAATTTTCCCATAGAAAATTTTTTGTTTGGCGATAAATTTTTTATCATAAAAAATTTTTGGCGCAGTCGATAAATTTCTTATAGAAAATGTTTTTCTTCCCTGATAAATTTTCTTAAAAAAAATTTTTGCTTCCGTGATGGATTTTCCTTTAGAAAACTGTTTGCGTCGGCAATAAATTTTTTACGTCGTTAATAAATTTTGTTATAGAAAATTTTCTGCGTCGATAATAAATTTATTGTAACAGAAAAATTATTGTCGCCGATAAATTTGTTTAATATAAAATTTTTTAAAAGCAATAAATTTTTGCATAGGCTATATTCTCGCATACAATTTAGTCTATATTATCCTTCAGTCTAGTCTATAGTCTAGTCTATAGTCTAGTCTATAGCCTAGTCTATAGTCTAGTCTATAGTCTAGTCTATAGCCTAATCTATAGTCTAGTCTTTAGTCTAGTCTATAGTATAGTCTATAATCTAGTCTATAGTCTAGTCTATAATAAAGTCTATAGTCAAGTCTATAGTCTAGTCTATAATCAAGTCTATAGTCAAGTCTATAGTCTAGTCTATAGTCTAGTTTATAGTCTAGTCTATAGTCTACTCTATAGTCTAGTCTATAGTCAAATATATGGTCTAGTCTGTATTCTAGTATATAGTCTAGTCTATAGTCTAATCTATAGTCTAGTCTATAGCCTAGTCCAGTCTATATTATCCTTCAGTCTAGTCTATAGTCTAGTCTGTAGTCTAGTCTATAGCCTAGTCTATAGTCTAGTCTATAGCCTAATCTATAGTCTAGTCTTTAGTCTAGTCTATAGTATAGTCTATAATCTAGTCTATAGTCTAGTCTATAATAAAGTCTATAGTCAAGTCTATAGTCTAGTCTATAATCAAGTCTATAGTCAAGTCTATAGTCTAGTCTATAGTCTAGTCTATAGTCTACTCTATAGTCTAGTCTATAGTCAAATATATGGTCTAGTCTGTATTCTAGTATATAGTCTAGTCTATAGTGTAGTCTATAGTCTAGTCTATAGCCTAGTCCAGTCTATAGTCTAATATATAGTCTAGTCTGTAGTCTAGTCTATAGTTTAGTCTATAGTCTAATCTATAGTCTAATCTGCAGTCTAGTCTATAGTCTATTATATAGTCTAGTCTGTAGTCTAGTCTATAGTCTAGTCTATAGGATAGTCTCGTTTATAAGAAAGTCTTTATTCTAGTCCATAATCTGGTCTATACACTGTTCTAAAATCTAGTCTATAGTCTAATCGATAACCTAGTCTGTAGACTAGTCTACAATCTAATCTATAGTACATTTCTTTTTTACTTTTTCACCTTACCAAGTTTAAATATGACACTCGTTATCTATATTTACACTTTTTATCATTAATTTTTTGGTTTCCCTCCTGCACTTTTCCTCCTCCTCTTTCTACTCAACCATAATTTTCTTCATTTTTATTTTTGTTTCTAATATAAAAAAAATTTTCGCTAAACGTAAAGCGCAGAAAATGTATAAAATGAAAAATTGTACACATTATCTTCAAAAGACTTCAAGGTTATATAAACAATTTTACTCTTAAATTATTTTATATTGTATACTTTTTGGCGTTGTTTTTGCAAACGTATTTCTATCTACTTTCAATTTAAATTGCTCTAACAAAATACGAAAAATATATTTAAAGTTCTAAGAAAATAATAAAAAATATATTTTAAGATAAAAAATTAGAAGGAGAGCTAGAAATATATGTATGAATTATATTTACCGAAATAATAAATAAAAAGGAAGTTGAGAAGAAATTATATTGAACATTTGTATTTACACATTATAGATGAGTGAATTTTTAGCTGCTTGCACAAAGTAAGCACTCATGTAAAAAATTAAAAGCATTTTGATGCGAAGAAAAAAAGTAAACTTTTTGAAACCAAAAATATAGAGAACCATATATATATATATATATATATATATATATATATATATATATATATATATATATATATATAACAGAAGCTGTATGAGCAGAAACCTCGTACTGGTATACATTAGTTGTTTGTTAGAGTGAAAATACAGAAACCCGAGTACTTGGGCAAATAATAGCAGAATGATTTTTATATTTTATTATGTTTTCTTGAATGTTTTTTAAGGTAAATATTTGTACGAAATATGATAATTTTCTAACAAGAGAAGAGAAGTGGAAAAGGAGTTGAAAAATATTGCATTAAATTTGTAAGAGAAAATTAAAACTTAAGAATAATTTTAGCAAAATTTTTATATAGAAAATATTTCAAGCGAAAAATTTTCAACATTTTAAATATTATTAAACCATATTTTTTTCTTGTCACATTTCAGCAGACTTTGCATATAATTGGTCGTACATGATAAACAACATTTATTAAGGTAAGTCTAATACTCGATATTTATTTAAACAAATTTCGTAACATTGAATATTAACTTATTTTAAAGCTTCTGACATTTTATTTCAATTAAAATATCAACCATTATGATCGTAATGGATATTTTTTAAACCTACTTAAAAATTTATAAAAAGTTTGCCTGTCTTAAGGTTCTTAACATAAATTTTTATTAAAACTGTAATTTATTTCAAATTAAAAAAAAAGAAATAGAAAATTACTTTAAAATCATACATTTATTTTATTTAAATCTTAATAGGATTCCACACAATTCCTCTTTAATATTCTTAAAATTGTTTCACATACCCACACGTATAAGCATATACGTGTGTATACACACCGAAATTAAGAAATTGATAAAATAAAATATGAGGGAAAAAAATTTAAACATTCCTCCTTATAATTTACATAATAATTTAAAATAAATAAATATTTTTTTTATTGCCTACGAACGCCTACAAATAAATCATATGAAATAATGACAATACAGAAAGTAAGAGATATTAAAATTACAAATACATAGACATATATGTTATATTTACATATACCTACTTGAACACACATATAAAATTATTTATATATACCCAATACTACAGGAATGAATTGACACTTTTTATTTGCGTATTGGAGAAAGAAAACAAGCTTAAAATTTACTTGG
The DNA here is from genome assembly GCA_932274085.1 of Protocalliphora azurea. NCBI lineage: Eukaryota > Metazoa > Arthropoda > Insecta > Diptera > Calliphoridae > Protocalliphora > Protocalliphora azurea. The sequence continues at coordinate 26,058,991 of OW026520.1, forward strand.
AAATAAGGATCGCGCACGAAAAATTTATTGCATATAATTCAGCTAATAAAAATTTCATTAAAATTTTGATTTTGTTAAAGGGCGTTATATTTTTAGTTTTAAATTTTAAATTTAAAAGAAAAATGATTTTTGTATTTTTATTTAAATAAAATATTTAATATTATCTGGAATGAATTTCATCAGAACTTTATTGTATTTTCAGTTAATTTTTTGTTGGAATGGGTCTACTCCATTTTAAACTCTATTTTATTTTTCAGTGAGTTTTAAGTATTCTTTAAATATTTTATTACTATTGGGTCATAACATTAAAAATGGACAGTATTATGAATAGTTTAGTGGATTTGCTTGCTTTGTTACATAATAGCATCATTTGTTTGATGCTACTCAGATATTTTATTTATTTATTTATTTTTTTTTTTTTTGTAATAATGACAAATTAGAATTCGTTGTTCTTTGTAATGATAGGAAAGAATCTTTTATCATGGCACTCATTTGCGTACATTTCTTGATTAAAAATGTTATTTGCCATAAAAAAAGCGCTTTTTTCCCCACATGTACAAACCTCTTGACAGACTAAAAATTTATTTGTTAATTTTGATTTTTTACTCGATATTTATCCAATAAATTTCCAATAGCAGCTGTTATATGGAATTCATGACCAGTACGTGTTTTTCATAATCCCTTAGACAGCATTTATATTTTTGAAGAAAAAAAATTGCCTCAAGCTTTCATATGATCCCTAGTCCATTAAATAACATAAATATAGCACTTTAAAAATTAATATTTAGAAAAAAAGAATTGATTTTTACTCGTAATATATTTATTAATATTTGTTACATTTTACTTTTTAAAAACGGTGGTTTATTTCTTTTTAAATAAACCGGTACTTTGATTGCAAATAAAATCAGTTTAGTAGTTTAAAAGTTGTAAAAGACTCTTTGTTTTATTTAAAAATGTACAGCAATAACAATTTAAATAGTCACTTTGTGTTTTAATACACACACACACTTAAGTTACACACTTCATACACCACACTTTAGTAAAGTACCAGAATATATAGCCAAGGCAGTTAATTTGTCTTTACTTAACGATTCTTGCAATTAGACTGAGTCAATGGTGTTCTCACGTCCATTTTATATACACTGCATTACCTTCTAGATGTTTCTCGAAATCTCTATTTCTTTCTACAATGTTCTTAACGGACAAACTAGTATATTCGAATTCTAGAGCTTTCGGTGTTAAACCTAGCAGCTTCAACATTTAGTGTTGTCATACTTGCTCGGGCTCTTTTCTTTCTGTATTCTGTACACCACGTCGTTTAATTTCTTAATCACCTTGTATGGTCCATCCCAATGGTTTTGTAGTTTGGGAGACAGTCTTTTCTTACGTTGTGTGTTGTACAACAGTACAACCTGGCCTTCGTTAAATTCTTCAGAATTCGCTGCTTGATCGTATCTGGCTTTCATTTTATCGCTGGTCATTTTTATTCGTCTGCGTTGAATTCATGAAGTTCGCTCAGGTCATCTTGCTCTTGGGAAGTGTTTTCCTTATTTGTTGATGAGGGCTTAATAACAAATTCTAAATAACTAAATTCGAGAGGTTGGGTCATGAACAGCTGATCTGTATGCCAATGGAAATTTCGGTATGTGTTCATACCAGTCCTTCTGATGTGCAATGACCACTTTTCTTAAATATTCCTCCAGAGTGCAATTGAATCTTTCGACCATGCCATCAGATTGAGGATGCAGTGGCGTTGTTCTGGCTTTTCTTATTCCGTATAAATCGCACATTTCTTTAAATATGCAGTTTAAAAATTGTTACCCTGATCAGAATGCAACTCCAGTGAAACACCATAGGGGCACACCCAGTTGTTCACAAATACGCTTATAACAGTTTTAGCTTCCTGATTGGGTATGGCATATACGTCTGGGCATTTGCTGAAATAATCTATAACCACTAGAATGTAACGGTTTCCGCCATCACTGACAGGAAAAGAGCCTGCTACATCCATTGCAATCCGCTCGAATGGCGCACCTGAATTATACTGCTGAAGTTGTCCACGACTTCTTCTTTCTGGACCCTTCGCTGATATGCATTGTGGACAAGTGGCTACCCAATCGGCTACTGCTTACTGACAACTTTCGTCCTCACTTTTACCTGCATATTTTTATTATATATCAAGTTGAACTTGCCTTGAATTTGGTGAACTAAAAACAAATTGATCGATCATTCGATGATTGATCTCAAAAAATAAATGATAAAGATTAATTACACTCAAGTGCATAATTTTAGATATTTATTACAATTAGAGTTCACTTCAACATGTAGGAGTGCAAACATTTCAAGGGAGGGGGGGTGCTTATAAAAAGTTAAAATTTAAATTATTTGATAATTATGATAATAATTCAATAGATATACAAATTCAATATATACAAGCAGTTTAAGAAATACAATAATAAAATCGATAATAAAATATTCTGTTTGGGCATATGGAGGAAAGTGTGATGCTCAGAAAGGCACTCTTTACACCTATGATCCAATATCGATAATTGCGTACGATCTTCAACCTATCTCTCACCGAAAGTCTTTTGAACCGTAAACACTTTCTCAAAGGATCGTTCCTATTGCAATAATGGCAGTCCTTTAGCCGCCTTGAGCGTGTAGGAGAAACATTTCTGTGATGGCTGTTAACATCGTCGGTGTTTGTGTTGCGACTAGTCCTCAATCGGTGGGATGGAGTAGGTACATTTGTGGTATAATTATTGTTCATCATAAGGGGGTAATAAAACTAATTTAACAATTGGTCGAGTAACAAGGCTACTATCACGCTAAGGTGAGGGCCGCAAATAGTCTTTTTTATACGACCTAGTTTCCATTGATTTGTAAGTAAATTATCACCTATAATTACTAGAAGGTCATTAATTGCGAAATCTCTTTGAGGGTACTTCCATTTTACATGCTTATGTAGCTCATTAAGAGCGCCAAGTAGTGGTGAAGAATTTTAAGTTTTTGCCATCTACGTGCATAACTTAATGAGGAGCGCCAATTAAAAAATGGCCAGGTGTTAAAGCCATAATATCTGAAGGATTTTCAGTCATATGGATAACAACTCGTATGTAAATTTTTGTGCATTTGTCGCCTTTTTACTGGGATAAAAGGTTTTGATTTACCAAGAGAAGAAATTTGGTTTCGTCTCTATCAAGAACATTGGCTGGTCCAACGAATGCAGGCGTGTGGACAGCCTCGATGTAAAAAGAAACGGGAGAATGCTGCCATATATATCATTTATTAAAAAAAAAAATAAAACTTACAGATGCGTCCCTCATAAGACTTTATGTCAAAGGGACCTGTAAAATTTAAACCTGTATTAAAAATGGGCGTGATAGGGCAGTCCTTTCAAGGCGAAGGTAACCCATAATTTGCTTAGTTCGCATATGCCTGTGCAACACACAGTCCTTGCAATTACGAACAATAGACTTTATCAAATTTTTCAACCCCAAAATTCGAGTCTCATTAAACGTAATAGAAATGAGTTTTGACCATGTACCGAAGACTTATAAATCATTATCAAGATATAGGTGAGTAAATTTCCCATTAGAGGGCAAACTTTTAGGAAATCGCTCCTCATATCGAAGTGCTGGTGATTGTAGTGAATCGTTCAGCATTTATAAAAGGGTTTAGTGGCAAAAGATCACTTTTTCGTTGCAAACGTAAACCTTGTGTAAGTAGGTCATATTCTAGATCTTTTGTTTCAAAACGAAAATTATGGCGAAGGGATAGATGATGATAAAATCTAAAAACGTAGCCCAATACTCTCATAGCCTCATAGGTGCGAGTTCCGAAAAACTACTTAAAATATCAGATGAAACAACTTGATTGACACGTGCTCTAAGGGGTCTACTTTCTTCTTCAGTCTCGAGGATAGGAGGGTTAGAAGGCCATAATGATAGAGGTAGTTTAGCCACGGAGGCCCATTCTACCGCGAATAGGTAGATGATAATTCTCTAGCTGTCATCAGCGGGGCTATCTTTCGAGTCGACTTAAAACCAAACATCCTTTTCTAAGTCTTCAACTATTCATATTATTATTATTATTATTATTTTTATTATTATTATTATTATTTTTTTTATTATTATATTCTATTAGGAACTTTATTTACTTCGTGGTTTTTCAGGCCACCTTTTTAACTTTTTAATAAAAAAGACAGAGCAATTTAAATAATGAGTAACATTCCATCCAGAGATATAGACATTTTTTTTTTAATTCGTATTATTAATTTGTCTGCAATTCTAAAGTCCTTAAATCAACTTCTTCTTCAGTTATCGGTTTCTCATGAACTCTTTGTTTTTTTATGACTCAAAAAACTGAATTTTCCAACTGACATATATTCCTGATAATTGCTTTTATACCTTACACCACCATAGGCGTTTGTGCTGATGTTTATAACGCATAGAAAAAGTTATCCAACACTCATCTTAAGGTATACCATACCATACTTTTTAAATAGATCTAACGATGTCGGTCCGTCCATCTGGCAGGTTGGACGGCTGGCTGTCCATGTAAGCCTTTTATGATACAATGACGAAGCCTATTGAAACTGGTTGTGATCGGTCCATTATTTCACATATTCCCCATACAAGCGTTCCCGGAGTAGAGTTGAAACACTCAAAAATGCCTTAGAAATTATAATATTTTAAAGAAATTCATTGCAAAAAAGTTCTGAACAAATATCAATCTTTGTACCAAATTTAACAATTGACCATAGCTCCCATATAAACCTCTCTTCCAGTAATGACTTTAACGTGCATAAATCCCATACAATATTAAGAAATTTCAATTCCATCGGTATGGTAAAAAAAAGTCACACAAGATTTTTCAAATCTAAAAAATAGTTTTTATAATAACATATATATATAGTAAATTGATTTGATATTAAACTATTTCCAGCCTGTTCAAAAATGTAGACAGGAGAGCATATTTTATGAAAATCATAGTTCTTAGATGCACAAAAATATATTAAGATTATTATTATTGTTTTAGTTTATTTTTAATATTTATAGAAATGTAACGATGTTTTGCGTACCAAAAATTATGTTGATAGTTTTAGTGATTAATTTTTGTATAAATTTTCAAATCAAAAAAAATATACTAAAAATTATTAATACCAGAATTTATAAATTTTTAAACAAAATTTTCAAGCATATGTTAATGGCATGAATATAGTATAAAAATATACATATTTATCTATTCACAATTATACATATCTGTAGCCCAAACTAGACTACTTACTCTAAAGTAGACTTTATTCCCTAAATTGTACATTAATTTATATATAAATTATTAGAGACTTTTCATACTTCCTCCGTTTGAAATACACATACCATCACATTTATAATTTAATAATATAATGTTATATGTAAAATATATTTTCGCAGGCATATGCATGTACTCACAGACATATACTTATATAATTATTTGCATGCGTTTTTATATGCATAATATGCTTATAATTAAAAGCACAATCGCTTAATACCACTTAACGTTATCATAGAGCCAGCCATTATGTACACAAAAAATTATTTTCCTTAAGCTTTATACACAGTTCTTCTCACATCTACATTCGGTGGTAAAAAAAATGGGTAAAAAGCCCTTCTAGAAGGCCTTTTTTATAGTCAGAAGGGCTTCTATCTGCATTTCGTGTTCATGTATTTTTTACACGCGATATCATTGACTATTTTTTCTATTTTAAATTATTGTAAAAAGTTGAAAACTTAAAAAAACAAAAACTCAGTATTAAAAAATATATCTGAACTTTTGACGAAATGTCTTAAGTCAAGACAAAACAATTTACCCAAAAATTTACATTTTCATTGAAATTGTTTTTTTTTTTTTTTAATTGTTGCTCTCTTAAAAAATAAAAATGAAATGGTAAATGAAAATTATTATACCTGAAAATATTAACAAGAAAAAAAAATGCCTTCAAATGGCAAAATTCCAAAAAATAATGTTTAGAAATTTGCATAAAAATATAAATATTTTTAAAAGGTTTAATAATTTCACTAAAGAATGTACACTTATAGCACATGTAAATTGTAATGATGAATAATATAAAAATTAAAAGTCATATCGTCATATTCTGTATTTTTTGAACTATTCACTAAAATTTACCGATATGAACCAAACTGTTAGTTATTTATCCGGTTGAGACAATTTTAAGAATTTTGGCCTCGATTTGTTATAGCATATTTTTGCATATTTTAGTCTTAACAGTACATTTTTTTGCATATTTCGGTTTTATCAGCATATTTGGTTATATTTTCATAGAAAATCATTATTTTAGAGCACATTTCAATAAGTTAAATGACATATTTTTGCATATTTTATACTTAAGAGCATTACTTAGCATATATTACATTAAGGAGCATAATTTTGAACTTTTGCATTTTTTAACCTAATTTAATTTTTTACATAATTTGTCATTAATGAAATTTTTGTTTAACTGTCATGTACGTTTTTCAAAACTAATTATCTAATAATTTGCTTCCCATAAATTGATAGAAATGTTGTAATTTCCAGATTCTATGTATTAGCTTTAAATTTTTGAAACTGCAAAAAGAAAATATTTTTAGCTTGTATCCTGCAGCACATCATTTTGATAAAAAAAAGGCTTCTGTTCTATTCCCATATTGTAGCTAAAAATCATTAGGAACTTAAAATTTTCCAAAGAAAATTTCAAATTTTATTTTTACAAATTTAAAATATTAATGAAAAATTAAAAAAATTAAAATCAGTCTTCTTGGCTTTTGATTCATTTGAAAAAATATAAAAATAGTTTTAATGCTTAAGAAATTATGCTTAAATATTATGAACTGAAATCAATGAAAGTAAATTTTTATGTTTATGTACAATTTTTTTTCTGTGTAAACAAAACTAATGGTAAGTTTAGACTAGTCAAATATTTGACGAAAATGACGTAACCACTATATAAGGTATTTTCTAATTTCTTTTCTTTTTTTAATGTTAAACGAATTTTTACTTATCATTAATCATTTTATCGAATTTTATTTGACGCTGTTTTCTTTTACAAAACATTTGCAAGATCAAACATTGACAAACATTATTTTTATAAAATTAGTGGTCCCGCCATTTTGATCACATATTTGCCAAATGTGAACATAGCTTAAATGAATTCTTATTATTATTTTTTTTAGAATTTTTTGCTTTGAATTTTGATATTGCTCTTTCTGAATGGTTTTGTTTTTTCTTAAAGCAAAAAAATATTGTAATCTTTCTTCCCTTATAAAGGATATAAGACCCTGTATTTTTTATACTTAGAAATATAAAAATATAGCTACTTACACTTCTTCTAACAACAGGGAATTCGGAAGTTCTCCTGGATATTTTAGAAGGCAAGGATAAGGCATTCCTGAAGGCCTTACTACAGAAGGCTACTTAGCATAAGCGATTGCATCTTAAAGAAGGTGTAAACAGACTTCCTAGAAGACTTGTACGATGGAGGCCTTAAAATTTTTACCGTTGAGCAGAGACACCAGCTCATACTTTGAGGCAATCCCTTATACTTGTGCAGTTTTATTTATAATATTTGAAATATGACAATTTATGAGAGTTCTTGCATGGAAGCAAAAGTCAATGAAAAGTCTAGGAGAAAACTGAGAAAAATAGTCTTTTTGGTCCGGATTTGGTTGACATATTTTTATCACAATTATACTCTGTAAGTTGAGTTTTATTTTTTATTTTTTTTTTTTTTCAATATACTGGTAATGTTAACAAGAATTGACTGATGGAAAGAATTGAAATAGGAGACAACCTCTAAGTGTATTACATATTTATAAAAAAGACAGATATAAATTACTATAGCTTTTAGAATATGACAGACAAAAGGTTTAATATATTATTATTTTTTTTTTTTCTGTGAGAAGTGCTGTCAATTGTATATACTCTATGTTCCTGATCTTAAGAGCTCCTCGATACTCGATATTTTTGATTATGTTGTGGTAGGAATTTTATTTACAGGGAGGATTTCGTAACAATATTTATGTGAAATTTCCATAAATTTATATAATAAAATTCCATAGATTAACTGTAACGATAGTATTTTTTTTTTTTTTTTTCTTAAGACTCTATCTTTCCGTAGGGCCTTCTGTTTAGTTAGAAATACTAAAAATAATTTTCAAATTTGCAATTTTCTCTTTTGATTACACCCTGTTTTTTCTCATGATTTATATTCATACTGAAATGAAATATTATATATATATATATATATATATATATATATAATTTTTTTTTTCTTTTTCCACGTGATGCATAATTGTTAATAAATATTTAAATTAAGCAGAATAATACCATCATCAACTTGGTACATAGTCAATGTAAAATAAATATTACAGGAAATGTTAAACAATTTGTACACAGAAAAAAATGTTGCATAAAATGGTTTAATTAATTTGTTAAATCACTATAAATTTAAAGTTAATAAAAATTATTTATTAATAAAATAAACTTTCTAAATGGTTTTTCCATTTTATTTAACAAAAGTCGACAGCTCTTTAGAAAAAAAAAAAAGGAAAAATATTGTCGATTTCAAACCGCTTGACTTTTCTGTGAGCTATTTAAGGAAAAACTAGTGCCCTGATATGATTTGACAAGATTACTAATCATTCCGTTGTTATTGTACTAAGATGTTTCTGATAAAGAGCAGGTTTGCAACAACATGCTACTTTTTGCATGAAGATTTATATATAAAGAGTAAGATCATATTGATTACTTTTACCATTTGTTCAGACAGGCTGTCATATGCTATTTAATGTTTTTATTGGTAAGTCACAAGAGGATGACTTACCAATAAAGTCTACCTAAATGATAATTATAATCACTTTTTGGACCGTACCACCGAGATGATGACCGACTATTATAAGTATTCCCGGAAATCAAGTATAAGTACGAATTAAATATATACTTCCCCATATACACAACATATATCTTTATACTACATACATTACAAATGTTAAATTCATTACATATAATACATTACATTACGTAGATTTTCACATATTTCGCTTTATGTACATTGTAATTGTAAAACGGTTTTTATTTGTGATAAGGCTAAAAATAATGTTTATGAAATTCGTCAATTATTATCAAGAGAACAATAAATATTCTAGTTAGTTTTAAATTATAATTCAATTATAGTTCTTATTGGATCAATTAAAAAAAAATTAATTGAAACTTTAATGAACAGCAAATATTTCGGTTAACTAATAGCATCATTATGGTGATTGGAGCAAAATCAAACAAAAATTTAATTAATGTTAGCAATTTTGTAATTGAAGTCCATTTTTATTTTTTTCTGTGTACGTAAGAATTTGTTTGCATATATTAATGTATTTTGTTGAAAAATATTTTAACAGTAAGAAAAAATTAATAGCACATTTAGAATTTACAAAAAAAAAAAAATCAAGAAATAAAGCTTAAAATTATATAGTGTTATAAAAAATATGTCGTTCGATCCATGAGAGATTTGTAAAAAAGTTCTATTTTTCAAAAAACGGTCATCAGATTTTGTTCATATTTAGTACGTATATAACCTATGGAGCCGTTTAGTATTTCCCCTGTATTATTTTTTCCAAATTAAAAAAATAAATTGCGAATTTATTCACAATTTAAAATTTTATAAAAGTTAAAAAAATTGGACAAAGTACGTAAATTTAAATGTTAATATCTCTTTACGATGTAAATGGATTTTAATGATTCAAGACTCTAATGAAGACCAACTGAAACCACTTTGAAGGCAATAATTCTAGGCTATATTATTTATTTAAAAATGCACTCGTAATGCAATTGCAGTTTTACAATGCATTTTTGACAAATTTTTAGCCCTTCGATTTTAATTTTCTTTTAATGTGTTTAAAAGCAATATCTTTACTACAACAATTTTTAATATTTTTTTTTTTTAAATATCCCCAGATTTTTCATACAAAAATTAATTTTTTTCATAATTTATTGTTTTTTATTTTATTTTTTTGGTTATTCTCATTCAGTAATATGCAGTTTTAAGCGTTCATAACTCTTTAACTATACATCGCATTTTATTGATTTAAAAATCGTTATAAAGTTTATTACAATAAATATTTTAAAAGATATTGCATAATTCAAAAAAAAAACAACATTTTTGCTAAAGACGCACTAACAATAATGCAATATTTGCATTCATTTGTGAGAATTTTCTACCCATTTTATTTTAAAAATTTTTGGCAAATATTAAAGGCAAATATGTTTACCATACAGAGCATTAGCAATTATTTTGGAGCAAAAAGGTATTATACCACAAATAGCAAATTAATAAATACTATGACTAAAATTAATTAAAAACAAAAAAATATATATATATAAAAGAATTTATTTTTGCATGAAAAAATCTGAAGGTTTTCTTTTTATAGTGCACCATTTTGTCCCAAAACATTTTATATTGCTTTTTTTTTCTTATCTTTTTATAGTGGACCATTATTTATTTATTCATTTAATAGCCAATGAAATTACAATTTGTTACAGGCTAGCATATATATTATTCTTAAAGCTATTTACAATAAAATATTTTCATAATCATTCAATAACAAAAACTTATTATTTAACTAAGTTAAAAATATTCCTCTTAATGCGGATTGGATTTAATGACAAATCAATATATGGATAGAAACTGTTGAATTGATTGCATATACGTCTCATGGGATCAAAGTTGGCATTATTGGTATTTTATTTTTAAAGGAGTATAATTTCTAGTTGGACGATTTGGGATTACGAATTCGAACTTACGAAGCAGGAACTCAGAATTAATTGAAACGTTTACTAAATTAATTACAAATGAAATATTTATATATTTTCTCCTACTTTCAAGAGTAGGGAGATCAATAAGCTGTAATCGACTTTCATATGATGGTAAATTAATGTTAGGATTCCATGGAAGATTACGAAGACAAAATAAGAGAAATGATTTTTGGACCGATTCAATTTTCTTCATATGAACTTCGTATTGAGGATCCCAGACCAGGGAAGCATATTCCATGATTGGTCTTACAAGAGGTATGAATAATTGCTTGGAAACGTAAGGATCATTAAACTCTTTTCCCTAGCGCTTGAGGAAACCTGGAACTCCTTTTGCCTTATTAACGATTTGCGAAACGTGGGAGTTAAAGGATAGTTTACAATCAAGCAACACACCCAGATCAAGAAATTCTTCGACTAGATCAAGTTTATATTCATTTATTGTGTATCTACAGAGTACTGGACTTCTTCTGTAGAACATCATGTGTTTACACTTTCTTAAATTCAGATCCATTAAATTCATCATACACCAATCATAAAGATTGTCAAGATCTGATTGGAGTAAGGAACGTTGATAGGAATAGTTAAAGCTATGGAACAGTTTTACATCATCAGCATACATTAATATTCTCGCATTCTTAATGCAAGCTAGTAAATCATTTATAAATATTAGGAATAATAAGGGGCCGAGATGACTACCTTGTGGAACACCAGATAAAACAGGAATGGTTTTTGATGTATATTCTCTGAATAATACACATTGGCAACTATTTTTAATATATGTGGAAATCCATTTAAGGAAAAAAGGAGAAAATCTGAGTTTATCCAATTTGAACAATAGGAGATCGTGATTTACTTTATCGAAGGCTTTACTGAAATCTGTGTATATTGCGTCTGTCTGTAAACCGGAATCAAATGCGGTTATAACTGAAGTTGTGAACTACAAAAGGTTAGTAGTAATGGAACATCCTTTTTTAAATCCATGCTGAAATGACGAAAGATAACATACAACTTGATGCGAAAGGATTTCAGTAACTATCTTTTCGAAAAGTTTTGGAATAACACTTAATTTAGCAATACCTCTATAATTGGAAATGTTGGATCTGCTTCCGGATTTAAACAAAGGTATAATATAAGATTTCCTCCCAAAATATTTTATATTGCATTTTTTATTAAACATTATAATTTTCATAATGTCTGAGGTAGACCAAAATTGAAAAGGTAGAACATTTTTCAAAAATTTATCTTAAAATTGCATTTTCATTATACATCCATTTTTAGGTGATAATATTATTCTTAATTAACTGCATTTAAAAGGGACATATACATCTTCTATATGCAATTTAAATCGTTTAAATTTAAATCATTTTTTTACTTTTGAAAAAATTTAAATGTGGAATATGTTTGCGAGTTTTTCGAAATTCAGAAAAATAAAAATTTAGATACTTAAAAGTCGTATGCCGAATATTAACAAAATCCAATGACTTAAGGAAAATTTTTGGGTGTTCTTTCATGGAATGAACGATCTGTATATTTGTATATTTATATAATATAAAAAAATCGTAGCAATTATAATTACACACTATGAGGTATAATATCTTGTTTAATTTAGATACTTGAAGAAAGAAAGTATTACTTACCAACGTCCGTCTTTCAGTCTAGCACATAGAAAAATTTTAAAAAAGGGCACTAATTTTAAAGTTCTTGTTATGTATTTATTCACAAACTATTAAGAAAAACAAAACTAAAAAAAAAAAAAGATTTTATAACAATTCTATCTACATATTGAAATATATAATATTATGCTTTCTTTTGGATTCTTATAGAAAGAAAATTTATCTTACCGATCTCTGTCTTTCCGTCGTCACACATAAAAGAATTATGAACAATGGGTCCAAATTTAAAGTTTTTCTAAAAATCTTAGCTTTTAATTTGCATTGCAGTACCACAAAGCAAAGCAAAGCAAAGGATTACACAGTAAGCTTTACAATATTATGTTTATTTAAGGTTCTTGTAATAATAAAATTTCACTTAACGACGTCCATCCTGTCGTCTGTATTATGAACTGGCTCTTTAGTATAAGTCTTATATTTGTTTGCTTTTTATTCGATTTTTCTAGTTTATGCTATTTTTCTTTCCCTTGCTGTTTGTCATGGTTTTTTTTTAATACCCACATTGTATCCTTTTGCAGTTTTCCCTTCTATTTTTTTCTCTGTTGTCAATTGTTAATTATTTCCTCTTTTTTCGAAAAACGAGAAAAAAAATATTTAATAATCCTTTGCAACATAATTTAAATATGTTACATAACTCCGTTTCATTTTGTGTATGCTTCCAGTTAACTGCTTCTCTACAACTGTCTTTGGTAAATTGAGAGTCTGTAGTTGTTGTTGTTATTTTCATGCATATATGAATGAATTTTAATTGAAAATTATGCCATAAATAGTCATTAAATCAAAAGCAATCAGAGTGGTTGAAAAATAATATTTGAATTCCATATATTGCTTAATACGTTTATATTCGAAATTATTACACAAGAATATTGAGGAAAGTTTTAAAAAGTAGTTAAATAGCCTCAAATACAGTTAACTATATTTTGTTGAAATAGCTTCAATATAAACATGAAATAGTTTGAATTGTAAGTGTTTTATGATTTTGAACTGACATTAGTTGTATGCCTAAAAATAGCCACAATAGGTCTTTATTATCACAAAATAGTTTCTATCGTGAATCAATATGGCCTTTAAATAGGCTGAGTCTTAGATCTATATATTACCTTAATATAGCATCAATCAATGGACTTAACATAGTTTTAAAATAGCTTCAATATTATTTTTAAAATGTTTGTAAATTTAAATTATTACCTTTAAAATATTAAATTTAATTAAATTTAATTAATTAATTTTTAAAAGAAAAATTAAAACCTTTAAAATATGCTCTGCGATTTATATATGTCTTAAAATAACTTCAAGTATATGCCTTTATAGCTTCAATCAATGTCGTTTATACTGTCATGAAATTGCTGTTAATCGAAGGATTTAAAATAGCTTTTTTTTTTTTTGGAAGTTTTATAGCCTCAAGCGTAGGTCGTAGTTCTGAAATATCTTCTATAGAATTTTTTTAAGATCTTTGCTCATTAACCTCTATAAAGTCTTAAAATAGCTTTAAGACCTTGGAATAGTTTCAATATAAGGTCTTTAAGAACTTCAAACACTTACCTTTATACCGTCTCTAAATAACTTTAAGCGAACGTCTTAAAATAGTTCAAATTAAATTTTTTTGTAGCTTCTAACAGTGGCTCTAATATAGTCTAAAAATAAGCACGATCAATGGTCTTTATAGCTTCAATCAATGACCTTCATTCAGGCTTGAAATAGTTTACTTCTAAGGTCTAGAAATATCTTTGCTTATTTGTCTGTATAGCTTCAATAACAGGTCTTTATACAGACTGAAAATAACCTCAATGGAAAGCCCTTAAGAGCTTCAATTATTGGTATTTATACCTTTTTGAAATAGCTTTAATCAAATGCCTTTAAATAGCTTCAGTTGGAGAAATTTATCGCTTCAATAAATAGCCTTAATAGTATTAAAATTGTCTCAACCAATAGTCTTAAAATCGCTTCAATTATTGCTATTTATACCTTCCTCAAATAGCTTTAATCGAATGTCTTTAAATAGCTTCTATTGGAGAAATCAATAGCCTTTATAGTCTTAAAATTGTCTCAATCAATAGTCTTAAAATCACTTCAGTAGTAGGTTTTATAGATTTAATAAATGGTCCATATCTTGAAATAGCTTCAATCGAAGATTTTAAAACAGTTTTAATCATAAGTTTTTATAGCTTCAATCAATGGTCTTTACGCAGTCTTAAAATAGCTTAAATTAAAGAACATGCCCTCTTCAATCATCTTCAAATAGTTTTAATCAAAGATTTTAAAATATCTTCACTTAAAGGTCCTAAAATACTTCAAACTGTGGTCAGTGCACAATCTTTATATAGTCTTTCTTCAAAAAGCTTGAATTATATATCTTAAAATGGTATTAATCGTAGGTTTACATTGTCCTAAAATATCTTTTTTGTTCTGCCTTTTATTTAGTCTTAAAATAGCTTCAATATAAAAATTTTATTCTTAAATCATATGATTTTTTATTTTTTATTTTTTTCTTCATCACTTGTTTTATCTTTAATTAATTTAACTCTGCAATTTGCGCCTTAAAATCTTATTACTGCAGTTATTTTGCAAAAAGACAAAAACTTAATTTATAATGAAACTTTGGTAACAAAAAAAATTATAATTAATCATATGCTTCATTTAAAAATAACTCTAAACTATCTTTACATTTTAACGACTTTTTATAAAGAAATAACTGCAGAATAAAAAAAACATACACATACACATAAAATACCCTAACTCACAAATGCAAAACACTAACAAATACTAACTTAAAACATACACATATATAAACATTCGCTTCCATATAAAGATAAACATAACTACGAAACTTTTGTTTAAATTGAAGAAACAAAACTGATAAACATCTTAATTACAAGCAAATATGTAATAAGAATAACAACAGCAACAATAACAAACAACCACTAAAACAACAATAATGACTTTTAGCTCTTATACTTAAAAGAATATGTGAGAGACAGTTAATGTTACAAAAAAAAAGTAGGCAAAACTTTTAGTTACTTTTTTTTTTGTAAAAAAGTAGAAACATTTTTCCAGCTTTAGTTGGTATTTTCTCTTTCACTATATATGAGAATTTCTGCACAGACATGCATGACTTTTTCATTTATCATTGGCCTTAAAAAAAAAAAACAAAAGAATTTCTTTTTTTATCACTATTTTCATTATTGAAAAGAAGGATGTAAATTCTACATGTATGTGTAATATTTTATCATAAGGATCACAGGATATCTAAAAGTTTTTACAGTTGTTAAAGTAATAAACTTAAGTTTATGTTAGAACTTGTACTAATAAATAGTAAAATCATGCCGTTAGGAAAAAATTAATTATTTTAGTAGAAAATATCTGCAGCAGGACATTTTTATAAGATCTATTTAGAGCATTTTCATATTGCTGCGTATTAAAAGTAATATAATATTATTTCGGTAAAAAAATAAGGGTTATCACATATGTCAGGGGTTTATGTAAGTTTGTCATCCCATTTGTTATTTATTATAATTTTCGACGGAGATTTAGAAACGTGATTAACAATATCCGTTAGTCAGTCCGTTCGTATGTCTGTTGTTATATCGTTTATGAAGCCCCTCCTCGATAACTTATGTCATTTTGTTTCTGACTAAAATATTGCCTTTATTGTGCCCGCTACCCTTTTTTGTGTTCTGAAAACAAAATGTAATAGTGTAAATGGGTGAGACGTGCTTTTTAAATAGTGTTGCCTTTAAATTCAAAAAGAAAAATAATAATAAAAAATGTTACGTTTTTTTTTACTCTGAAATTGAATAGAAGATCTATATACTGACTGCACTTTATTAACTGATAATTCGAACATTTTTCTTAAAGGATTCTATGTTTAATATTTAGTGTTCTGAAATTGATGTTCCACCAAAAATTTCACCAAAAATCCCAAATATCGCCAAAAAATTGGAAATTTACCAAAAAAAAAAAAAAATTACTAAACAAAAATCTAAATTTCATCAAAAATTCAAAATTTCACTAAAAATCCAAAATTTCACCAAAAACTCGAAATTTCACCA
The DNA here is from genome assembly GCA_932274085.1 of Protocalliphora azurea. Taxonomy (NCBI): domain Eukaryota; kingdom Metazoa; phylum Arthropoda; class Insecta; order Diptera; family Calliphoridae; genus Protocalliphora; species Protocalliphora azurea. Next base: position 26,075,552 of record OW026520.1, read on the forward strand.
AAAATCTAAAATTTCACCAAATATCTAAAATTTCATCAAAAATCACAAATTTCATCAAAAATTCAAAATTTCACCAAAAATGCAAAATTTCACCAAAAATCACAAATTTAACAAAAAATTAAAAATTTCACTAAAAATTCAAGATCTCACAAAGAATTCTAAATTTAAATAACAAATTTAAGCAAAAGCACAAATTTTACCAAAAATCGGATATTTGACCAAAAATTACAAATTTCACCAAAAAACCCAAATTTCGCTAAAAATTAAAGATTTCACCAAAAATCACAAATTTAATCCAAAATCACAAATTTCACCAAAAATTAAAAATTTCATCAAAAAACCCAAATTTCGCTAAAAATTAAAAATTTCACCAAAAATCAAAAATTTTACTAAAAGTCCGAAATTTTACTAAAAATTTGAAATTTCAGCAATAATTAAAAATTTTACCAAATATTAGAAATTCCAACAAAAATAAGGAATTTCACTAAAAATTCGAAATTTCAGCAAAAACTTAAAATACCACTAAAAATTAGATATTTCACCAAATATTAGAAATCCCAACAAAAATAAGAAATTTTACTAAAAATTCGAAATTTCAACAAAAACTTAAAATATCACTAAAAATTAGATATTTCACCAAATATTAGAAATTTCAGAAAAAGAATGAAAAAAAGTGAATATTTCGCCAAAAAAAATATTTCACCATAAAACTTCACAAAAAATTATAAATTTCGCCAATGATCTAAAATTTCTGAAAATATCACTAAAAATTGGATATTTCAAATTAAAAATTAAGAAAAAAGAAAAATCAAATTTCACCAAAAATCAGAAATTGCGAGAAAAATTCATTATAAATACTTTAAAAAGATGACTCAAATATAAATTGGTCACATATTTTTTGTTCTATTGTAATAATAAAAGGGTCACATTTTATGAGGGAGGGGGTAGTCTTTAAATAATGTTACACAGTAACAAGGTAACAATCTGTCTTCGGAAAAGAAAATGTTCTTAGATATTTAATAGATACAACAAAGATGGGTAAGGCTCCCGCGAAAGTCGCAATTAAATATGTATATATATATATATATATATATATATATATATCGTTCATTTCAGGGTCATAAGATTTTATTCATATTTGGTACGCATATAACTTATGGAGATATTTAGTCTTTCTCATTTTTATTTTTTCCAATTTCAAAAAAAAAAATCGTGAATTCATTCACGATTTAGATTTTTTATAAAAGTTAAAAAATTCAACAAAATATGTAACTTTAAATGTTAATATCTCTTTACGATGTAGACTTATTTTAATTTCAATTTTCTTGGCCAACAGAGAATACTTTGAAACCAATAATGCAAAAGGAAATTGTTTATTTAAAAATTCACTCGTAATGTGATTGAAGTTTTACAATATATTTTTGACAAATTTCAATCCTTTCGATTTTAATTTTCTTTCTTATCGTTTAATTTATTTTATTTTATTATTATTATTATTATTATTTTTTTTTTGTTATTCTCGTTCAATAACTTGTAACTTTAAGTGCTGATAATTTTTTAACGATAGTTCGGATTTTATTGATTTGAAAACCAGTATAAAGTTTATTACAACATATAAAATGCACTCACACAACAAGAATGCAATTTTCAGATGCATTTTTAATAAATTTCTACTCATTTGAATTCAAATTTTTTTGCTTAATAAAAATATTTTTATTACACAGTACGTTAGCAATTATTCTTGGATCAAAAGGTTTATACAACAAATAACAAATTATGAAATATTATGACTAAAATTAATTTTTTGGATTTTGAACGTTTTCAAGCCTGCATTGGCTTTAATTTTTCGCACCAAATAGTTAGAGCACTAAGCTAACCGGGCTGCTTTTCTACAAGATGTGTATACGAGTACTTTAAATTTTCTTGGCCTTCTTAGATCAAAAAAAATTAAATATTGATTCCGAAAAAAGTTAAAAGATAAAACATATGTTAGGATTTTTTCAATCTCACTCCTTAGATTTTGTAAAGGGAGTAAAAGATTCAGCCCAGTCGGATATAACAATTGCACCTGTTTTATATAATTTTATCATAAAAGCTCTATAAAAATTGTTTATGTAATTTTAGGTATTTAGAGATTTAATTGTTATTGTTTTCCATTTATATTTTTCTTAATTTCTGAATTGCTGTTAAAATATAGTACTTTTTAGAAAATTGGTATTTTTTGGAAATTAAATATTGAAACTTCAATAAAACTAAATTTAAACTACTTTAGGCGTATTTTCTTAATTAAAATAATCATACATTATGGCTAGTTAACATCATATTTGCATATCTTCAGTTTACTTGTTCCTAAATCTACATTATTCTAATTCATATTTTAATTTATACAGCACAAAGAAATTTTAAAATTTATTTATTAAAAAAAAGTTTTAAACTATGGCACTGGTTCATTTGGTTGGTTAGAGATACTTTTATTATTAGTAAATTATTTAATTAGTTTTTTTTTTTATAACAAATGTTTTAGCTTTTGTAATATCTACCACCAAAACCACTTTATCAACTTAAGCAAATGCTACATACAACTTTATGCGCCCTCACTTTTTTTTCTCTCTCTCTCTCTCTCTCTCTCTACCTCTACCACTTTACACCACAACAAAATTTAATAGTATTACTAGGAATTTGCTATTTAGTAATATATAGTAGGAGTAATCTAAAGAGCATTAAACTCCTTGCCATCACCATGCAGCATGATTGTATATCATATGCGTTGTGGTGCAGAACAAAATGGCAATTAATTTAAAATTGTAAATGTGCAACGTTATTTTGGTTATTATTACTGTTGTTGTTGTTATTTTTGTGAACAAAAATTAAACTGTATTTAGTTTCTTTTTTTAGATGAAAGAGGTTTCAAAATGCCACAAAAGCCACAATGTTGTATGGTATTCATATAAGAAGACGATTTGCGTAGATTATTTGTTTGTAAGTATTAGAAAACAGAGACGTAGGTTTTTAGTAAAAAATATTAATTCGAGTAGAAATTATTAATGAAAATTTTAGCAATATTTACTATAGAGCACTCCCTTTTATAATCCAGACTCTGTCCTCTATTAACCACCTTAAACACTCTGCGTATTTATGGCATGAAACTAAACTACAGATTTTAAGCGTTTTCCTCTAAACACAAACAAGAAAGATTAACTTGCACGTAACAAACAGCTGCTGCTATTTGCCGCTAAATTTAAAATAGAAAATCATGTAAGATTAATGGCAGATTCAAAATAGTCTTAGCAAACTTTAAAATTAAGTTGCAGGTATTTATTTTGTGGTAGCGTTTGCAGCAGGTACCTTTTGAAAAAATCTTTCAAAGATTTCATTATAAATTGTGGTTTCTATTTTAAAATACCATGTAATAATTGACTGCTTCTTAATTTACTAAATATAGCAAAAATTTTAGACATGACACTAAATTTAGTAAAACTTTCAAAAACACAATGATGGTGGCCTTGTTTTATGTAGCTTGACTATGCAATTTAAAGGTTTGTTAAATTTGAGGTTAATTTTGTGGAGGTGTTGAAAGTAGCGTTTTTGCTGTTTTCAATTATTTGTAACAAAATAGTTTGAGACATAAATATGGTCTACATAAGTGTATACTATGATCACCAAACACCTGCATTGAAAACGATTTTTATGTTCCTGAACTTTTAAACTTATAATTATTATGTCATCAAATATTTGATTTAAAAAACTAATGTTTTCTGTTGGGCAAATACAGAAAATATTTCAGCTCAAAGTTAAAATTTGTGAAGATTTTTAATTTTATTTAAAAGTTAAACGAAATAAATTTAATTAAATAATATTAGTCTTGGAAAACTTTGACCTTCTGTAAATGTCAAAATTAACAAGTGGAAATGCTATATACGGCTGGGCCAAAGCTTTTGTACCCTTCACAAAATCTATATTTCATAAATACACTGGTGCATATACCTGTAAACACACATCAATTTTCTTTAATCAACTTGTCAAAAATGGCGCTAAAAAATAATTAAATTGCTACAAATTAATTTTTTAAATTATTTATTGACTTCAATTAAAAAAATTAATAACAAAAAACTTAAAATTCACATTAAATTTTTTTCATTGTAATTTTAGTTGTTTAATGCCATTTTTATGGCATTTTCCTATATACGCACTTAAAGTAATGAACCAATTTAGCATTACTAATAATGTGTTTTTGATAACTTCAAAAATTAGGTCTGGCATTGATTTGACTAATTTTTGAAGAAAATCGCTGTCAATTTCTTTCCAGGCTTTCTTTCCAGGCTTTTCTCAGTCTGTGCATTTCTTGTGTAAACTTTACCGTTCATGTATCTCCACAGATTTTCCGTTAGATTTTAATCTGGACTGCAAGCCGACCAGTCCAATAGTGGAATACTATGTTCATGAAACAATGATTTAGATTACTTCGAAAAATGGATTGCAGTGTTATCCTGTTGGAATATATATCTTCATCCATTTTTCATCCATAAATGAGAGAAGAGCATCTTCCAATAGTTCATTATAAATTTCACTGTTCATCTCAGTTGGAACAATACATATTTTTGATTTTCCTGCAGCAGAAAAGGCTGCCCAAACCATAACACTCCCTTGCCGAAATTATGTTTCGACATACGAATTTTGTTCGACCTCAAATGATGCCAATAGCAAGAACATGAATCGGGACCGTCCAAATATAATTTCTTTTCATCAGTTCATTACTTTATTCCACTCATCTGCACATTTTATGTATTTTAAACAAACAATTTTTTTAAACAATTTTCCTTATGATGCTGTTTTAACGTTGGCTTACATTTTGGTTTCTTCCATTTTATGTTACCAACTGTTCGCAAACATGTTTGGAAGTGACAATAAGGTCAAAGCTTTGAATAACTCCTTCCACACGGTTAATTTTTCGTCCAATTTCTCTGTTGGAACAGCCTTGATTACGAACAAATTGAATTTGAATTATTTCCTGATTTGTAAGAAAAGTTCTTCTGGGCATCCTTTAAGGTGATGAAATTTCCCAATTAAAACAAAAATATATCCAGTAAACAGAGATATTGTCATCAGCAATTTACCTTAAGTGAAACAAACAACTAAAATTGGTAATATTTCTTAATATATATATTTTTTTTTTTTTTTGATAACTTTTTAGACAAAATTTTCTCGACTGCGTTTATAGTAATATTCCACTGAAATGAATACCAATATATTCTCATTGCTAAATTAAAAAAAAAACAATATGGATCCATTACTGTACTCCGAAGACCAAGCAGCAGTCTAAACAATGGGTTTCTCCGGGTGAACTCCGGATGCTCCGAAGAAGGCCAAGGTATGTTTGTCGGCCAATAAGTTGATGGAAACAGTTTTTTGGGATGCACGCGGGATAATCCACATCGTTTACCTTCAAAAGGGAAAAACAATAAACTGCTAATATTATGACAACTTATTACACCGATTTAATGAGGATTTAAAAAGAAAACGATCCCATATGGCCACGAAAAAAATTATTTTTTATGAAGATAATGCACGGATGCACACGTGTGCAGTCTTAATGGCAAAACTCTATGAATTGGTACCTCATCCGCCATATTCTCCGGATTTAGCCCCTAATGACTACTACCTATTTTCAAACCTACAGAAATGGCTCGTCGGAAAGAGATTCAGCTCCAACGATGAAATTATTGACCAAACAAATTCCTATTTTAAGGACCTCGAAAAATCCTATTTTTTACGCAAAGTAAACGACGACACTTGCTCAAAATTTGACGGTAGTCTATTAACAGGTGGTACTTAATGGGAATAGTGTTGCATTTCATATAACTATGAGGGAAGTTTGAAAAGTCACGAACTTTTTGATAGAAAAATTAAGTAAAATCTCGTATTATTACAGGATGACTACAAGATGATTTTTCTGAAAGCCTAGGTCCTATTCTATAACTTTCAATTCGATACGACCAGTAGTTAAGGAGATACAAATTTTTTAAAATTATTTTATTTTACTTTAATATTTAAAATTTTGGTAAATTTAATCTGCTTTACTAGAAAAATAGCATTATTATAATTTGCAACTTAAGTGCTATTTTTCCTTAGAAAATATATATATATATTTTTTTAATTACTCTTCAAATATTTATTGCAAATTCTTCAATATTTCTATATTTTTTTTTTTTAATTTTTCTCACTCTTTTCCACTCTCCTTCTCTTTTTTTCTATTTTTTTTTTTTTATTTGTTAAGAAGATTCAGACAATTTGTGTAAGCTGTAAAACGGAAATCAATTTCATATTTTACATTCCAATAATAATGACAATATAATCCCTTAGCGTGGAAAATATAACAAATATTTTATTTTTTCTTCTCCTTTCTTTTTAAAAATGAAGTTATATTTTCTTATTTTTTTTTTTTTTTTTTTTTGTTGCTTTTTGTATTTTTAATAACATCTTCATCTGCTTTTCCTGCAGATGCTAGAACTGTTCTCATTATAATTTCTTAAGAATTTTAAAAGATTTTTAGCTTCCCTTTTTTTTGCTAAATTTTTTTCTTTTTTAGATTTCCCTTATTTTTTTAACAGGAAAATATACTTATTTATAATAGTAATGGATAAAAAGAGTAATAAGATTTTATAAAAAGTATAGTTTTTTTTTCTTTTTTTAAATGAACATTAAAAACATAAACTAACGTATTTTCAATATAAGAAATGTTAATGTTGAAATAAATTTTCAATATAGTTTCGTTTCTTTTTATCCATTTTATTCTTATATTTAAAGGCCATTCATTGATAACTTATTTTATATCTCATTTATTCTTTTAGTTGGAAGATAATTTTTTGTTTCCTTGAAGAAAAAAAAGGACAATAGAGAAGCTTTAAGTTTCTATAACAAAATATGGGAAATAGTAGCGCAAAAAAAAATAAATAAATAAATAAAACTGATTTTTAGTTTGTATTATTTTGTATATAATAAAAACGAAAAAGAAGTAAAAATAAATACTGGGTATTATAACAAACAATAAGATAAAAAACAGAAAAAAAAAGAAATTCTATAACTAATATATGACACAAAAATACTAATAGAAATAAAAAGGAAAAAATTATTCCTACAATTTAAGGCTAAAGAGAAAAACAGTGCATAACAATAGTTCTGTTACACTCTAATACCTATATAAAAAACACAATATGAATATATAGATTTAAAATAAAAACATATTATTGAAAAAAGCTAACTGTTTGTTAACTTTTGTTGCTTACTGTTAAGCCTTAATAATACTCTGTTGTATTTTTCGAGTATTAAAATCATTAAAGTTATTTTTATGCTATTAAATACGCTTTTTTATTTCTGTTATATGGCAATAATGATAATAATCATAAAATACTACGATTATTGTTATTTAAGCAATAGTAAACAACTATTTATTTAATAGATTTTTTGGGGTTTATCTTTAATTTCATATTTTGCCAAATAACAGACGATTAAGTCTTACTTACTTATTTTTTTTTTTTTTTTTTGATTGACTAGTTCTCAAGACAAAAGAGTTTGCTTCACATATTGCAAACAAATTGCTTAATTTAGTTTAACAAAATAACAAACAGTTCTAACCTAAATTATCTGAGATGATCCTATTTAATTTGTTTAATAATTTCAGACACTTAAAGAAAATCTGTATATAATTTCTAACAAAATTTAAAATTTTGTTTTTTTTTGAAAAAATTCTTTTAAAATCGAAAATTCTACTTTTTCTTATTTATCATAAAACTGGATATTTTTAAAATAAAACGTGTTATGTTTCATTAAATTTGATACATAAATGTTAATTTTATTCACAATTTAGTACATATATCTCATTCTCAGAAAGTTGGAAAAAAAAATTTGTTTTTTTTTTTCAAAAACTCGTAAAAAGTGTAAGAGGCCAAGAAATGCTACTTTATAAAAAAAACCAGAAAATTATAATTTAAATTATCTACAAGATATGTAAATTACTTCACTTTTTAATCTATTCAATGGTTTGACAGATATTCAAGAAAATGTGTGCAAAAAAATATACAAAATTTAAAAATTTTTTACTTTACAAAAAATCGGAAAAAACTAAAACGATCAAAAATTTTAACATTTTTTTAAATTATTATCAAGTCAAACATGTTATAAATAACAGCAACTATGTTTCATTAAAATTGATGTATAATTATCAACTTTATTCATAATTCAGTTAAAAAATCTCCTGCTTACAAAATTAGAAAAAACTTTGAATTTTTCAAAAAAAGTTCATTGAATAATTGTAGGAGAATACATTGTAAAATTTTGTTGGACACTTGTCAGAATGGAATACATTTTCTAGTTCACCATGACCATCATCAGCACTCTCCAGCGTTCCCCCGTGGTGTTCTCTGTAAACATCATTTATTTAACTTACAACTTTTACAATGTATTTTTCTACAATTATTCAATGAACTTAAGCCGAAATACAAAGATTCTAAAAAAAGCTATAAACTAATTAACTCAACACAAGGCACAGGGTAAAAATTGTTACTTGATTCCACTGTTAAGTATTTCTAAAAATAGAAAACAAACAGAAGGAACAAATCAAATAACAACAACATTGTTCATTGCTACTTAATAAGTAGCTAAACAATAACAATTATACATTGCTTGAGTTACTTACTACCTGCCTAGTAGCTTTAAGCATACAAACAATAATAATTGAAAAAGAAGAATACAAAAATAATTGTAAAAAGCTTTATCGTAAACCATTCATCTTATTTAATAACATATAGGAAAAATAAAGTTAAGGATTTCATTTCCCAAAAAGTTGTAAGTTAAATAAATGATGTTTACAGAGAACACCAGGGTGGGATGCGGAAGAGTGCTGATAACGATCGTGGCTGACTAGAAAGTGTATTCCATTCTGCCGAGTATTTAATAAAACTTTTACAATGTATTCTTCTACAATTATTCAGTGAACTTAAGACGAAATACAAAAATTCTAAAAAACAATACAAAAGTTAAAAAAAACTATAACCTAAATATTTAAAAAAAAAAAATTAAAAACCGTCAAAGATTTTTTAATTTTTTACATTTTTTTTATTAATTTTTTATTGAACTTAAATATTCGTTCCAAAAAAAAAATAAGTACCTCAGCGTACATTGGATATTATTGAAGCCAATTAGCAAAAATTATACAATTTAAGAATATTTAGTATTCAATAATGAAAAACTAAATTAAATAAAATTAAATAACAATAAGATTATTATAATAGAAGCATTTCTATAATAAATATTTCTGTATTTCTTTTTCGAAAGTCGATATTCTTTCAATATTTTTCCAATTTTCTGGAATATTATTATATTCCAAACTACCCAAGTGTTCAACCCTTTACTTGGTAGTCTCCAAACGGTATCTCGCAACTCTTAAATTCAACTTATTTCTTATAATATATGCATTTTGATTTCTTCTAAATGATATAGTGTGAAAACCTATATTATTTAAAGTTTTAAAAACATACAATAGAAGTTGCATTTTGTACAAACCATAAACAGGGAGTATTCGGGTTGACACATCCTTATATAGATATAATGTTGAAAAATTAACGTTAGATTAAAAATAGTTTTAAGTGCTTTGTTTTATGCTCTCTGAAGTGGTTTTAATTCATAATACATAAACAATGCTCAAGTAGTTTAAATGACTTTGAATTAGCGATTAGTAAATAAGAAGTTTAGTTTTTATGTAGAACTTATTCTTAAATTTGTAAATAAAATCAGTAGCATTCACGACCTTAGATTTTAAATGTTTGATGTGCATGTCCCACGATAAATTACTTTGCAAGTATATTCCCAGATATTTTGTCGAAATTGATCCATCAACAAAGTGCTAAAATTTGGCTGTGAACAAGATATGGTCTAAATCTTATCATTTTGGTTTTATCAGCATATAAACACAATGTATTTATTCTAGAAAACTCTGTAATAATTTCTGCATCATATTCCATTTGAGTTTTTATAGATGTTTCGTATTTATATGGATAGTCATAAAGAATATGAGCATGTTGCAAATAAAATCAGCTATATTCGATTAAAATCGATGACTAAATAATGAATAATTCAGTGCATAATTCAGTGAAAATCTCTTATACTTATAAAATTATAAAAAAATATATATATTTTAAAAAATCGTAAAAAATCGAAAACGACTAAAGATGTTGTTAATTTTTTTACTTTATCAGAAAGCTAAATGTAATACAAATAAAATGAGCTATATTTTATAAAAATCCATGTCCAATAGATATCGATTTGATTAATAAATAAATAAAAGTTCCAAAAATTATGAAAAATAAAAAAACGGTAAAAAGTTACAGTCTTTCTACTTTTTCGTAAAGTCAAATATAATTAAAATAAAACAAGCTTTATCTTATTAAATTTCATTATTAACTTAATTAATAATTTAGTAAAATTACCTCATTCTTACAAGATACTAAAAAATTTTGTTTTTTCAAAAAATCTTTAAGAACTGAAAACATTCAGCAATGCTTATTTTTCTACTTTATCATAAAGCTAAATGTAATATAAATAAAACGAGCTATATTTCATTAAAATCAATGAATAACTATCGACTTATTTAATAATTAAGTAAAGGAACCTCGTTGTTACAAAATTGTAAAAAAAAAAAATATATTTTTCAAAGAATTCTGAAAAATCAAGAACGGAAAAAAATCACAATATTTTTACCTCTTTGTAAAGCTGATTATGTTGGAAATGAAATGAGATATGTTTCATTAAATTCGATAAATAAATGTTAACTTTATTTATAATTCAGTTAGGTAGATATCCCATTCGTATAAAATTATAAAATATTTTGTTTTTCAAAAAATCCTAAAAAGATCCAAAATAGCCAAAACTGCTCTTTTTCATACAATATCATAAAGCTTAATGTGATGCAAATGTAAGGAGCTATATTCTATTAAAATCAATGTAAAAACGTCGACTTTATTCATGATTTAGTGAAGACATCTCTTGTATTTATAATTAAAACTAAAATATGTTTTTGAGTTATCATCAACTATTTGCAAATAAAGTCGACGTTTATCCATCGATTTTTACAAAATATAGCTCGTTTTATTCCTTATAGAACCAGCATTACGACGAAGGGAAAAATTTTAAATTATTTAGATTTTTTACTATTTTTTTAAGCAAACAATATTTAAATTTTATACAAATTTTTGCTTTATTTTCGATATAATTTTATTAATATGTATCTCGAAAACACTAAGCAAATAAAAAATTTTGTATTTATAACTTAGAGTTAATACGAATTTAAATTTTTTGATATTTTACTGAATCAAATCAGATGCATTATTCTCGAGATATTTATATTTAAATATATATATGTAAGTATTACAAAAGGGGTTCTATTTTATTGAGATATCATCACTTAGTTGTGAATAAAGTCGACGTTTGTCCATCAATTTTTATGCCAACATATTCAACATATTTCCAACATATTCAACTTTGTGATGTAAGAGAAAAACAAGAATTTTTTTTTTTTTGATCATTTTAAATTTTTGAAAAAACTTTTAAAAAACAAAAAAAAAAAAATTAACACAATTTTTTTAATTTTTTCTAAACTGCAAAGCAGGCTAGAGAAGTATAAATTGGAGATAATACGAATTAAAATTTTCTAATATTTTATTCACTCAAGTCAGACATTTGGTTCCCTAGATATGTATATTGTAACACATATGGATGTGGTGAAAAAGCAGTTAAGAACATTTTTTTTATTTTAATAAGATACTATCACATAATTGCAAATAAAGTCACCATTTATTTATAGATTTTTATGACATATACTTCATATTATGCGCAACATATAAGACTTTATGTTGAAATAGAAAAAACTTAAATTTTAGTTAATTTTCAATTTTTTATAAATTTTTGAAAAAAACAAATTAATTTTGTAAGCAATTTTATTTTTGTCCACACAATTTTTTAAATTTAATATTAGATACCATTTTACTCTAAATTTTATCCACATATACACATACAGAGTTAATTCTTTTGAAAAATAGCATTTACCTGATATTTTTACAAAACATTATTTTCTTGCCATTTAAGTTTTAAGCAAATATGCCCTAGAATATACAACAACAACGTCTGCTTACTTAGCAAATAATAACAAAAGAAAAAAAATGGATTATAGCTATGTTGGATATTAAACTCATACTTTTACAAAGACTCTCCTAAACCAACAACTACCAACACAATTCAAAAGATTATAACAACTATAGCCTGCTTTTAGGTACGAAACTTCCTGCTACTACTTTAAAAGCATCATTACTACTACTTGGCCAACAAATGCAATATTTCGTTTTGCAACAAATACATTTTCCAACTCTAGCTATTTTCACTAAACAAAACAGTCCAGGTTAACTTTACAATTTTTTTTTTATTGAATTCATCGACTAAATGCATCATTTCTAACTACATATATTTTCAACTACAACAAAAGCTAACATACCTGTGACTATGAGAAAATTAATGAAAAACTGATGATTATGAAAATCTAGAAAATAAAAGAAAAAAACTGAAATATTGCTTCTCTATATATGAGCTGCCGTTTTTATTAAGTTGCTCGTTTTAAAGGTAGATGATGATGATTTGTAGTTGCTATTTGTTTCCATACTAAACATTTGCTAGTTGTTTAGAAAAAAAGACCTTTGAGGAAGTTTACTCAAAATCGTTTTGGCTGAGGTATACTTTATGTGCTTAATAATGTTTACTAAGAGCTTTTATTACAAAAACTTTTTTCATTAATCAGTTTATGAATTCTACTTTTGTAACAGTATTTGACTAGAATTTTTACGAATAGTGGATATTGAGGAGAAGTTATGAATTTTTGAATTGTAAAGTTGTAAAGTATTTTTTTTTTTTTTTTCTTTTTTTTTATATAGTCTAGAAAAAAAAACTTACACAGGTTGAACTTAAATTAGACTCTCTCTTCGAAGTTCGAAATTAAAATCAAGGTGGACAAAATTTTTGTGTACTTAGGAATGAGTATTTGAGAGTCAAAGATAACTGATAAGTTATATTATTTACATAAGATATTTTGGATGTGGATCCATAAATTTCTTAACTATGTTACAGACATCTGCACATCTCTATATGTGCCGAACGCAAATGTTTTAGTAATAAATTTGTAACTACTAAGCTACTGGTCGGATCGAATTAAAACATATGAAAGAGTTGTAGAGGAGGATCTAAGCATTCAAAAAAAATTATCTTGTAGTTACTCTGTAATAATAACACCTCGAGTATGAAAACGTTTCAAAAAATTTTAACCTCTATAAATCAAGTACGATTTCAAAGATTTTAAAAGAATATAAAGAATATGATGAGATGATGAAAAAATGATATCTCTTATGTTTAGAAATATATTTGCGCTTGAATTGGGAATTTTCGATTTTTTTCCAGTTTTTTTTTAATTTCCGAATAATAGAGGGGGAGGGGGGTAGGATTGGTTTTGATTTTTTTAAATATTTTATGATTCCCAATACATTCTTAAATAATGTAATGAAAATTGTTTTGAATTATCTAGCCGTAAAAATTAAGTCAGACTTTAAAATGAGTGCGAAAAATTTTTATTTTTTTTTTTTTCTTAAGATTTCCTTCTTTCTTAAATTATAGTTAATAAAAAACTCACATATTTCAAAAGATAAGGCTTCATCAACGGCTGACAAACGAATTTTTAATTGATTGAGAGTTACACCCTAAGTCCAGCATTCGCCAAAAATCGTGAAATTTTTAATAAAATTTCAAGTTAATCAGGCTACAAGAAAATAATCACGCTAGATTTTTCAAGTCTAATAAATGGTTTTAATAGCCACTGCCTGCCACTTGAATAAGGAATAACATTTTTTTAACTTTAATTAAGTATATCTCCTAAACTAAAGTTCAGAAAAAAGTAATTTTTTGCACAACCAATCTTCAAGGTGGCTGGCTTTAGTTTCCTGAAGAAATAAAAAATATACATATTTTGTTATACTAAAATTATGCATTTATTTAAAGACATGTATTTCTGTGGTACTATTTCGTGTGTCACTTATGAATAAGGAATTCTTTTAATATTAATCAGAAAGGCTATGATTTGAATTTCTTTAAATATAAACGGTTAGAGAATTTTTAATTTGATAGTTTTTAAATAGTTTTTATTCAAAATGGGACGTGGTAAGGCTCTTAATAACTCTGAAAAAGAAAAAAATTCCGATTTTGAAATCTCAGGGTTATAATCCGGTCCAAATAGACAAAAAACATTAATATAGGAAAGACAGTTGTATACAATTATTTAAATAACGTGAAAAGATATGGAAAAAAAAAACATGAAAGGGTGGAAGAAAATGGCAACAACTCCAAAAGAAAGATGAAAAATTCTTACAATTGCATCAAATTCTGCCATGTCGGTATCAAAAATACGTGAAAAAAGTGGAATCAGTGCCAGTCGAAGAATAGTGCACCATATTTTAAAATCGTGTCCATACATAGTCCGACTAAAACTGCAAAACAAAAAAACACCACTTAATGAAAAACGCAAATCACAACGTCTACAGTTTGCCAAAAATACAATGACATGGTCCGACAAAAGATTTAAAGTTGTATTTGCCGATGAAAAAAAGTTTAATATTGATGGTCCCGACGGGTATAAGTATTATATCCATGACCTAAATAAGGAGGAATTATTTTTGAGCCTCAGACACAGCCGAGAGGGCGGAATAATGGTGTGGAGTGCCATTTCATATTATGGTACCATAGAATTGGTTTTTATATCCAACAAGATGACTGCAACGACTTATAGAAACATTCTGGAGGAAGCATTTCCAAAATTTAATGATTTCTTTGGACCCATACCTTGGATGTGCCAACACGACAACGCTCCGATTCATACCGCCAGAGCAGTAAAACAATGGATTAATCAACAAGGTGTTCAACTTTTGGATTGGCCCCCATATTCACCAGACCTGAAAGTTTATGAAGGAGGAAAACAATTTGTGACGATAGAATCCTTAAAGGATGCAATAACGAAAACATGGAGTTCTATTTCGCTATACATTATACAAGTCGATGCCAAATCGCATTTTTGAGGTTATTTCTAAAAATGGTGGCAGTACTCATTACTAATTGAATGCTAGAAGATAATAACTTTCATTTTTATAACCTAAAATTTAAAAATAAATTACAGTTTTCTTAGTTTTAAAATATTCCTTATTCAAGTGACACACGAAATTGTACCACAGAAATACATGTCTTTAAATAAATACATAATTTTGGTATAAAAAAATATGTATATTTTTTATTTCTTCAGGAAACTGAAGCCAACACTTTGAAATTGTGTTGCGCAAAAAATTATTTTTTTCTGAATTTTAGTCTAGGAGATATACTTAATTAAAGTTAAAAAAAATGTGATTCCTTATTCAAGTGGCAGGCAGTGTATGTAAATTGACTCGACTCTAAAATAATTTGCGGCTGCTCAAGTATGTAGAGAGGAGTGCATGTTTTATAAAAGTAGCCAAATTTTTAGGATTGTATTTTGAAAAACATGTTAATATTAATTTTTTTTAAATAACTTTTAATGTAATGCATTACCAAAAATTATTTTGCTAGTTCAGCGATTAGTTTTTTATACATTTTCAAACCTAAAAAAAAAAAACTTTTTTTATAAATAATAAATACTAAAATTTAAACTCTCCATTTTCTTTAATTATTTAAAAAATATAAACATAATATAAAAATTGATATAGTACCTAGTCTCTGGTGTACATAATATCTACATATTTTTTTCGTTTTTTTATTCCAACTTTTTTTCTCAATATTTCTTTTTATTTCGACTTTTTTGCTAAAAAAAATAATAATAATAATAAAACTCATAGTATTTAATTTTTACTAAAATTGGGAAAGTGCTCATAAACCATGATTCTTTTTTTTTTTTTTTTTTTTTTGAGAAAAAAGAAAAATACAAATCGCAAAGAACATAGAAAAATCATTAAAATAAAAACTCAAATTTTCGCAAAAAAAAAAAAAAATAATAATTGGTAAATAAATAAATTTCCCAAAAACTAAAAAAATATCAATATATGAAATTTGCATTAGTACGAGTAAAAACAAAAACAATTTTACCCAAAATATAAATTGCTGCATAAAAAATTATTTTTCATAAAAAAAAGCAAAAAATTTTTAACAAAACCCCAATTTTCAAGGACAAAGAACAGAAATATAATATTTCTAAACTTATAAACGCACACACAGTGGGGCCAATTGTAAAATTTTTGGCAATAAATCTATATCTCCTTAACTCAAATCTGTAGCTCGCAGATTCGAATTAAAGTGTATGCAAAAGCTGTAGAAGAGGACCTAGGCTTTCAGAAAAGATTTCTCATAGTCAACCTGTAGTAATACGAGATAAGCTACAGAGTGTCAAAGTTGACCACCTCGCGAATGTAAAAGTTTAAAAACTCCTACAAATCAAGTGCGATTTCAAAGATTTTTATATTTCTGTAAAGTGTTTGCCAAGACAAAGAATATAATTAATCACCTAAGTAATCTCTTACAGTTTAAAATATGTAAAATAAATCTTACAGTTGAAAATCTTTGAGCTTTTGATTTTTTGCCTCAATTTTATTTAGTATTTCGGGAATTAAGCCTGAGATATATGCAGAAAATTTTTTCTAATATTTAGTAATTTCTCATACATTCCGAAATAGTATGCCGAAAAAATTTTTATATTCTTTCAGTTTATCTAGCCGTGAAAAATATTCGTAACCAGCGCTCTAAAATTAGTATGAAAAATGTTTATTGTTTTTACAAAAACATAGTAAAATTCTTTCTTTTTGTAACGAGATAATATTCGCAATAATCAATTAAATTTATTAAATATTGTTTATTTTTGAAAAATTACCAAAAATTTGTTGTTGAAGCTATTTAAATGGTTTTAGGAGGAATTAAAGATTGATATTTATGTCATAAAATACACAAGAAATATTGGTAATAATATAATGCTAATATGCTTTTTGTACAATTTAAAAAAGTCCTTTGAAAAGTTGACTTTTTCCATAAAATCTACGCTATTGCATTCAATTTTGGCCGGACAGAAAACAGTTTAGAGACAAATCGATCTAAATATATTTTTTAATGAATTAGATTCAATATTTTTTTTTTTTATAAAGGGTTAAACATTAATTTTTTTTCTAAAAGTCTCCATTTTCGACCAATGCAGGTTGTAGGGTGCAAATTATTTATGAAGCATTGTCTTTTAAAATATGTAAAGAAAAAAATTTTTTTAACAAAACTTTCAGAAAAAAGTGAAAGAATTGTACTAAAAAATAGCCTTTTCTCATACTGAATTTAAAGTGCTGACTTTGAACATTTTTCACGTCTAGACGAATTGAGATAAAAAAAAAAATTACAATATATTATTTCGGAACATATTACAAATTATATAATATTAAAAAAAAATCCCTCATATAACTCAAGACTTATGTACGAAAAACTTAATAAAGTCGAGGTAAAAAATCAAAAACTCAAAATTCAAGCATAAATATCTTGTTAACTCTAAGAGATAATTTACATAAGTAAGCATGTTTTTTTCTTTATTTCTTTAAACACGAAAGTATAAAAACCTTTGAAATCGGAGTTGATTTTTAGAAGTTACGATTTTTTTAAACTTTTACATACACAAAGTGGTCAACTTTGACATCTTGTAGCTGATCTCTTATTATTACAGGGTGACTACAAGAAAATTTTTCTGAAAGCTTGGGTCCTCCTCTACAAATTTCCCATACATTTTAATTCAATCGGAATTGTAGTTTAGGAGATACAGATTTATTACTAAAAATTCTGCGATTGGTCCCACCGTGAACCAGAACTTTACTATAATGAAACAAACAAATTGAATCAAAATTGTTTATCATCAACTAAATACGAAACTTGCTGTCGAAGAATTTTTTTTTTTATTTAATTCTATCTCTAGTTGGTAGTTTATGATTTGTATGACTTAAAAAAATTTTGAAACAACTGAAAAAATTATACAATGTTTGTATTTGTAAAAGGAGATTTAATTGTATATTGAAAAAGACCGAATTATATTCAATCTTTAATTTAATTTTTTTAAGATCAGTTTTACATATATATATATATATATATATATATATATATATATATATATATTGCTTAATAATTATGATATAAAATGCTTAAAACTTTTCTAAAAGAAATAATATTATTTTAAATTTCTTGACATAAATATGAATTTGTCTGTATTTTACATATAAGTTTGACCAGACTCTTTATGTTAGTTAGGTCTGGCTAGGGGATGAGCCCTTATTTTTCATTAAATTTTTTTAGTTCTTAGTTTTAAAATATTTACAGTATATTAAAAAAAAGGAACTGAGCCAAAAATATTATTAAAAAAATATATCATTATTTTAAGCACAAAGTTTGGTAGTCAAATTTGGTCTTTATCGTTCGTAATAAAGCTTGGAATTATTAATATAAAGTAAAATATTATTTGGAAACATTTTTCTAAATAATATTTTCATTCCTTAGAAAAAATTTCACGCTTCTTAAAGCTTTAGGATATTAAGGTCTGAGTCTGTAGCATTTGATTATCGAAACAAATTGTTAAAAAAGAAAAATATGTGCACTCGTTACTATTTCTTATTATTATTTTCTTTTTCTTTTGTTTAAGTTTTCCTCAAACAAATATTAGTTTTGTTAGTTTTTTATCTTCAACACGAAACTCTTAAAATTATGCAAATATTTTGCAACTTAAACAAACTTTCAGCAGCAGTTGCCATATTTTCTTTACCTACATATTTTTTTTCCAAACTGATATTTGAGTTTTAGCATAAAGACACGCTGAAATGAAAAATTCTTAGAATTAAGTAAGGAAGTATGCTTTTCTTTACAATAATCCTGATAAAAATTTCTAAATCTCCTCTAGCTAACAAATTCAAATACTCTCACACTCATAAAAGACATTAGTAGCTGGCAGGATATTTTAGTTTAATTTTAAGTTTAGATGACTGGAAATCAGTAGAAAAGTTTAAGTTTTGTTTTTTCGTGAGAAAAATAAAATAAATAAATAGGAGAGGGGGTTACATTTTAAAGCATAAAATTCAAAATAGAAAGTGTATTTAGTAAAGCAATATCCAACAACAAAAAGTACTAATATTCTAATTTTAATGTAAGAAGAATAGCTAAAGATAAACCACTGCAAGTTAAAAATGAAAAGTTTTAACAAAATCTTTAAGTTTCTTTTTAAGTACAAGAACAAAATAAAAGTTAAAAAGAAAATTAATTTTAAAGCTGGTTAAATAAAGGAAAGCAAGAACAAAAAAAATCAATGTTTTAGTTAGAGATTTAGAATCTCTTTTTAAGGAGCAAGATAAACATGTTTTTTCTTTTTTAAGGATTTTGTATTTTTTTTTTTTTTTTTTGTATTTAAAATATTACAAAAACTATTTGTATAAGCAAATCTTTTTTTAATTCCAAAACATGTTTAATCTACCATCACAAAAATGTTATTTCTTTGATTAGCTTAAGTTGCAAAAAAGTTTTAAAAATTCAATTTATTTACGTCTCGTATGGCAATCACAAAAATCACACAACAAATCTCTAAATCTTATAATAAAAAATGGCTAAAATTAAAAAAGAACTAAATTGAAACTAAAAATTCAATTTGAATGCCAAAAGCGATAACAAGCAAGAGAGTAGAAGTGTCATGTGGGGTATGAATACAAATAGACAATTTCAAGGCATAACAGCCTCCAGAATACAATTGCAAATGGTAAATAGCTCCATTTTCTTTTCTTATTTTTTTGCCATTTTTTTTTTATTTTTTTAAACAATTTAATAAAGCGGTGGCGGCACAAGTTAAGTGGCTTTTAACACGTCAATTGAAATGAAACGAATCAAATACTTGGGCACATACATTTAAACTCAAATGTTTTCAAACCATAAGACAAACGAGTTTTTTTTTTCATATTTTATGCTCTCTATAGCAAGCTATCAATACATTCATCTTTGTATCTATAACATTCAAAATGATATTTAAAATTTGCCAAGTTATAGAAATAAATACACACAATAATTCGAAGAAACATATAAAAAATAAGATTCGTTATTAACTTTCATATTTATTTAAGGTTGAAGCTGGTTATGCTAGACTTCTTTTTCTATTATTTGTTGTTAGGCATGACTTGGCATTATTTAACTTTTTAATTTTGATTAATATTAACAAAAAGAAAAAAAAAGAAACTTTTAACAAAATTTGCTATTTGGCCTTAAGGCTTTTCTTGTAGTTGGAACAAAAAACAAAAATATTTATTTTAATTTTTGTTCTCTCATCCCAACAAAATTTTTTTTAGATAAGATTAATATGAAAAATAAATTAAATATAAACCAACATTAAACAACTTTTTAAACGTGTAATAATTTTTTTAAATAACTCAATATACATATTGTCTTTACGAAAATAAGGCAATATTTTTTCTTCAAGAAAACATGCACCATTTTTTTAACAAAAAATTAATTATTTTTTCTTCTCAGAAAAATTTTATTATTTTTTTCTTTTTAAAAAATTCAATATCTTTTCTTCTAAAACAACTCAATACTTTTTCTTTAAGAAAAATTTCCAATATATTTTGCTTTAAGAAAAACTTTCATTATTAATTTTTTAAGAATCAATATATTTTCTTAAGGAAAAAAATACGATATTCTTTCTTAAGGAAAAACGAAAAAATATAAAATTTTTCTTAAAGGAAAAATACAAAATTTTCAAGAAAAAATATTGATTTTTTTTCTTAAAGAAAATATATATATTTTATTTATTTATTTCATTTTTTTTTTTTTTTTTGTTAAACAAAAAAAATATAGAATTTTTTCTTACAAATTTTTCTTCAAAAGACTATGAATTTTTTTTTTAAATAAAAAATACTGAAACGAATTTGCTGAATTTATTCTTAATGAAATAATGCCCCATTTTTTCTTAAAGCAAAATACCGAATTTTTTCTCAATGAAATAGTATCGAATTTTTTCTTAAAGAAAAATACTGAATTTTTTCTTAAATAAAATACTGAATTTTTTCTTAAATAAAATACTGAAATTTTTCCTAAAGAAAAAATAATGAATATTTTCTTAAAGAAAAAAATACTGAATTTTTTCTTAAAGAAAAAATACGGTATATTTTCTTAAAGAAAAAATACTACATTTTTCCTTAAAGAAAAAATTCTGAATTTTTTCCTAAAAAATACTGAATTTTTTCCTAAAAAATACTGAATTTTTCCCTAAAAAAATACAGAATTTATTCTTAAAGAAAATATGATTTTTTTAATGAAATAATACCGAATTTTTTCTTAAAGAAAAATTACAGATTTTTTTTTTAAAGAAAAAATACAGAATTTTTTCTTAAAGAAAAAATACAGAATTTTTTCTTAAAGAAAAAATACAGAATTTTTTCTTAAAGAAAAAATACAGAATTTTTTCTTAAAGAAAAAATACAGAATTTTTTCTTAAAGAAAAAATACAGAATTTTTTCTTAAAGAAAAAATACAGAATTTTTTCTTAAAGAAAAAATACAGAATTTTTTCTTAAAGAAAAAATACAGAATTTTTTCTTAAAGAAAAAATACAGAATTTTTTCTTAAAGAAAAAATACAGAATTTTTTCTTAAAGAAAAAATACAGAATTTTTTCTTAAAGAAAAAATACAGAATTTTTTCTTAAAGAAAAAATACAGAATTTTTTCTTAAAGAAAAAATACAGAATTTTTTCTTAAAGAAAAAGTACAGAATTTTTTCTTAAAGAAAAAATACAGAATTTTTTCTTAAAGAAAAAATACAGAATTTTTTTTTAAAGAAAAAATTCAGAATTTATTCTTAAAGAAAAAATACTAAATTTTTTCTAAAAAAAAATACCGAATTCTTTCTTAAAAAAATACCGTTTTTTCTTAAAAAAAAAAAAAATACAGAATTTCTTCTAAAAAAAAGAAAATACAGAATTTTTTCTTAGAGAGTTTATTCTTATTTCTTATGTAATTTTTTTAAGAAAAAACATGAAACTTTTTTTAATGGAAAAATGTTAATTTTTTTATAAAATTTTTATTCAACCTAATAAATGGTGCAGTCTGTTCCGACTTCCTACTCAGTAACATAAATTTTAATGTTCCTTTTCGATCAACTCGTTTCTACATTCCAATCTATTTACAAGTTTTCAAAACTAATTACGCCAATTCTTATCCTTTAAGAAAATTGTGTAAACTTTATAATGATTTTTATTTTCTTATTGATTATTCTGTTAATATTAATGTCATTAAACGTAATATTATTTTGTACTTAAATCAGTGTAACTAAATGGATATCTTAATATTTATTTTTGTATGTATTATATATTGTATATTATGTAAATTTTTTATAATTGGTCTGTAAGGATTTATTCCGTAGACCTTAAATAAATAAATAAAAATTATTGATTTTTTTTTTAAAGAAAAATTATAGAATTTTTTTCTTATAGAAACGATGCCGAATTTCTTTTCTAAGGAAAAATATCGCAATTTTCTTCTCCTTTGCCACAAAGAAAATTCTTCGTCTTTATGGTTAAATCCTAAAAGTATACTTTATATTTTTAAATAGTTTAACATTTTATTTGTTTTTATTATATAACATCAAGTGAATCTTATTTTTTTCGAAACTTATTTTAAAATATTTATGATATTTATTTGCATTTTTTTTTTTTTTTTCAATATTATGACTATATTTGTTCATATAAATGTGTATGTGTGTTTGAATTTTTACAAATATTTGGCAATTCATGTATTAACACTTTCAAATATTTTGTTATACTTAAATGCATTTCATATTGTTAAACATTTTTATTCACAGTTTGCCTCGGTTTTTTTAGACTTTTTTTCGGTGGTTTTTTCGGTTGTTTTCATATTTTCCAACAAAAATATATTTTATTTACTTTACTATACACTGGTGCATATTCCTATAAACGCATTTAGAATATTTGTTTTTCTTTGAGATATATTTGTTTCTCTTAACCAAAAACAATGTTGTGTTGTTACAATAACTTTTTTTATGTAAGAAATATATGTTTCATGCTTTTGCTGTTTTCTTTAATTTAGCAATCAGAATATATTGGTGTTCAATTCAGTGGAATATTCCTATAAACGCAATCAAGAAAAATTTGTCTAATAAATTATTGCAAAAAAAATATTAAAAAATTTTAACAGTTTTAGTTGTTTGTTTGAGGTAAGTTTCTGATGACAACATATCTGTTTACTCTAAATATTTTTGTTTTTTTTTTTTTTTTTTTGGTAAATTTGATCAGTTTAAAGGATACTAAAAGGAACTTTTCTTACATACCAGGAAAAAAATTAAAATTCAATTTTTAGGGAGTGTGCTAACCAGTAAAAGGTATTCAAAAATAAACAAAAAGATAATTTATTAAATTAAATGCTACACAAGTAAAAAGTAAAGTTAACTTTTTTGTCACTTCCAAACATGTTGCACATATTTTGCGAACAAATTATAACATAAAATGGAAGAAACTTAAATGTATATATGCTAAAACAGCATCATAAGGAAAATCGTTTAAAATTTGCGCGCAAATACATGAAATGGACAGATGTGTGGAATAAAATAATCTTTTCTGATGAAAAGAAATTTAATTTAGACGGTACCGATTCATGTTCTTGCTATTGGTACGATTTGAGGTCGAACGAAATTCGTCGAAATGCAATTTCGATGGAGGCAGTGTTATGGTTTGGGCAGCCTTTTCTGCTGCAGGAAAATCAAAAATATGTTTTGATCCAACTAAAATGAACAGTGAAATTTATAATGAAATATTGGACGATGCTCTTCTTTCAATTATGTGTAAAAAAATGGATGAAAATTGCATATGCCAACAGGAAAACGCAGCAATCCATCTAACCGAAATGTGGTTTAATGAACATAGTATTCCACTATTGGACTGGCCGACTTGCAGTTAGGATTTAGATCCAATTGAGAATCTGGGTGGGCACACGACCGGTAAAGTTTATGCACGGAATGAAACCATAATGAAAATAACGAAGTTTAAACTAAAAATTAAGCAAGCCTGGGAAAAAATTGACAGTGATTTTCTTCAAAAACTTGTCGAATCAATGCCAGACCGAGTTTTTGAAATTATCCAAAACACATTATTAATAATGGTAAATTGGTTCATTAGTTTGGGTGCGTATATAGTAAAATGCCATAAAAAATTGCATTAAACTATTAAAATTACAATGAAAGAAAATAAAAATTAATGTATATTTTAATATTTTTTGTTATTTTTTTAGTTGAAGTCAATAAATAATTTAAAAAATTAATTTGTAGCACCATAATTATTTTTTAGCTTAATTTCTTGGTAAATTGATTAAAAAAAATTGATGCGTATTTATAGGAATACGCACCAATGTACCAACAATATAGAGATTTAATACACCTTTCAGCTAAAACGAAGTTTGTTATTTTATACGAAAGTCTTTAAATATACATCTAGAGCCTCAAATTGAACGACACTCGTGATTGGTAAAATTAATAATAACTTTTGAGAATATACGTTTGTCCGTTTGTATGTTAAAATGGAATTTTTGAAGCCCGTAGTTCAATAAATACATTTTGCTAGAACAGTCTCAAAATTTTTTCCAATTTTCTTTGTCCAAATTTAATATTGGAAAGTTGTTAGATTGAATAGTCTAGAGGAAGAGTTCTAGACCACAAATCGTTAAAATTGGAAAAATTTTGAGGCTGTTCTAGCAAAATGTATATATATATATATATATATATATATATATATATATATATATATATATATAAATTTTCTTTATAAAAAAAATTTCTTTGACAAGAATTTCTAAGCACATTTTTGGGGTGTTTTTTATAAAAAAAATATTATGTCCATATTCTCTATCTCGATTTTAAGTTCCGTCCGTAGACGGAAAGCAGTCACAAATGATATTCTCTATTTCGAAGTATTTTTTCGCCCTCGTCACGTGGTTTAGGTCTGTGATATACGTTGCTTTCAAATGCGATATTACCAATATTTAAAACAATATGAATTGAAAACATGTTTAGTTGATTTTTTTTTATAATTTAAAATATTTTTGATTATGGAAACACTGAGCACAAAAAAGTGACAATTAAAAAGTAATAAAATTAAATAAAAAACAATCCCTAAATAAATTTATAATTTAAAATTTTCATTTTGATTAAATAATATTATTCACTTCCTGAAAAGAAAATAAAAATGTTTTATAGAATAAATGTTTCTTAAGGATTTTAAATTTTGCCTAACGAAAAGCATTCGGACGGGAGAAAAACTCTTTTGAAGGTAGAGCTCTACGAAATGAATTTGGTGTATATTTTCAATGTTTGTATTCGTGAATAATTTTAATACCCTAATTTGGGTTTCTGTTGATTTTAGCTAGTTCAAAAGGAGAATTGAACCAACTTTATTCATCCCGCTTTGGTCCCATTGTGCTGATGTTTGTAACGGCCAAAAATAAATGTGTACAATGTGTACTCAGAATTATTCCCTATGTTCATTTAATGTTAATCTTCCTGTATGGCAGTTGTGCCGAATGTCCATATAAACATTGCGACTAAAGTACTGGCGGCAACTTTGAAGACATCTTAACAAATAATTATTTGTTTTATTATGATCGGACCATTATTTCCCCAGCTCCCAAACAAATGTCCACCAGGAATAAAGTTTCGTGCTCATACATATATTTTCTAAATAAATAAATATCTTAATAAAAATTTGCAAAACTATTTTTCGTATAAACATAAATCATTTTTTTTTTTCAATTTTTGCGAAGATCGGTCCATTAAGCCCCATTTCCGACATAAAAAGATTCCATTAAGCCCCATTTTCGATATAAACACTTTTTGAAGCGTATGAGCCTTTTATAAATGTCTGGATAATATTTGGCTGAAAAAAGTTTTATCGTTCCATAACTGACCAAAGCCTTCCGAAAAAAGCAATATATCATTACTTTAATACAGTTCGCAAATAGCGGTATGAGACACTTCCTGAAATTACTTTAGCATGCAAGTTTGTCGCAGCAAGTTTTTTCATATAAATAGGGAGCTCAGTATTTGGGATATGCCCAATACTAAAATAGTTACAGTTCCAAAGCACTTTACATAAAGCTAAAAAAAAAAATATTCCAGGAAATGTATAATGGAACATACCTAGCAGTATCACCTACACATATCTTATTTAAGCAGAATTAATCATATTTATATATAAATTATTAAATACACTTTTTTACATATTTCACCACCAAAACCGTAAGAAAATAATGAGTGATTGTTTTGACATTTCAATCGATTAATATCGACTTATAGAATAACAAATTTTGAGCCAAATCACGTAATAATTTGTCATTATTACAGGCAATAACCTAAACAGTCGTACGTAAGTAATATAGAGAATATGAAAATAAAAAACTCAATAGCATTTTAGTTGGAAAATTACAAAAATCGAGATACATAATCGAGGCATTATTTAGATTTGTATTGCGTTTTGAGATTTTTTCTATAAGTAATAAAGATAATAAATTTTGACATATTGAAATGGTTTGTGACTGAAAGACTTTAGGTGCTGAGTTCGACTCTTGGCAAGACTTTGAAAATTGTTTTAAAATTTATATTCTAATAAAAATTAAAATTTTAAATGTCGGATTAAGCAACTATCAGATATATTTTTAATTAATTAAAAATGTTTATTAAACAAAAATTACATTTCTATTCGCCAGGATTCGAGCACTTTAAAACTCCTAGTTTGTAATTATTACCCCCTAGTAGGTTGTATGGCATTTTGAAATGCTGAATTCAAAAAACTGTTTTACTTCAATTTAAAAAAAAGTGTTTTTCAACATTGTTGAATTTGAAATATGTTCAACTATATATCGTAAATTATGATCATATTTCTATATGCTTATACATTTATGAAATATAGAATTTGTGTAGGGTATAAAAGATTCACCCCAGCCGAATATAACTCTTCCACTTGTTTTATTTTATTTACCTTCTTATATAATAAGAATATGTGAAAAATATTTTATATATTTATGTGGTTTAATATTTTTTCAAAGTATAGCATATATTTAGGCTACTTCCACATGCATAGACTTCCATTTATTTGTATAAGTTTATTTTTATTTTTATTTTATTTGTTATTGTTATTTTTTATTTTTGTAATACTTTTTTATTTATATTTCTGTTAAATTGTGGTTGCTGCCAAATGTTTGTTTGATTTGCTTCAATAACTTTATTATATTATTGTTTAGTTTCTTAGATCTTAAGATTGGATGAACAAATATTTTGCTTTAGATTCTTTACTAAGGACTTTCGAAATTATTGTTGCTTTCTTTAAACTTTATTTTCTTATTTTCTTTATATACTGGAAATGAATTTTGTTCGTAATTTTATGAGATTTTTATTTTTTTCATTTAGTTTATAATATATGTAAAATGAAGCATACTTTAAGGGTTTCATTATGTATGCTTAAATTGTTTTGTAGAAAAAGTTTAATGCGCCATTAAGTTTTGTTTGTTCAAAAGTTACTTTAATGCAAATAATTATTTAAGGCAATACAAGAGATATTTTCTACTTTTCTTAGGAGTAAATATTGATAAAATTTGTAGCATATGTTTTGGGAAAATTTAGAAAAATAAATATAATACTCCAACACAGAGTGAGATTAAAAAAAAAATCACGTTATAATATATCAAATTTCTTTTAAATATTTTTACGAGAAATTTTGTTTCAAAGAAGAATTTTCCATTCTAATTTTTTTTCAAAAATCGCTGCACATTTCTAGGAGAATTTGTTTCATATAATGTATTACATCTTTCTAAATTAATTTTTTATCTCATTATATTAAGGATTTTATTTTCTAATTTATATTTTCCACATTTAATTAAGTTTCCACACCCTTTCGCACAAGATGTAACAAATTAAAAAATTGTAACAGTCTCCAAGAATTTTTAGAAGTTTTTCCATGAGGTAAATAAAGATTTTAGTATTATTACTATAGGTACTCATACAATTGTTAATATAATAAAAATGAGACATGTATAATGAAAAGGAGTGAAATGAATTCAATGACTTGTTTCAAAATTTTTAAACTGAAAATACAGAGTTTTCTTCCATATTTAAGCAAACTGTTATCATTTATTTGGAGTCAAGTGTAATTTTACTCACTCGCTTACTTACCTCCCTTCTTATTTAAATGGAATTCTCGCAACTCTTCTGTTTCGTTTTGTTAATTTAGTTTAAATAGTAACAACCCATTTACAAAAAAAGATGTAATAAAGAAACATATGTTTCATATGTTTTACGTACCTAGTCTGTTACTCATCCGTATGTGTAGATTACAAACTTAATGAAATATTTTTCTTGCTACTTGCTACTCTTCTCCTTCTAAATACTTAAGAATGCTTTATATATATTTTACGAAATTTCTTCTTAGTAAAATCCAATATGTTTTCCTGCTGTTTACTTATATTGTTGCTGCTGCTATTAGTCATTAGTAAAGAGTTGTTCATATTTAAAGGTGAATTATGGGAAGAAATAAAGAAGTAGAAAATATGAAACTTAATGAGAAACTTTTATATGTTGCATATAATTAAGTATTTTGTTTATGTATGTGTTTTATTAAAAGTTGTTTTAATAAAAGTATTTATTTAAAGCTAAAATCAAGGATTTAAGTTTTTGTCCAATTATGTAATTATGTCTAAAATCTAGTCAATAGTTCAATTCTTGTTTAATTCTAGTACAGTTTTAGTTCATTTTACACTCAGTTATAGTTCGGTTTTAGTTCAGTTCCAGTTCAATTCTAGTTCAATAACAATTCTGTTCTAGTTCAGTTTCAGTTTAGTTCTAATTTTAGTTCTTGTTCAGTTTTAATTCAGTTCTACTTCATTTCATGCTCAGTTCTAGTTCGGCTTTAGTTCAGTTCTAGCTTAATTCTAGTTAAGTTCTAGTTCTGTTCTTGTTCAGCTCTAGTTCTGCGCTTGTTCAGTTCTAGTTCTGTTATTGTTCTAGTTCAGTTCTTGTTCAGTTTTAGTTCAGTTCCAGTTCACTTTTAGTTCAGTTCCAGTTTAGTTCTTGTTCAGTTCTAGTTCCGTTCTTGCTCAGTTCTAGTTCTGTTCTTGTTCAGTTCCAGTTCTTTTCTTGTTTAGTTCTAGTTCAGTTCTATTTCATATCTATTTGAGTACTAGTTTAATGCCCGTTCAGTCCAAGTTCATTTCTTGTTCAGTTCCAGTTCTGTTCTTGTTTAGTTCTAGTTCAGTTCTATTTCATATCTATTTCAGTTCTAGTTTAATGCCCGTTCAGTCCGAGTTCATTTCTAGTTCAGTTCTAGTTCAGTTTTAGTTCAGTTCTAGTTCATTTCACGCTCAGTTCTATTCTAGTTAAGTTGTAGTTAAGTTCTACTTTAATTCTATTTATGTTCTAGTTCAATTCTAGTTCTGTTTTTGTTCAGTTCTAGTTCAGTGCTAGTTTAGTTGTAGTTCAGTCCTAGTTATAGTTCAGTTCTAGTTCTAGTTCAGTTGCAGTTCAATTCTAGTTCAGTTCTAGTTCAATTCTAGTTCAGTTCTAGTTCAATTCTAGTTAAGTTGTGGTTCAGTTCTTATTCAGTTCTAGTTCAGCTCTAGTTTAGTTCTAGTTTAGTTCTTGTTCAGTTCTTATTCCGTTCTTGTTTAGTTCTAGTTCAGTTCTATCTCAGTTCTAGTTCAGTTTTAGTTTAGTTCTAGTTCTGTTTTTGCTCAGTTCTAGTTCAGTTATAGTTCAGTCTTAAATCAGGATCAGGTGAATTTGAATTGAAATCCAGTTAAATGTTAGTTTAATCTGTAGATTTGCCTAAAACTTACTTATTACTGTTACCTTTCTTTATTACCTTAGAAAGGAATAAAATTTTATTCCAAATTAGTTATTCCACAATATAATAAATTTCACAGAATTACTTCAAACAAAATAAATAAGAATCTCTTCGACGTTCTCTCAACATCCTTTAATTGTTGCCGTAAAATTTGCTTAACAACAATGACCTTCCACGATATGAATTTTGTAGTCAATAAGAGGATAATAAGAAAAAGTAAAATATAAAGAAGATAAAGAAAAAATCTCTCCTGCCTTTGTCAGTAAATAATACTAATAAGGACTAAGTCCTTTTTGGCACATTTATGTTTGACTTAATTTTGTTTTTTTTTTTCAAGGTGAAACAAACAATATTTTCTTATTTTTAAGAGACTCTACACAGACAAAAGGACATTTTCTCAGGCAGAGATAGTCTTATTATTGTCCTGGTTATTTTATTTAAGAAAATTTATGCAAATTAATATGTAAAAAGGAACTAGCATAAAAGAATTGACAATTTATTTTTATTGGATAATGAGAAAATTTTCTGGAGTTTATTGTTCAAACTGCAACAATTCTAAATTGTTAAAAAAGTTTTAGTAATAAATTGATGTTTTCACCTAAGGGAAAGTAAGTAAGTTTGCAGGTGACAAAATAAAAAATGGACTTAAATAGAAGCAGTTTGGCAAAAGAACTACAGTCGATCAGGTCTATCAAAAACTTGATATAAAACAATATTTTGCTGTAAAATGATGTTAAACAAGAAAGTAATTTTTTCATGATGTAACAAACGCAACACCAAAGTAATATTTTCTACTGTCATTTTTAATTTCGTGTTATAAAAAAAAATTTAATAAAATAAACTTTTTAGAAATTGTCAATTTGCAAAACAGAATAATAAAAAATTTAAGAAAACTAAATTCAATTATTTAATGATATACTTTTGTTCGCAGCAAAAGCAGCTAAAGCATCTTCGGTCCTAAGACAATTTATATGTAAATTCATGCACGTACAAGTAGCAACATGACCATCAATGCCTTATATTTTCCTATAAAAATGTATTACTTATTGTCTTAAAATGAAATCAGAGTGTGTGGAAAACAATTTAATAAAACATTATTTCTTTACTGGTCAGAGAAAAAAATATATAACAAATACACAATGTAATTTGTTTAAATTCTTTACAAATTTTGAAAATAAGATTTTTCTTCATAATGTCCATATATACTTAAATAACAAAAATTGAGTACATCCCTAGAGCATTTCTTTTAAATATGTATTGGTTTTTCCCAGAAAAAATAATAAATAATATAAAAAATGTATTATGAATAAGAATATTAAAATTTTAAGTGAACTTTATATTGCTGAATGTATGTATTTATGCCAAAACAGTAAATATAATATAATATAATAAGAAAATTAAAAAAGAAACTGTCATTTTAAATGAAAAGCCTATAAAAGAATTAATGATAATTCGATTATTTTGAGATTTGAAGATTTTTTTCAAATATTTTTAAAAGAAAATATTTAATAAGAACTGAAATAAAACTACTTAAATAAGAATTGATATTTCCATCAGAAATTAACCAGAACCGAAATAGCACTGAACTAGTACTGAACTATATTTGAACTAGAACTGAACTAGAAATGAACTAGATCTGAACTCGAACTGAGCTAGCAGTGAAATAGAGCTGAACAATAACCGGACTAGCTCTGAACTAGAACTTAAATAGAAGTGAACTAGAACTGAACTAGAAGTGAACTAGAACTGAACTGGAACTTAACTGGAACTGAACTAGAACTGAACTGGAACCGAACTAGAACTGAACTAGTACTGAACTAGAAATCAATTAGAACTGACTAAAACTGAGCAACAATTGAAGCAGAACTAAATTATAACTGAACTAGATCTGAACTAGAACTGAATTGCAAACGAACTAGAGCTGAACTAGAACTGACGTAGAACTTAAATGGAACTGAAATAGAACTGAACTAGAGTTGAACTAGAAATCAACTAGAATTGAATAAGAACAGAACTAGAGCTGAACCACAACTTAACTAGAATTAAACTAGAACTGAACTAGAACTGAACTAGAACTGTACTGGAACTGAACTAGAACTAAACTATAACTGAATTAGAATTTAACTATAACTTAACTAGAGCTGAATAAGAACTAAACTAGAACTCAACTAGAATTAAAATAAAATTGAACTAGAACTGTACTTGAAACTGCACTAGTACTAAACTAGAACCTTTATTTTATGCTGATCTGAAATGTATTTTTATTTGAAAAAATATTTTGTAAATTCTCAAATTTTTTCATGAAAATAAATTCAATTTTTAACTCTTACCTCAAATATATATTTTTTCTCATTGCTTTAAATACCCATACTTTCTCACTTAGCTTTCAGTTTCTTTTTCTATTGTTCTTCTATGACTTTTAGATTTTATTTACAGCCATTTGTTTTTTTTTTTCAGTTTTATAGTC